>JAXQQM020073813.1:0-12578 GCA_034641835.2 Pinus albicaulis
TGCAGGTAGATGGCTGCGCAGCAATGGCAGGCAAGGCAGAAGGAGTGGTGAGCCGGGATGATGGTGAGTTGTGGCACCGGAGATTGGGCCACCTTCACCATGGAGCTTTGAGATACTGTAGCAGATTTCTATTGGGCTTCCTAAGGGTACTCTTGCGCAGTCAGATCAGTGCAAGGGATGTACCTTGGGGAAAATTTGTGAAAGCCACCTTTCACGAGAAGGATAGTCGCGCCACGACGATCCTTGAGAGAATTCACACAGACGTGTGTGGACCTTTCTCAGTAGCTTCGACAGCAAAGCACAAGTACTATGTGATCTTTGTTGATGATTTTTCTCGGAAGTGCCGGATCTTCTTCATGCAGAAGAAGAGCGAGACATACTCAAAGTTTTGTGAGTTCAAGGCGCTGGTTGAGAAGGAATCGGGGAAGCATGTGAAGGCTCTTAGGAGCGACAATGGTGGTGAATTCATCTCTCGGCGAGACCAAGGACTTACAAACAAGAAAAAGGAATTCAAAGAGAGCTCACACCATAACCCACGCGCAGAACGGGGGTTGCCGAGTGGAAGAACAGAACGACTGTGGGTGCTGCACGACCGGGACACAGGCGATCGTGGCCTACTCATTCACTTGTGGGCGGAGGCATGCACATCAGAGAGCATGGTAGAACCGTTCTATAGAACCGTTTTCCTCATAGAGTACTTGGCATGAGTACACCCGAAGGGGCGTTTTCTGGTAAGAAGCCCTATATTTCACATTTGAAGATTTTTGGCTCACCTGTTTACATTCATGTGACGAAGGACAGAAGAAGTCAGAGCCGATCATAGTAGGTTGGGATATTGTGGGCACACCGATATGCCCCACAACACCGTGTTTATTTGCCGCATGGGGCCCAAGACCCACAGCGACGGGATATCAAATTTCATGAGGAGAAAGCCATGAAGTGTTTGCTTGAGAGGGAGCCACACTTGCATGCAAATGAGGAGCTATTAGTTCCTAAGGATGAGTCTCAGGATGTGGATCAGCCACAAGATGAGGGTCATGGAGTGGAAGAGACCACTCATGCAGCGCCAACCATCAGAGGGCGGAAGTGCACTATAGAAGCTGAGCGACTAGCTCAAGATGCAGAGAAGGTTGTAGGAGCACCTACATCACAGCGCAGACAGAGACAGTCACCTGACCGGTATACTGGATACATGGCTCTTATGAGCAAGTGTATCGTGACAGAGCCATCCTCTTTCGAGGAAGCCGTGGAGGATCCCGCATGGGTAGATGCCATGGTGGAAGAGTATGATTCGATTGTCAGAAACAGTGCATGGGAGATTGTCCCGAGACCGGAAGGGAAATCAGTGGTGGGTTCGAGATGGATCTACAAAGTGAAGCAGGAAGCTGACGGGAGTGTGGAGAAGTACAAGGCAAGATTTGTTCCCCGAGGCTTCTCATAGATAGAGGGGATCAATTATGAGGAGACCTTTGCACCTATCGCAAGGTATTATTCCATACGAACGATTCTTTCTCTCTCAGCGCAGATGGGGTGGCACATTCATCAGATGGAT
This sequence comes from Pinus albicaulis, assembly GCA_034641835.2. Classification (NCBI taxonomy): domain Eukaryota; kingdom Viridiplantae; phylum Streptophyta; class Pinopsida; order Pinales; family Pinaceae; genus Pinus; species Pinus albicaulis. The sequence goes on from JAXQQM020073813.1 coordinate 1,553, forward strand.
GTGAAGACTGTGTTCCTCAATGGGGTGATTGAGGAGGAGGTGTACATAGAGCATCCAGAAGGTTTCAAGATCTTCAGCAGTGAGTCACATGTGTGCAGGCTCAAGAGAGCGTTGTATGGGTTGAAACAAGCACCTCGTGCTTGGTACACACGGATAGACAGTTATTTCACCGGACTTGGATTCTCCAAGAGTGAGGCGGATCTGAACCTATACCAGATTGTGGTGGAGGGTAAGTTGCTGACCATTGTACTTTATGTAGATGATTTGATTTTGATAGGTGATGAGCTGTTGATACTCTCATGCAAGGAGGATCTTGCAAAAGAGTTTGAGATGAAGGACTTGGGCCTCCTTCATTATTTCCTGGGATTGGAAATTTGGCAGCGCAGTGGTGGACTGTTTGTTTCTCAGGGTAAGTATGCCCGGGAGACACTGGAGAAGTTCAACATGCATGGCTGGCAAGCTCGCTGATACCTCTTCCCGGTGGTTGGAGGAAGGAGGATGTTATCATGGGTAGTAGTGGATGCCACCGTTTATCGACAGCCAGGTCGTTATATCTAGTCAACACACGCACCGGCATAGCTATGCTCGTTAACCGCCTTTCACAAGTCATTATAAGCCAACCAAGCCCTCACTTGAAGTGCGTACGTTGAAGGTATCGAGGATATCTCGCAGGCACATTGGGATATGGACGGTGGTACGTATACGGATGAGGTGAAGTCAGAGCTCTGAAGGATGCAGTATTGGTGATTGGGCAGAGCCCAACGGACAGAGAGCACATTCGGGAGGTATTTTCGCATCGGGCCCATGTTAGGGCTGGCACAAAGGGAAACAGAGATCCGTGGCACTCAGTTCAGCAGAGGTCGAGTATATGGCAACGAGTTTGGCTGCATGCGAGGCTATATGGATGAGGAAGATCCTGGTCGGGTTGTTCGGTTCACACTTAGAGCCTACTGTGATTTATTGTGATAATCAGAGTTGCATCAAACTCTCGGTTAATCCAGTATTTCATGATAGATATAAACACATTGACATCCGGTATCATCATATCAGAGATTGTGTGCAGCGGAAGGTCATGTTACTTTCATACATTCCTACGGAGGATCAGGATGCTGATATCTTGACGAAGGCGCTCACCAGGAGCAAATTCGAATACCACAGAGGCAGGATAGGGGTTGCAGATAATCCATATCTTGTTGAGAGGAAGTGTTGAGATTGCAACAAGATGATGAGCTTAGTGGAAAGGAGTCGCCTTCACTAAGTGGGCCCGCAGGCTATTTTTGGCGCAAAGTCTATTTTTAGACTATGTCTATTTTTAGACATATGGATCATGTTCTATGAGTTGCAGGATGCTATTTGTGGATGGTTGGTTAAGTCGGAAAAAATAGATGGACTTCTATTTTTAGACATACTGGGCGGAATCTATTTTTAGATTGCCAGTCTAAAAATAGATATGTCGAATATTATTAGCTCTTAATAATATTTGGACTTTAAACATTATCTTATCCTCTTGGAGCACTTCAGTTAAGTGCACAGAAGTGGCACATGCAGCTGACAGAAGGAATTACGCTATTCCTGAGGGTCAAGTGAAGCTATTGCATGGAGACTTCAGTTAGAACTCATGTGACAGAGTTTGGTGGAGTTGATTGAGGAAGTTAGTGGAGTTGTATTCAGTTTAACTCAGTTAAACATAGTTGAGCTAGTTGTATCTAGTCTAACTGATTGATACACTAGTGAGAGTGGTGTGAATTAATTATTAATTAATTCACTAATTATTAACTCATAAATCAACTAAAGAATACATCGGTTAACTTCAGTGCATGGACAGTTTCAGTGGAGACCAGTGGAGAGGTAGGTGAAAGAGAAAGTGTGACTATCAGTTGTGACCATACTGGTGCATGAGTTTGCACCACACATTGATGGAGATGCCAATGAGGATTGCGCAGTACACACCAGGTGGATTCGAACTCAGATTGGGCCATTATTCATCTTGGATTGCGCAGTAGAGGCAGGCTAACAGGTGGAGCAGATTGGAGCATGTGTTTTGTTAGATCTGAGCTTGTGTAGTGTGTAACAATTGGAGATTGTACTGAGAGCTTGTGAGGAGTTTGTACAATGATTTTTACATTATCTCTATCATTATAATATACAGATAGTTGGGGGTTTTCAACTTTAAGCTTTCCCATAAATACTGTGTTTATATGTGTGATTGTTTATGGTTTTAATGTGGACATGCGATTGTTTATATTTCCGCAATTAATGATAAATAGTAGAAGAGGTTATGTATTATGCATGAAGCTCAAATAGTGTGTGATCAAGATAATCTCGGTGAATAATTTAACAATTATTCAAATTTCTACATATTGATGAGAGGGGGGTGCATGTAGATCCAACCAAGATCCAATTCATTCGGGATTGGCCAGCCCCAACCACTCTAATAGAGCTTCGCAGCTTTCTGGGTCTTGCTAATTTCTATCACAGGTTTGTGTTGGGATTCTCTCATATCGCTTGGCCCTTGAGTCAAGTCACCAAGGGAGGAGCGAAAGAAAAATTATTTTTGTCAGAATCTTAATAGAAGGCGTTCGTAGAATTGAAAAAACGCCTTTGTTGTGCCCCAGTGCTCATAATACCAGAGTTGCAACGACCATTTGAGATCGAGACATATACCTTTTACTATGTTATTGGTGTAGTTCTTACTCAACATGGGCATCTAGTGGCATATCACAGTGAAACAATGTCCGACACAGTCCGAAAGTATCCCACTTATGACAAAGAGATGTATTCCATTGTGCAGGCTTGTCGACAATGGAAGCATTACATTTTGGGGAAGGAAACGATCATCCACACACACCACCAACCCCTGAAGTTCATACAGACACAAAGGAAGCTGTAGAACAATCACTATTGGCGAGAAAGAAGGTCTCTGAGCAAGACCCAGGTTCAGAAGAGAGGTCAACAAGGTTTCTGTAGTAGGCTAGCACAACGCCAACATTTTCACCCTACTCCGAAGAGTAGAGAGTCTCACCCGAGGTGTGTCATGACCTTAATAATGTTAGGAACAGATCATGTTAGGAATCTGTAATTTTAGCAGATTGGTGGGACTAAAACTGCAGAAGCAACATCGTTTCAACCACTTTGGGATTCTAGGATCTAGCCCTCCTGAATCCGGAGAGGGATCTCTCCAATAAGTGCAAATATGGATTTGTATTTGAAGTCTTGGGTAATGATATTAGGATAGTTATGAAGGCCAAGGGTTTTGTTTGTTTTTTGGATGGTTGAGCATGAATATTACTTGAGGGGAAAGTTCTAAATGTAAAAAAGTTTCAAAGGTGAGAAGTTGCAAGTGAATAGAACAAATTTGGCTAAAGAGATAGATATAACGCTAGTTTTTAGTCCATTGGGCTATGGAGTCATAATAGGGCTTTAATTGAGCAACAACATCAAGAGTGATCCTAGGGGCAAGTCATCTATATCCCAAGATTATTGAGATTAGAGTGATGGAATGGAAACAATAAAGTGTTGGAGGGGTGGAAACTGATAATAATTTCACAAGGGATTTATAGTCAGTCCAAATAAGAAAAGCCTCTTAAGTAACTGTTTAAAACCAACCAAGGACAGGGCTAACCATTGACTTCTTGGGAAAGTTTGTATTAAAGCAGCTTAATTGACAAACAATCCAGTAATCCACATAATTACCTTCATAGAGTATGCAAACACATAAGGGAAACAAAGTGTAACCTAAGATCAGATAAGGTACTTTTAAAACTAGTATGCTTTCAGCCAACACTGAGGGAAATCTTCAGAATCTGCCTTTGGAGAATAGGAACTAGAAACAGGGAAAACCATCACTTTTCTAGTCTAACTTTAATAAGCAAATGATGAAAATAACTTTCAAGAATAATTTTTAAAGCAAACAGTAGGACGAGGGAACACCAACATTCCTAACTGCTTAAAATATATTGAATCATTCTTAAATAAACAAATTGGAGGAAAACATTGAGATAAAGCTTATCAGTTAGAGAAGGGTACTGGTAAATAGTAAATCCTAACTCTATAAATGCTGTTCTTTATCAGAGAATAGTGAACAATATGACATGCATAAAAGGAAAAAAAATAACAAAGAAAGGGGCACTTCAACAATGATATAGACCAGGATCCCAAGAAACAGCTTGTTATTGATGTCAAACCAGTTACAGTACTCAGGTCCAATGTTTCAGTTCAGCAATCATCTTCACTATCCAGCCTAACAAGTCTATCACAAAACAAGAGTCATGCTATGAACACTATTTACGATAGAAGCAAGTTCCAAGCTTCAATTATATTTCAAAGTTCTACAACCAACCCTCACTCATCTTCCGTAGTAGTTATAGAAGAATGAGGAGGTGAGATCTAATAAAAGATCTCCAATTACAATTAATACAGACTTAATGGCTTCTTGGCCTTTGGGGGGCTCAATGAAGAAACTTACATATGTGTCCTCTGTATTAAATGATTTACATAAAGATTTAAACTCGATGGGAGCTCTTTTTGACCTTTGAGGCTCTGTGTGTTGTCAAAGTTACTCTACAGATGTTTTGTCATTAAGTTTGTTTGCAGAATTTACTCTCTGGTGGTTGCGAGGTAGATATCTGATCTTTATTAATAACTTCAACCTCTGACTGAACAGTTGGAGGCACAGGTGGCATTTTGGTAGCTGGGAGGAATCAATTTGCCTCAGATGTGGCGGTGGAGGCTTTCTGTTGATAAAACACTTAAGATTTTTTTCAAAATGTGTTTTAATTGGGGATTAGGCTTTTGATAATCATTCTTAGCCGTGATCCCCGCAAATCTGTCTTCAATCTTCTGTCTTGGTACATTTTTGTCTTCGACACTGATACTCTCTGACTGTGCTTGATTTAATGTGTTTTTTGCTGATGTGCAGGGCTGTGCAGGGGTGATATGGCATCAATGCTTCATGAAACATCGATGAAACGTGAAGTTCAAACCCTGCGATTGATTTTATTTGGTGAATCGAAGGCAGGAGGATCATCGCCCTCTACCTTTGAAATTTCTTGAGTTATGGCGGAAAAACCATTAAAACCATGCAAAATACAAAAAAACTATTATAAAATCCTGCATGTGTAGGTTCCCTGCTTCAGAAGGTACGTGGAGGGAGCATGGCCGTTGGATGGCATCATCCAACGGTCGATATTGATCAGAGGAATTCAGAGTGAAGGCGGAAAATGAATATGAATTGGAGCCATCGATCGCGCAGAGATCGATGGTCGGGAGTGGAGGCGAAAAGTCAAAGCAGAGGAATCAGGGCGATGAATGGTGGGCCGTCGATCTGCAGATCAGATCGATGGCGGAGATCTTTTAAATGCCATGCCATAGCCTGGTTAACTGTCGGGCATATTCATAGAGCGACTACCATCCGATGAGTGGCCTTAGATCGGACGGCGCGCATCAATATCGTGCCAGGTCCACGTCCGATCTTTAACGTGCGATGAGTGGTGGTTTTTTGAACAGTGCTCAAGACATGTGTCGGGCGGTGTATGGAATCACTGCGGATCGGGAAAAAATCGCCCTCCGCTTGAAAGCGGTGCGATGGATACCGCCCGATTTTGGAATGGTGAGTGGTTGGCGGGGACCACCGGGTTGATAGGTCGCGCGCCATCGATCTGCAGATCAGATCGACGGTGGAGATTGATTTGGAATTTTGCACTGGCAGAGATGTTATTTCATAATAAATCTGAAAAATTTAAATAAAACTAAGGTTTAGAATTTGGGGGTGAGAGGTTAATTTTCAATATGGTTTGGCGCCCGTCTGCGGGGCCTTTGGGCGCATGGGAGATAATAAGACCGAGGTATAAAGCAGACGGCTAATCGACATCAGGTGACGCGATAAGCGCTTGAAGGGTTGGAACTCGGTTCTAGCACCAAGACGCATGGAGGGGAGGATTAAAGACTTAGCCCAAGGGGCTTAAGTCCATAATATATATAAAATATGCATTTTAATGGTTTTTCAATGGTTTTCAAAGGAGTTGGTGGGTTTCGATAAGGCCAGAAAGGATCTTAAACCTTACCAAAAAGGGTTTTGAAGAAGGGAAAGGGGAAAAACATGAAAATGAAGGTTTTTCATGGGAGATGAAAGGCAAAGATGAGGTTAGTCTGGAAAAAGGGGGAGAGGGACTAGGGTGCTTGCAGCAGTATTCTTTCTTAGGAATCATCAAGATTTCTGAGTGTGGAAATGGGCACAACAATGAAATTGGGACAGATACATGAGGCCTTCAAGAGTCTTCAAGAGCCAACACTTTTTAGCAATAAAATTTATTCCTTGAAGGCTCAAAAAAGTTTTAGCCACCTTTTGCTATAACAAATTTTATAGGTGGCTAACAGTGGCTCCACTTGGGGATGGTGCCTTTTTGAAGGTATCAAGAACTTCAGACTTGCATTCTCTGGGAGGCTGACCTATGCTGCATCCATTATGTTCTCTGGGAGGCTGACCTGTGCCTTATCTTTTGGGCTACCATTCCTTTGCTGGGATGATCTTACTATGAAAACATATTAGCAACCATAAAAACAATGGATCTTTCATCAACAAGCTTTCTACCTAGCCAATCCTACAGATCTAACATTTTTTCTTCATTAGAGTGCACTTGGATTGGCAAACTATTTTCACAACATTTTATTCTTTTGAAAGTGTAAAAGTAATCTAATTCTACTTCTTATTTCTCCCTGAACTCAGATTAAACAGTTGAGTTCAGATGCTTCTCTACCTATTCTACCATCTGTTGGGATTAAACTGTCCAACATATTTTTATTCTCTAAATTCTACAACAGAAATTTAAAAACATTCAAGTCAGGATTGAACAGTCTAACTTGATGTTGGTCTATGGCATAGAAACAGGTTGCACATAGACATTATTTTGCACAAAATTTAAAACTAAAATGGAAGGCTTGAGATCTGAAAGTTCAAAGTACTGCCTTCTCTTTTTACAACTCTGTTTTGACTTTTGTTTGAGCTGTTCCTTTTTTGTTCTCTGGTTCAGATTTTGAGCTAATTAGAACCAGATTTACATCTTTTTTGACTCAGGAAATAAAACAGATTTGAGTCATCTCTCTTTGGAAACTTAGGTTCAAATTTTGATCTTGTTTGAACCTTTAATTTCTATCCTAAACAATCTACTGATAAGCCAAGATTAAACATTTTGGCAAATCGAATTCACTATCCTATCAACAGAAAATTTCAAACTAATGAGTCAAGATTAGGCTATTTGAAAAACTAGAAGTGTGTTCTTCAGGAGTGGCATTTAAGCTTGCAAACTTTCAGAATTTATTTCTCTTTTTTGGTATGTAACATACCTTCTTTGTTTTCATAATCGCTCTTTCTTTCATTGTTTTTGGCTTTTCTTTTCTTTCAGCGTAAAACAACAACTAACCAAATGCTCAAGGCCGAGCTTTATTGACATTCCTATCTAACCTATTCTAAACATGGAGTATTTACACATTCAAAGGATAAAAGTGCCAATGTACCACTTATAATGTCAAGAAGAAGAAGAAACTTTGGCTACTTGTCGCAGGTATCCATAGTATATCTTGAAGATTAATATTTAAAACCAAGACTACTTGGCAGAGGTGATGATTATGTTTGGCTCTTGCAAAGGGTCATTGTTTGATAATTTGAGCCAGTTGAGATTTCCACACACTCTTCCATAGGATCAACAAAGAAAAGATGAAGATTCTCTTCTTTTTGGCCCTCCATGTCTGGTAGATTATCTGCTTCCAAGGCTTCAGCTTTGAGGAGTATATCTTCAGAAAGTTGTTTGGAAGCATCACCATTCTTAACTTGCATAATAGCAAACAGTGAAATATCTTCTTTCTCTAAACTTATGTTTGCTTCGGATATAAATTCAGGTTCTTTGAATGGCAGATTGATATCAATGATAGAAGGAGTTTCTTCTTGAAAAGATGGTATATCCACAGTAGGATAGTCTTGTATTTGTTTTTTTCCTTCAAAGTTTTGTCGGTATCTTTTATTGTTTGGGACAGCAGGTCTGAATTTTTCTTGAATTGTGTATTGTCTGCTCTCCCAAGGTCTTAAACATGTACTAGCCACAAGGGCTAAACCATTAGCAAAACTGTTTTGGTCTTTAGGAACAAGTATAAGTTGAGACTCTTTGAACGTTTTCAATAAATCTATGGTATCATCCTTATATGCTTTGAGTCTGGGATGTTCAACCATGCATTCATTTTTCACTTGCCTAATTACCAATGTTGCATTTCCATGAACTGTTATCTTCTGGGCTCCTGATTTTTTCAATAAATGTAGCCCCAAGAGTAGTGCCTCATACTCTACTATGTCAGTTGTGCATTGAAAGTTAAGTTTATATGAATAGGCCTCAGAGTAATTGTTCTGTGTATCATAAAGCTATATTCCCGCACCTACATTAGTTTTAGTACATAACCCATCGAAATTCATGATCCAAAGAGGACTAGTTTCAGTTTTACCATTGATTTCCTTACTATCCTCTTTGTCTCGAGTGCCATATGATTGTTCTATGGAATAGGCACCATGTTCATGACTATCTGGTTGAGATGACGGATCGGAGGGTAGCTGCTTGCTTAGTATTTTATCGATTTGTTCCTCTGTTAAAAAAGAGATTTTCCTTTCAGCATAAACAGAAAAAGAGCTACCCTGTTTCTTATGACCTACAAAAGAACTTTCTTCCTCTTTATAACAAAGTTCTCTATGTGAATGAGCAAGACTATTTGTTTTGCAATAAATATCAGAGACTAGTTGTTTATTAATAGCATGATCTATCTCTTCTTCTTTCAACGAGGTGGATATTCCTGTGTCCCCTTGAACAAAAGTACAGTAGTTCTCTGTCTCTTGTGAAGACTGATTTTGAGGCTGGATGTCTTCTTGAGCCTCAGCTATAAGGGATGATGAATCATTATCTAAGTTTTCAGGGATATCTTGAGGAATGTTCTTTATTTCTTGGATCATCTCTTCCTCGACTGATTCATCTATGTTTTTAAAATTTTTCAACAGGATATTAAACTCATGAATGGCCATTAAAAGATCTTCAGGATGTATTTCTTCCAAATCTTCATCATTGTCTATAATGTGTTGGGTGATGTTTTGCGATGGATCATAGTGTATTTCACCCCACAATAATGATGTTGTGTTTTCTTTATAGTTCTCATAAAACACATATTCAAGGTCCTTTAACGAAAATTAACTACTAGATCTCAAGCATTCATACCAATCCCTAGCTTTTCCTTCTAACGTTAACATGAACATTTTCATTAGGCAGTCTTCATGCCATTCAACTTTCAACCTCCATACATGTATGTGAAATTTGATAAGATGTAATAAAGCGTCATCAAACTTTTCACCTTGAAAAACAAGCAGGTTGTCATCCCAATTCACCTCGGGCATCTTATGTGGAAACCCAGGGATATGATCTCTACTCATTGGGGCATATCTTCGTTGTATTCTTGGAATCATGTTTGTAAACCAAGAAAGAGGTCACTGTGTCTCGTCAATCAGTTCAGGGTCTTCTACCAGTGGAGTCATTTAGTCTTTTGGGAGTTTCAAAGTGTGGAGTCGCCAGGTGGAAAATTTTTAGCTCATAAGGAGGTAAAATGTTTTATGGTTCCACCACCATATGTTTCTTGTAGAGCTGCACGGTTTTCGGGAACTGAATTAGCTCTCAAGGGTGATATGAAAATAGTTGATAATTTAATCTTAGGAGACTTCCTAAGGATACTTTCTGGGTTATCAACTTTCTCAAGTGGATCAGGGTCAGGATGGGCTCTAGTGTGAATCTTTCTAGGAGCCACTATGATGTGTTTTTCAGACCTAAATAAACAAGAAAAGTTCAACCAGATATGACAATATTTAAAAGGTTAACTAATCTGTTTACCCAAATTTTAATCCTATAGTCCTCTGACTGAGTTTGAATGATATTACAATAATAAGGGTTCTTCCCAGTGGATTCTTAAGATCTGTTCAGGATTGTGGAGTCGCCAAGTGGAAGTTTTTTAGCTCCTAAGGAGGTAAAAGGTTTTATGGTCCACCACCATGTTTATTGGATACCAATCTAAAATTTTCTTAGGTTTTTTTCTAACTTATTTTTCAGTTGTGTGGTTTCTAAGAATATCCTAACTCTGTTTCAAAACTTAGCTACGGTCAAGAGACAAAGGCAGTCTATTCTTATGGCTAAGCCAGCTGATCTTTCAAGGTTAGATAAAGATTTATGAGAATCCTAGGGTTTGCCTAGTTTGTCACTGATTCAACAAGTTTTATCATGATTACCATTATTTGGTAGTGCTTGAAAAGGTTGCTTTTACTCCCAAAGTTTTATTTATTTCAAGGGAATTCCCCAGTGCAGTCGCCAGAAATGTTAGGAATCTGTAATCAACAAGATTGGCAAAGTCCGATCACAGAAACAACATCGTTTCAACCACTTTGGGATTCTAGGATCGAGCCCTCCTGAATTCGGAGAGGGATCTCTCCAATAAGTGCAAAGATGGATTTGTCTTTGAAGTTTGGGGTAATGATATTAGGCTAGTTATGAAGGCCAAGGGTTTGTTTTGTTTTTTGGATGGTTGAGCATGATTATTTTTTTGAGGAGAAAGTTCTAAGTGCAAAAAATTTTGAAGGTGAGAAGCTGCAAGTGAATAGAAAAGATTTGTCTAAAAATATAGATATAACGCTGGCTTTTAGTCCATTGGGGGAGTCATATCAGGGTTTTAATTGAACAATAACATCAAGAGTGATCCAAGGGGCAAGTCATCTATATCACAAGATTATTGAGATTAAAATGATGGAATGGAAACAATAAAGTGTTGGAGGGGTGGAAACTGATAATAATTTCACAAGGGATTTATAGTCAGTCCAAACAAGAAAAGCCTCTTAAGTAACTGTTTAAAACCAACCAAGGACAGGGCTAACCATAAAATTCTTGGGCAAGTTTGTATTAAAGCAGCTTAATTGACAAACAATCCAGTAATCCACATAATTACCTTCAGAAAGTATGAA
>JAXQQM020077231.1:0-142870 GCA_034641835.2 Pinus albicaulis
TGTGGAAGCACCAACACCCATCTATTTTCTGCAGGCACCAACCTACAGGAGGCTCCAACCTCAGTCAACTACAACTGACATCTATCAAGCAACAACTTGATAGGGAAGCTCCAACTTCCTTACTCTTTCAAAAGAAAAAAACTTGCTGATTTACCTTTCATATCAACTCTATTCTGTTCCATCTGCTCTGTTGTTCATCAATTCTCATATCTACCCTGTATCATCTTTGCATCTTCTCAGATTCTCTATCAGCTTCTCGTTCTTCTTTGCTCAGCTCCTCTTTCTTCTCTGCCTCACTGCTTCATTTCTGTGTTCTCTTCACTCACTCTCTAAACTCTCTATGCATATCAAGTTGATATTATATATAGAGTTCATCACATGACTCTTTACATTCCTCAGGGAATTTGAAGTGAATAGTCCTGACTTTTTTCCTTCTGCCTCCTTATTTCTTTTACCAACTCATTAAAAAAAATATAACAATATGTGTTAATTTCAATATTTCAGTGCGATTATATTTTCCTCCGGAGACTTGCCAATGCATCACAAACAATATAAAATCAATTACAACATTTACATTCACATTTTCAGTTACATAAATACAATTTCACTCAGCCCATTTTCTGGCCTTTGGCTTTGCTGGATTTGTCTTTTACGCGTGTCGAGGGAAGCTGACCTGCCTTCTTTTGTTCCGCCATCTTACCATATTTTCGATTTTAAATACTTGTACACTTGTCAAATTCGTTCCTGTGATTCCCTTATGCTCCTTCGACACTGTGTACGGTATATATATATAACTGCTTTTCCAAGTTTATCCTCAAATAAATATAAATCTGGGCAATGTCTGTTCATTATCAATCTATGTGCTCGGGATACCTGCTTACACACTCTCTGTCCATATATGAACTTAAACTCAATGGTTAAAACTCATATTACAACTTCAATCCAATTTCTTCCCTCAGGGCGTCCAAATGAACTTTAGCATAAATCTCATTATATAATATCATTTTCAAATCAATCCATTCATCCTTTTTGATCACTGTCCATTTTTCTGCAGCTGTCTCTCTCTCTTTCATTTTTGCACGCTCTCCTCTTCATTGCAGTTGTGTAACCACTGCATATATAACTGTCTCTTAATATATCTACTGATTTTAAATCTGGGCAAATTCCAATGCTTTGGTTTCCTTCACTGGCAATTTAAATAAATGAATGTGGAGGCTTTAATATCACCATGGTTATAAACCCAATATAATCCCTCTATGCAAGGTTCTCTCCTTCTATTATTTTACGCAAATTAATGTTCATTCTCGGAATTCTAATTTAATATTCGAACCTTATAAACCATAACTCTAATGGTTAATATATCCTCCAATACAATGCATAATCTGGCAACTCACAATAATCTCAATTGACAATTTCAATACTATGCGGAACCTTCCTTTAATAAGGTTATAAACCCTCAAGCATATACGATGTTCTTTTAATAAAACTCAGCCCATGTTCGTTTCAATTTCGGAAGCTTTTCCCAATCCTCATGATTAATATCGATTTTACAATTTCACCATATGAGGACCTATTCTTAAGAGTATTCGGATTAATTACTCGAATTTCCTTTAACCCAAAGTACCAGCAATTAAACAATAATAAGCCTTGGACTTTATTACTGGTTTGCTGTTATAAAACTATGCGGAGGCTTACTTTCTAATTGCACTATGGTTATAACCCAAACTTTAAATAAAAGGCCAACCATCAACATTTAAAACCACATTGGACCCACATCATACATATATTAACTATCGCCCTCATCCAAGAGCTACAAGTCTATCGCGCTACCCTTCGACTATCTAACGGTAGTCGCGTGGTCACACTGTCCGGAGGTTATCACTCCAACCTCACACGATGAGCTGTCCCGGTCCTTCAATCACCCGCATCATCAAACGACAGAGAATTCGTCGCACCGACTGTTGTGATCCAATGGACACAACGACATATCGCTTGAATTAAATGCACGAGTGTTAATGCGCGATGACGATGGGTCCCAGCATTAACTTACCCTGCTCATCAACGGTTGCTGTCTTATTGCGCTTCAACCCTCCGATCCTACGACAATCGCACGGGTTAGATGCACGGGCTTTAACTCGCGATGAGAGCGGGTTCTCCAAACCACTTAAGACCACATGTCAGCTCCTGGCATATATTGCGTTCGATTTGGAAATACCGCTTATCGTACAAAAGCGGTGCGATGAAAACCGTGTGGTGTTCCAAACCCACTGTCACTATTCATACCTCGTGGTTTCGGTTACTCCCCACTCCAGGTTCCGTTTCATTCTTTATAACTTCGATTTCAATTTTTTCTACTGTGCCATGGATGTACTTACTCCATCGCTCTGCCACCGAAGTTCCGCCTTCTACACCATCGCTCGTGTTTATTCTTTCCTTGCATGGTTCCGTTGAGATGTAACAATCCCCCATGATCTCGATTTGGCTTTACAACGCTGGTCCATTACTTGAATTGGCCACGCTATTCACTGTTCCATTGTATCGAAAAGTTTCGAACCTTTTCCCTTCAATATTGTGCTACCTATACCTATGGAATTCTACTCTTCGGTGCTTCATCAAGGCATACATCTGAAATGTATTATTCCCGTTCTAACTTCTCCATTCACCCAAAATCCCGATTATACACAGATATCAAAAAGGCCCACGGTTTCATTAAACAGAGAGCAGACCCTCTCTTCATTGGTTATGCACAACAGCTGTGTACTTCACCTCTCAATGTATACTGAATGAAATTACACGGCAGAATGTGCAATCTCCTCTTTCGAATGCTCTATAAACCGTGATCTCAAATTGTAACTTAAACCCCGATTCACTGCAAACCATTATAGCGCCTTCTGCACTGCACTTCGATTGTAGTTTCTCATCGATGAACATCATTTTGTGTTGCTGGTGACTCCAGTTTCAATAAAAGCAACCAAAAACATTATTACTTGTGGCTTTGACACAGGAATGCAGATCGAACCTCACAAATTCTTACTTAGATCTATCTCATCCGCAAACCCTGTTCTTATCAATTCAATTAACAGTGGTTTATTGCAAAACATGCCAATCATCTAATGTATAAATCCCAACTTACAGAGTCTATTTCAGAGCTTGTCATATACTGATTGGAACCAAGTATGTTCACACAGAATTAAATCAACCAATACACCTATAATTCAGAATACAACAACCAATATCCCTCTTCAACTTCACTACTCTGTCTCTGAACAGATTTTCACTCCAGACCCCTTACCAAAATCAATGGCCCTCCTTCTGTCCTCACTACTCTGCACCTTGAATAGTCAGCTTTGCTAACTCTCGTCGCTTTCTTTGGCCGCCTTTGCTACTTTCGTTTCTCGGTGTTCTTCCTTTCGCCACTTTTGCCATCAATGACAACATTTCCAACATGTTGAACTCTGTGAATTTACATATATATATATCACTTATTGACCTTGATATTTACAACAATGATATGTGCATCATTTGAGTGAAGCACTTTTAATTCCTTCCAAACGTCTTTCACAACTACGTTATGTTCAGATAACAATCTCTCTGCTTTAACTGGTTTCTTTGTTGGGCATAAAATGTCGAAAACAACTCTTGAATCACCAATATTTGAATGATATAACATATTATTAGATATTGATCCTACAAGACAACAAGATCCCATAGAAGCAATGTGTGGCTGTGTTGGCCAAATCCTCTTAACAACATGCAAAAATTCTTGCTGTGTTGGCCAAGTCCTCTTAACAACATGCAAAAAATTTTCTTCTATTGTATTAATTGCTTTCAAAAGAATTTCTAGATACATTCCCCCTTGCTCCGAGGCAAATCCATGGAAAACTTGCACAAAAAGCACATATACAGATCCCTTGATCCAACAGATGCTACAACCCCAGTCATGGCACATGCAACCATTAATCATGTTGTTCACCAGGCATCAGGCTAATCCCATTAAAGAATGAACGATATTTTAACATCCACCAGACTAAAAATAGTTTATGAGACTACCCGCTTCTTTGTTTTTAGCCTTTTGCAATTCAATCATTTTCTTACTCAAATTGATGATGACCTAACCTAACCTTCTAACAGTTCCCTCACTGAAAAGACAATGCCACAGAATTGATGCTAACATACTGCCATAATTGTCCCTGATGTCTCTGAAAGCATCACATTCCAAAATGAAATTCTTTTCTGGTTCCACTGCCCCCGAAGTGAAAAAAGTACACACCTGTTCTTCCCAAGCTTCTTTAGGTCTCTTCCACCGTCCGTTTCACACCGAAGTTGATGTGTGTTAGTTATTAATTGAGAAATAAGAATCTTTTCTCTCCACAGAATGCTAGCGCCAATGTACTGTTTTTGTTGGAGATCACAAGTGGGGTTGAATACTTGAACATAGTACTTCTTCTTTATACCCAACTCTTTTCCCCATATACGCTTAAGGAAATTCTCCATAAAAAAATTATTTTACTCCTTGCTATTTGTGGGACATGCATTGAGGTAAATATTCCATTTTTTCATCCATTTATTGTTTTGTCTCATCCATAATTTCTTTCTTTCACCCATGCCTTCATTGAAGATAACTTTCGGCCATCACCCTCCTCCCATCTGCTAAATTATTTTTAGATACCTTATAAGACGCACCGTAGTAATTAGTTCGATGGCAACTACTCATATTTCACTCAACATCATCTCATAAGGAACCAAACTTTTTATTTTGAACTTGCTCATGATCAAGCGTTTTTGGATTTTCTCAATTTGTTTCCATTTTGAAACAGTGATGTTGCTAGCCCACAATTCACACCCATATAATATCACTCAAAAAACTAGGAGTCCAAAAAGAACTTTATTTCTTTTCCAATCTATTGGGGCCTCAGAATTCCATTGCCACAACATGGGGGAAATCCACCCAGTTCGGACCTTAGAGCAAGTCCTTTTCCGTTTGGTATTTCAACTTCGACTGGGGATAAAGAGACCAGTTTCCCAATAAGGATGATTTTGGGGTGTGTTTTGTTTATATATCATGCAATGGGAAATGATTCTAATCTATTACATGCATTTATCTAACACTTTATCTATTCTACTATATACTCGGGGTGTTTCTTCCTTTATGCGATCTAAAGATATATCCTCCAACTATTAGTAATGAAGATTATTTAATAGTTGAAAGAGATGAAAATGATGTAAAGATGATTCTTTTAACAAAATTTTTTGATTAAAAGAACTATGAAAAATATATCACATTCATATGTGTGATTATATATCAAATAATAAATCATAGACAAATATTAGTACATAAGTGCATTTAACATTCATCTATGATGACGTTTCAAATATATCATGCAAATAAAAAGATAATTGTTAATCTAGAAAGCAAAACTTAATACAAGTGAATAGAAGTACCATATGCATGAAGTCCTACTCATGTAAAATGAGAGTAGATTTATGCTCCTCTTCAATTTCAAGCAATTTAAAGAGTACAATAGCGTAACATCAATTAAACAACTTCAAATGTCAAAAGATAACAGTCTGTGTTCCATTAATCCATCAAAGCATTTACAAACTTACAGAAGTGCATTCTTTGCAAATGTTTTTGACAAATTTTTGGACCCTTCTCTAAATGCACGAGAGGGGTTTAAATACTAGACTAAATAAGTTTAAAAATAGATTATTACATAAAAATAGTGGAGGTTTCAAACAACCATCCTCGTAAGACAAAGTTTAACTCCAATCTAGGAAAATAAAGTAACAATATAACTATGAATTCTGATCTTTCATTTGGATTTGATCATGAAGTTGTCAAATATCTAACATGGGTTTGAGCTGAGCTGGCTGTGAAATTATCGATCTGACCTGTCCCTTGAATACTGCATTTGATAGTGTTGGCTGCGACATTTTTGTTGAATCAGTTAAAGACTGCAGGGTTTGGTACTGATGATAAGGTTTGATAAAAAAATTCCAATAATTTTCTTTATCAAACTTATTTACCTTTTTAATCATTTCTTCTTGCATTTCCGTCCTTTATTTTCACTGCATTTCCAACTGCTTGATTTATGAGAGCACTTCATATGTGCACTATTTGATAAGTTCTGATTTCAAAAGCTGTTCACATACAAATTCAGTAATTTCCTTCGTTAACTTTGATGCTTTTGCTGTTGCTTTTTCTACTTGCATTATCTGTGATTCCCAATCCTTAAATAAGATTTCCTTGTGGAATTTATCTACCTGGGGTAGATCATATTCCTTGCCTGAGTCTGATGCTTGCCATTGAATGTGTTCATTGATTTTCTTCTCAATCTTCTCACACTCAAGTTTCTGGATAACAACTTGCTGGATCAGTATTTCACTTGAATCATAATAAGAGCTAGTGATAGAAGCTTGTTGGAAAAATACTTCTTGTTACTGCTTTAGTTTAGCATTCACATCCAATGCTTCCTTTATGAATTTCTTGTTGGGGCCCTTGTTTGGATAGAGAGAGGAAACAGAGAAGACATGGCCAACCATGTCAGAGGCAGACAGACAAATGGAGACCGAAGCAGTAGAAAAGGATTGACTCGGGATGAGTCAATAGGATGTGGTTGGGGCCTGTTGGGGCCCTTGTTTTGAAAATGAAATGGTTTCGAGTTGTGGAGAATAGGTGGTGCGGAATTTACGGAAAACCAACACAGATGGGAGGAATAGGTGACAAGAACATGCATCGGAATTCCCAATGATCAGGAAGAAGCTGCAAACAACAAAGCAGGAAAAGAGGAAAAACTGACAGTCACGTTGGAAAAAGGAACAAACAGGAAATCAACTAGCGTAGATAGGAGTTTAGTCCAGTAGAGGGCTAAGGAAGAGAGCCGCAGGAGAGCTCTGTTATTTAATTGTTGTAATATGTCTCTCTGTAATCAACTCTATGGAGTAATGTAGCTATCTGTCATTGATAATGAAATATACTTCTACCTATGTTTGATGTTCTGAGTTCCATGTTAATCAGTTGGTTACTGTGAATGTATTTATTGCTTTTAAATTTTAATTTTTCATCCTGAATATGCTTAATGAGTGGTATCTTGTGCAAAGTAGTAAGATCTGTTTGCTGTTCCAATTTCTTTCTGTTTTTCTCTATAGTTGTGAGCGGTCGATATTTGATCTGTTCCTAACCATACTAAGGTAATGGCACGCCTCGGGTGAGACTCTCTTCTCTTCGGAGCAGGGTGAAAATGCCAGCGTTGTGCTAGACTACTGCGGAAACCTTGTTGGCCTCTCTCCTGAACCTGGGTCTTGCTCATAGACCTTCTTTCTTGCCAACAAATGGTTCCGTTGACGGGACCTGAAATTTCATTTAGGAGCTAGATCATGGTATCATGGATCTTTGAGAGAGAACTAAAAACCTGGTGGGATAACCATGTAGATCAGTTCATATCAAAACAAGATGAGTTGTGACAGCAGAGGGATAAAATTGTTAAGGATTGGGTTCTATCCTCTGAATCTGTAAGCAATCTATACAGAATATTCTGGGGAAATTTTCCAGAGGAACTCTATAATTTGTTGTGGAGACTACAAGTCAAGACATTCCAAGGAGGGTTGCATAAGGTCTGTCGTAAGTGGTCGCATGTGGATCTAGTAGCACTCCATCTGTTGGATACCGATATGACCCGAGCTGTTGAAATCTGGGTACAATCTACCTTGGAAGGATATATAGTGGAGTTCACAGTTGAGTGTTACCAGTCCTTTTCAAAAGCAGAAGACGTATTCAGATCCAGAATGCGAGGAGAATTGTTGTAGGAAATTCCATTGTGGTTCAAAGCTTTAATGGTAGACGAGGGAATGATGGAATTTCAAAAATCTGAGATGGAGACTTAAACCTCCAGTACTGGGGGAAGGAGTTGAGGGAAATACACTACAAGAAAGTTGGAAGGGGGAATAGGGATATGGATGCTGAGACCTCCAGTAGGTTGAGAGAGTGACGAGCACATCAGAGGGTGCAGATTGCTGAGAAGTGGCGGGAGAGGATAATGAAGGAGTTAGAGAAGCAAGAAAGTAGTTTACAGGACAAGGATAAGGTGCCAAAGATGAAAAAGGAAATGGAAGGTCAAACGAGATCCCAAGGAATAGGAGGGACCATCAAGGAAGTCAGACAAGTGTATAGTAGCCCAACCCAAAGAGAAAAGGGAGAAAATTCCAATGTGGAGGATGCGCACCCCGTGGAGATGTTCGATGTGGAGTTGCATGTTGCGATGGAGCAACTATTCCGAGAGAGGTCGGCACCCGTAACTCAAGATAACTCTATTCCCAAAATTTCAAGTAGCTTTAGTCCCAACCTTCCCCTAGTACTCTATCAGCCACTAGGTGAAATTTTTGTTAAGTTACAAGAGTTTAGCAAGTTGAATAGTGTTCAGTCTACAACAACAATACCTACTAGAAATAGTGCTAGTAATACAATTTCACAGCCAGGGAATAAAGTTTTTATTCTAGTACCATCCACACAAATAAATATGGCGGGATCATTTACTCGGTACCCAGAGTTCTCTGGGAGGGGAAATGACGATGTGGAGCAGCACTGGTATCTCTGTGAAGCCAAATGGAGGGCTCAACATACACCAGAGGCAATTAAGTTGATCAAGTTTCAAACTAATCTAAGAGAGAGAGCTCTTCGCTGGTTCATTAAATGGTCTAAAGCACATCCAAACCCAATGATAGATGATGTAAAGAAAGAATTTGTCAAAGAATTTAAATTACCTCAGACAGATCAGCATGGTTTATCAGAGATGTGGGAGATTAAATAGCAAGAAGGTGGAACGATGTGGTATCTGATGAGAAAGTTCAAGGATGCGATTGGAAAACCGAGTTACCCAGTCGATCCAAATCATTAGAGAGATTGGTTTATCAAGGCCCTTATTCCGTTGACAAGAACTCCCCTAACACAACAGAATATTGATACATTACAAGATGCATTGGAGCAATCTATGAAGATAGAGGCTATGGCGGGGTATCCACAGGAATTCAAAGGAGGATCAGTGGCTCAAGACCCATCCATATTGGGGTTACAACATCAGATAACCAGTCTAATGGAAAATTTAAAGGATATTTAGACAATACGACCTGCAAGACCCAATGTGTGGTGTAAGCATTATCTAATGGAGGGACACATGGTCACCAAATGGCCAAGATTGCAGGGACAAAATACGGGGAATTAAACAGCAAGGACACAAGGGACTCCACCATTAGGGGGAGTTTCAAAGATAAAGAATCAAGGGTTATACACGCCGCAACCCCACTTCCCAGGGTTCCCTGCGCAACAGAATCAGACTGCAAATGAATACTTTGAAATATGAAAAAGCATTGGTCATCCACCACGCCTATGCCCAATTTTTCAGAAACACTCCAACGTTTCAAACAATATATATTTTGAGTTCTATGCTTCCACAATGCATAATACAAAGCAGTGTAGAGCCATGTATGCACTGGCAGAACGATTGGAGAGGCCATATTATACAGTGAATGAGGCTCCAAGGGGAGGAGGAGGAGGAATGAGAGGACCTGTAAGATGTTACAATTGCGACCAAGAAGGCCACGTAGCTAGGGAATGTCCACTTCCCAGAAGACCATGGTGCTCTCAATGAAGAGTCAATACACACGCAACTAAAGACTGTCCAGAGTTAATTAAGAGATGGGAATAAAGAGCCAGAAAGAGAGGATAAAATTTGGTGAACTCAGAACCAAAAATAGTAGAGGCTCGGGCTATGCAAAATGTAGCCATAGTAACACGGGGAGGAAAGAGAATAGGGGAGGATGCATAAAATATAGACCCAATAAATCTGATAAAGCCAACATCTCCAAAGCCAGTTTACAGGCCAGATAGACAGAAGACATATTTTAAAGAGGCAGTGGAAAAATTTTCCCAACTTGGGGGGAGTAAAGGCATCGAGTTACCACAACCAACTGTAGAAAAAGAGAAGCAAACCAATACAAGCACAACAATTAAAGAATGGTTCCGACTATTTTGAAAATTGTAACTAATGCACCAATGCTGGAACAACTGAAACAAAATCTGGAGATGGTGGTGCAGGAGAACGCAGAACCAAAGGAGTCAAATGACTCAACCCAAAAATATATACGGAGAATAAAAATAAATAAGAGAAGAACAGGATAGGAATTCCACGTAGATACTCAAGTCGCGGGATTCCAAATTAAAGACACCATGCTTGACCTAGGATCAGATGTCAACATTCTACCAAGAAAGACATGGGAAGCATTGGGGAGACCAAAGTTACATACTCACCAATCCAGCTTCGCATGGAAAATCAGTATTGCATTGTGCCCGTAGGCAGGCTAGAAGAAGTCAAATTCGATGTTGCGGGGGTAAATACATACACATACTTTGAGGTAATAGACATCATGGGAGATAAGGATCCCTATCCGACATTATTGGGGATAGGTTGGGATTTTGATAACTATGTAGTGATCGATTTGAAAAAGGGACTGATGATATTTGAAGACGGGGAATTCAGGGTCACTCAGCCACTTGACCCATATCAAGGACCCCGATACACAGAAACCGTTGACAACAAGGAGGATGCTCAACTTCTTGATCATCTTTACCAGATGACAACAGGGAAAAGAGAAGACTAAATCAACCAAACAACGGGGGGAACTGTAAGCTGGAGAATTATTCAGAGCTTAGACTTGGGCCCAGAAATAGCCTGGGATGATTGGCAGCAGGGAGGATATGAGACCAATACAAGAAAATGTGCTAACATCTGAAGAGTCAACTGGATTGGAACTGATGTAAGATAATATCCGACTTTATCAAATATGAATGTTGTGAATACATTTATTGCAATAATAGAGGATAAAGTAACAATGGAGCATAGAGTCCTGCTCATGGATGTGGCTCTACAATCCACGTCAGCAAGATGGTGGAGCAATCATCGCAACTCACTGTTGCGATGGGAGGATGTTGCGGCAGCGTTAAGAGCCAGATTCAATGAATATGAAGGACAAAAATTCAATGAAAAGTACCAAGGGGATTCTGATCCCATTAAACATTTACAAAATTGTGAGTGCCACTGGAAGAAAGCAGGGTACCTAGAATATTTGTGGATGCACAATTTTATACATTCACTAGATTCAGTTCCACAAGCTTGGTACTTAACTAAAGAGAAGAAAAGAGGAACCAACACCTGGAAAGTAGTTACAGATAAGTTTACACAATGTTTTTATTTTGAGGGAGAAACAAAACCAGTTACATAGGCACTACGGGCTATTAAAAGAGTACTGCTTTTTCCAGAGATTAAGGAGGATGAGGAACAACCGCTCTCGAAACAAAGTATCAAAAAGTTAGTAGCATGCAAAAAGATAGACAGTGAAATGGATGATGATGATCTAGAAAATCTTAGACACTAATATTTTGAAGAAAAAGAAGGGGAGCAGGATATACAGGAAGAACCTACAACAGAGGGAATCCATCTACTACCATTGAAGACCAAGAAGTTGAACATCGAAACCCTAGAAAAACCCAAAATCGCGTCAATTGGTGACTACTGGGATGTAGAAACGACTAAGGAGATATTTAATCTTCTATAGGAATATGAAGACTTATTCCCATCCTCAGTAGTGGAGCTAAAAGGAATAAAAGGAGGCATGGGGGAAATGCGTATAATCTTGGAGCCCGACGCAAGACTGGTAAAGCACAAAACTTACTGTCTGAATCCAAGAGTAAAAGAGAAAGTCAAGGAAGAGATAGATAAAATGCTGAAAGCAGGGTTGATTTTTCCAGTGGAAGAATCAGAGTGGGTAAGTCCTATATTCATACAAAGTAAAAAGGAAAAGTCCGAGATTCAAGTATGTGTTGACTACAAGATCCTCAACAACGCGTGCATATATGATCCATTCCCCACTCCGTTCAGTGATGAGGTGCTCGACAATGTGGCAGGGAATGAATCTTATTCATTTACAAATGGATTTTCAGGATACCATAAGAAGAAAACAAATTTTTAGAAGATAATAAGAAAACAACTTTTACAACTGAATGGGGCTCGTTTGCATATCATGTAATGCCCTTTGGACTGAAAAATGCACCGACAATATTTTCACAGATTGTGACAGCAACATTTCACGAATATATCCACAAATTCCTTGAGGTTTATATGGATGACTAGAAAATTTACAACCTCTTGAAGAATCATGCAACATTATTAAGAACAATGTTCGACAGATGCAGACAACTCCAGATTTCGCTTAATCTTAAGAAGTGCATCTTTGCAGTACCTTTTGGGACGCTGCTAGGACATGTTGTTTGTAAACAAGGTGCCTGCGTGGATCCAACAAAAGTGGCAGCTATAATTAACATAGAGGCACTAGAAACTGTGAAAAAGTTGAGATCACTGCTAGGCCATACTGGGTACTACAGAAGATTCATCCGCAACTATGCAAGGATAACAGCCCCATTGGAAAAGCTATTGCAGAAATCGGAGCAATTCATTTGGAAAAACGAATGTACTACTGCCCTCAATACACTGAAAGAAAAATTGGCAAGTGCGCCCATATTAGTTCATCCTAATTGGGAAAAGCAGTTCCACGTACATATTGATGCCTCCAACGTTGCATTAGGAGCAGTTTTGGCTCAACCATGAGAAACTTCAGTTGACCAGTCTACTTTTCGAGCAGGAAGTTATCGATAGTTGAAAGGAACTACACAACAACAGAATGGGAAGCTTTGGCAATGGTGTATTCCCTTCAGAAGTTTTTCCATTACCTATTAGGAGGTACGTTCAAATTATTCACGGACCATTCAGCATTGAAGTACCTAGTTAACAAGCCGGTCCTTGAAGGAAGGATCTGTAGATGGCTCCTACTGTTCCAGGAGTTCACCTTTGAAGTGATAGTGAAACCAAGAAGACTAAATGTGGGTCTTGAACATTTATCAAGGCTGGAAAATGGAGAAAATGGAGGGTGCCTGGATGATCAGCTGCTAGACGCTGATCCCTTTAGAGTAGAAGCCATCCCGGACTATTTAGATCAGATAGAAATCTATTTGGCAACAAGACAATGCCCGACTGAATATTCAACGACTTAGAGAAGACATCTTGTCGTGAAAGCAACTGAGTATCAACTAATAGTAGGACAACTATATAAAATGGGACTAGATAAACTCTTACGGAGATGTGTCCTAGACCATGAAAGGGAGGATATACTATGAGAGTGTCATTGCGGAGTTGCGGGAGGGCACGTCGGTGCAAAACCCATTGCAAGAAAGATATTACAAGCAGGTTTATGGTGGCCCACAATACACAAGGACAACAAAACATTTGTAAAGAAGTGTGATGTCTACCAAAGAACGGGACGTCCATCACATAGAGACGAGCTACCACTTCAACCTGTACGAGCACTGTAGGCATTTAAGAAGTGGGCCGTTGATTTTATAGGACTAATCGCACCTGTCGCGAGACATTCACACGTAAGGTACATAATTACCACAACAGATTATCTTACTAGCCGGGCAGAAGCAGTACCAGTGAAGGATTGCAACGACAGAAACAACAACAAGGTTCGTTTTTGAAAATATCATTAGGAGATTTGGCTGCCCCAGAAATCTAAACAACGATCAAGGTACCCACTTCATCAATGCAACAATCAAATCTTTGTTAGAAAATTTTATGGTGCAACATCATAAGAGTAGTCCGTAGCATCCTCAGGAAAATGGAATAGTTGAAGCATTTAATAAGATTATAGAAAAGGGACTAACAAATATTTGCAATGCTAATTGAGATGACTAGGATGAGTGCATACCAGCAACATTATGGGCGTACAGGAGGACTGTGAAAAGACTGCACAATCAAAGTCCTTTCCAGATGGTGTACAAGAGGGAGGCGGTGGTACCTACTGAATTTATCATACCGAGTCTATTAATCGCTTCAACACTGCATCTAATAGAGGAAGACTCAATAAAGGAGCACCTACATGTGCTACAAGAACTTGAAGAGGACAGGTTTCTGGCTGAATTCTATCAGACAGTCCAAAAAGACAGATAGAAATCTTGGCATGACCATCATATCAAACATAAAACGTTTACAGTCAAAGGAAAAGTTTTACTGTATGACAGCAAGTTCCAAAAGTTACCAGGTAAGCTCAGAATGCTTTGGATGGGACCATACCATGTAATTGAAGTTCGAGATTCAAGAGCAGTTCGGTTAGCACAACTGGACAACCAAGTGTTACCAGGATGGGTGAATGGCACAAGCCTGAAGCCTTATCACGAGTAAGTTTCATTATTTCCTTGTTCAAATAACTCTTGCAACCGAGAGCAGTCAGTAGGATAGAATAGAGATAGATAGAGTCAATAAATCTCTCACACCTGAGAAGAGAATAGATAGGAATCACAATAAATAACAAATTGCAATAACAAGAGAAAACTCACTGTTGCGATGTGGAGACCGCATCGCAACAGATTTTGGTCGGGGGGAGGGTAGTGTCCAGCGTGTCATCCATGTTAGAAATCCAAACGTGTCAAACATCATTCCATCATAATAACCCATCATACCAATGTCAGTCCGTAGGATTACCTGTATTTGAGAATTAACTGCCATAATTAGTAACATCCATACCGTAGTAAATTTTCCATATTAGGCCATAATCATTACCCATCACGTCTGCCCAAATCCCCAAGTCACAGTCAGCCATGTCAGAACACACCTCATCACAGTAACTAATCACACGATTATAGCCGTGGGGGAGGCAGAAAAATTAATTAGTTATGGGGTCTTATTAACCTCATTCATGCCAGTTACATTACTTAACCCACATGAAAGAATAAAGCATGAGAATGCCGGAGAATTCCGAGTTAGAACAAGAAACGACAACAATAGTAAGCGAAATATCATCAGAAGAAATCCAAAGAGAGAATCCAGTAGCATGAATTTACAGAGAAAGAGCAGGGGTAGCACTTCAAGTGTACAAAAGAAGATCAAAGATGACCAAGGTAGCACCAGCGGTCGTCGAGCCTGAGCTCGATGAGAGAATTTAGAAAATGGAATCGCTAGTGGGAAAGTATGACAATGCATCGCTGATCGACACATATTTCACAAATTCATACCAGTTTTCGGCTATGAAGAGGTAGGTCTACATAGAAAATTATGCTATGGAAGGATGAGAGGAAGCAGAAAGATTGAATCCTGAGTTCAGAGGTATCCAAAGGTCGACAATACTGAACCTCAGGAACCTCCCAATGTTCGGAACCACAGGAGCAACAATGCAATGTACGAAATTCCTGCTGAGCAGACTCCAGAACAGGTCACTATGGATAGGGAGGGAGATACCGATACATGCAGAAGATATTCACAGGTTAATGAGATTATCAGCAGAAGGAAGGGATGTCTCCACGACATTCCAGAACGTCTCCAAGAGAGCAAAGAAGGCAGGATATTGTGATTACTATAAGAAATACGACACTAAAAGAGGAGGGAAGGGGGCAAAGATAAACCTTATAAACAACCCAGTAGTTAAATTTTCCTGTTACCTGATTGCAGGCAAGACCATGAGGCACTACACGAAGGGCGAATGTACCCTCGACACCATTTCAGTTGTGGAACATTGCCTCCAGGGAACCCAACTGAATTGGTGTACGTTTTTGCTAAACGAAATGTTCGAAGCCTATGAAGATAACTACAAAAGAGCCACTGGGTTCATTTATGGCTACCTCATCATGGCGTTTGCAATGTGGAAATGGACTCACCCGGGGGTGAGACAGTTCACGGAAATCACAAGTGACCAGCCGATGGCAATTAAGTTTACGCCCTGGAAAATCTTGGGAAACCCCAATACAAAGGAGGTAAATGAAGAGGTGTTCAAATTATGGCATAGGAAGATGGTGGTTATAGTGGTGAGGTAGCAAAGGGTTCCGAGGAGACCAATGGAGACCGAAGCAGTAGAAAAGGATTGACTCGGGATGAGTCAATAGCATGTGGTCGGGGCCTGTTGGGGCCCTTGTTTTGAAAATGAAACGGTTTTGAGTTGCGGAGAACAGGTGGCAGAGCGCAACCACGGTAGACAGGGAGCTGTCACAGTTGCAGAGAGCTGGAGAAAATGTGGTGCGGCAGTTGCTGAAAACCAACACAGATGGCAGGAATGAGTGACAAGAACATGCAGTGGAAATCCCAGTGATCAGGAAGAAGCGACAAACAACAAAGTAGGAAAAGAGGAAAAACTGACAATCACGTTGGCAAAGGAAAAAATAATCAATCAGCTAGCGTAGACAAGAGGTTAGTCTAGTAGAGGGATGAGGAAGAGATCTGCATGAAAGATCTGTTATGTAATTGTTGTAATTTGTCTCTCTGTAATCAACTCTGCAGAGTAATGTAGGGTTATGTTATTGATAATGAAATACACTTCTACCTGTGTTTGATGTTTTGAGTTTCGTGTTAAGCAGCTGGTTACTGTGAATGTATTGCCCGCTTTTAAATTTTAATTTTTCATCCTGAATATGCTTAATGAGTGGTATCTTGTGCAAAGTAGTAAAACCTGTTTGCTGTTCCAAGTTATTTCTGTTTTTCTCTATAGTTGTGATCGGTCGATATTTGATTTGTTCCTAACCATATTAAGGTCACGACACGCCTCGGGTGAGACTCTTCGCTCTTCGGAGTAGGGTGAAAATGACGACGTTGTGCTAGAATACTGCGGAAACCTTGCTGGCCTCTCTCCTGAACCTGGGTCTTGCTCATAGACCTTCTTTTTTGCCAAATTTTCTCTAGTTGTGGTTGGATTTGTAGTTTGTTTATTGCTGCTTCGAGTTGTGTTTGATTTTCAGTGAGTTGTACGTGATGTTGCAAATTTAATATTTCAAAATCCTTTTGAAACTGAGACATTTTCAATTCCATTTGCTCGATGGAGTTATATTTTTCTTACTCTAACAATTTCTCTAAATCTTGTATTTTATCTTCTCTATGCTTCAGTAACATTTGAACTTCAGTGGCCTTATCAATAGTGGCAGTAGCAAATGCCCCTGCAAACTGTGATAGCTTGGTTAAATGTTCAGTAGGATCATCTAGAGGATCTTTCCATAGAACGTCAACAGATTCATTTGTAAGACTTGAGACTGTATCATCAATTCTTATTCTTTTTCTCCTCTTGACTACAACCTTATGACTAGGAATGTAGAAGATATCCAGTGAAGGGATTTCCTCAATTTGTAAAACTATCTACTCTGTAGGGTAAGTAGGAATGATCTCTCGATCATGAGTTTCAATAACTTTTTGTAGTGGAGTAACAATTTCCACTAATTTTTGAGAATTTTTTAGCGTCTGAAAACTGGTAGATTGTTCAGTATTAGGATTTGTTTGAGGCATTTTTATTGCCTTAGAAAACTTATCTCATTCACTCTTCAAACCTTTTGGTTGATCAGGTGTATCTTTGTTGTGTTGAACTTCTTGGGAAGATGATTCTGTTCCATTACTTCCTCCTTTCTCTTGCATCTCAATCTCTTTGATTACTTGATTAATTACCTTTTTTGGGTTCTCATTTCTATTTTCGGATTCATTGTCAGAATGATCCGAATTATGAGATTGATGTTCTTATTTGCCTGACTCGTCTTCAGACATATCTTTAGTTTCATTATCTAAGCTAATACTTGGAGTTGGTCTGTTGACATCTTCAATAGTCAATAAATCCAGAGGAATACTTTCCAATCTCTTGCTTCTATATGCTAGGAAGGCTTCCAAGTCATTTTGATTGAGTTGACTAGATGCAAACTTTAGTACATCTGAGAACTTTTCAATACCTTGAAATAAATCATCAAATATATCTATCTATTTCACAAAAGGGTTTACTTTGAGCTCTGTGATGAATTTCTTAACCACATCATTGGGGTCATATGGCCGCTTTGGCATTACAACCAAATTCAACAAATTAACATTTAAAACTTCCTTGTAGGCATGACCAATATCAAAAAGTGCAAAAGTACTGCACTGTAAAGGGAAATTAGGCCAAATGGCCTTCTTAGCATCTTTAAGCTGTTTTGAAATACCATTTACAACAAGCTGGTAGGAAATCTCTCTAGCAAGTAGTTTTTCAGGAAAAAAATATGGCAGGATGTGAGGAGAAGAATAACTCCCAAAAACTCTGACATATGTGAAACTTTCTTCAGCAAACCATCTGGCAATGAGAAAAATGTCTGTACTAGCCTCTTTGGAAATCCTAGGGGCTTTCTCATTGAATATAATCTGGGGCATAGGCAGAATGACTCTATGGAAAATTTTGTAAAAATGTAAATGAAAATCTGATTCCCAAAGGAATCTGTGGTAAATGTGAATTGGATTAGGGTCGTGAGTCATCCATTTCCATCCCATGGTAGGATATATCGAAGAAAAGCAAATTGCGTCCATGAAATAGGAACTCATGTAAAAGGGGGGTATTTCTCTAGATGAAACACATATTTTACTCCTATACTCCATGATATTTCTGGCTAAATTATCAGATAGGATATTTTCCGAATTCAGAAATTAAGGAATTGACGATTGCGTCAATTAATGGGACCCATTCTATAGAAAACCTAGTAGTATCAAGTTTTGCAAATAATATACACAACATACCGGCATCATAGCAATAAGGGGAAGGAATTTTTGCTATTGGGTACGTACCAAGTTTGTATCATTTAATCTTGCCTTGGTCATCCTTGCATTCCTTTATGACTTTCATCAGGTCTGGATTTTTGTTCTAAAGTTTTTAACAAAAGCTTTGTCATAGTTCTGCTGCGAGACGGGTAAGTGGTACATTGTCCTCAAATCCTCTACCCTGAACGAACTGATATTCTCGCCCTTTGAATTCTTAAATGTTCTTTTTCCTATGTTCAAGTGGTCGATTACCCACTTAACCATATCTGTATAGGGGAGAATCTTTGGCCTTGCTGCTACCTTATGGATGAATGAGCATGCAACGTCGAAATAGGTCGGGTTTGAAGAAAATGATGCGCATGCTATAACAACTTTGATTATTACCCTTGGCTTTTCATTCTTGAAGAAGTGATACATTTTCTCTCATGAAGAACTTCCACAATCCTTGTTGTAGGTGGTATTTAAGAATAGGGGAGACATATCTAAGTCTTCGGTAGATGATGCTTGGGCAATTTATTTGCCTTTATTTCTCATCTCTGTTATCCTTTCTTTGTTAAGTGTTTTCTTGAATTAAATGAACAGAGAAAACTTTAAAAATAGAAATAATAGAGAGAATAGAGAGAATAGAGAGGCGGATGGAATTAAAATCTCGCATTTAATCATTTAAAACATGCTCGAAGTAGATATTGTTAGCCACCTATAATATTTGTTATAGCAAAAGGTGGCTAAGACTGTTTGAGCCTTCAAGGAACAAATTCTATTACTAAAAATTGTTGGCTCTTGAAGACTCTTAAAGGCCTCCTGCCTATGTCCAAATCCTATACTTTTGTTTTCATCCCAAAAGACTCTGAAATCCTGCTGATTTCCAAAGCCAAAATATTGCTGCAAACGCCATTTTCTCCTTTCCCTTCTTCCCAAATTAACCTCATCTTTCTATCCCCCTATTTCCCACAAAAATCCCTCATTTTCACATTTCTGCCTTTTCCCCTCATCAAAATTTCCTTTTAAGGTTTAAGACTCACTCTTGGCCTTATCGGAACCCTCAAACCTTTGAAAATCATGAGAAAAACCATTAAAAACCCATTTTGTTATATATGTTGGGCTTAAGCCCCTTGGGCTAAGTCCCTAGCCTTTCCGCCCATACACCCTGGCGCCATGACCGCGCTGAGCCAGTCGGGCACCTATCCGGTTTAAATAAATATTTCTTCGCAAACCATTAAAAAACCTTTGATATTTATTTAAACCGTCGAAATTCATTTTATTTAATTTTTCCGCCTGTGCAAATTGTGGAGCGATCTCGACTGTCGATTCAATCCATAGATCCGATGGTGCGGATTGCGCCTCCCTGTGGAGCCCCCAGCCCTGCGCCGTTTTCCCAAAACCGCGTGGTTTTTATCGCACCACCCTTCGGCGGAGGGTGGTTTTTGCCCGATGGCCAGCGATTCCATACATCGCTTGACACACGTCCCTTGTACTCTTTGCAAAACCACCGTCCATCGCGCGTTAACGATCGGACCAGGAAGCCCAGCGATATCACTGTGGACCGTCCGATCTGGGCCCACTGATCCAACGGTGATCACTCACCGAAGTTGCTCGATGGTTAACGAAGGTGCGCGCACGATAGCCGGGCCATCGTACAGCGGAAAATCAATCTCCGCCGTCGATCTGATTTGCAGATCGACGACCCACAATTCATCGCCCGATCTCTCCGTTTGACTTTCCATTGCCCAATCCCGACCGTCGATCTTTGCGCGATCGACGACTCAGATTCATCCTTCTCCTCTGACCTCCTCGTTCAATCTCGACCGTCGATCTCTACATGATCGACGACTCGGATTTAATCCTTCTTTCACCCATTCCACGATCGCTCTCGATCAATCCTAATCGTTGGATGATGCCGTCCAACGGCTCCGATCTCCTCGCACGCCCTCCGATGCAGTTAACCTATAAAAGCAAGATTTTTTAATAGTTTTCATATTTTGCAGGGTTTTTTATCATTTTCTCGCAATTTTCAAAGAAGATTCAGAGGCGGAGGGTGACGACCCTCCCGTCTTCGATTCATCAAAAGAAATCATCCACAGGGTGGAAATGCACGTTTCCTCAGTGTTTCCTCAGGCATGGATGCCTTATAAACCCTGCGCTACATAGTGCCACCTGTTCCTCAAAGTACTCAATCAGGGGCCGAAGTTATTGATTAAAGAAATATCTGCCTCATAGCGCGGCCATTGAGTTACTCCTGCAAGGAAATAAATGCAGAAATATTTGGAGAGTTACTCCAAACATCACACAAAGCCTCAAAGGTCAACAAAAGCTCCCACTGAGCTTAATTCATAAGTGTAAATCAATCAATACAGTGAAACACATGTACAGTTTCTTCATTGGGCCCCCCAAGGGCCAAGAAGACATTAACTCTGTATTAATTGTAATTGAGATCTTTTATCACCTCCTCCTTCTTCTATATATACTACAACAGAAGATGAGTGAGGGGTTGGTTGTAGAACTTTGATATACATTTGAGCAAAAAATTCTGATTGTACATAGTATTCACTGGATCTTGGAGCTCTGCTGGTGATAGATAGGTTAGGCTGAGATGTGTAGATGGTTGCTAACCTAAAGCACTGGACTTAAAGCTATAACTGGTTTGGAGCATCAATAAAAGCTGATTTATGGGATCCTAGTCTATGTTGACGGTGATGTTTTTCTTATTGTAACCTGTTATTTTGTTTCTGTTTCCATTTGTGTTTCATATTTTCTTATAAAGAACAACATGCATAGAGTTAGGACCTACTGTATATCGATAACCTTCTCTGGATGAAAATCTTTATCTGAACGTTTTCTTCCATCTGTGTTATTTAAGAATGATTTAATTTAGTTAAGCATAGGAATGCTGGCGTTCCCTCATCTTATTGTCTTAGCTGAATGTTGTTCTTAG
The DNA here is from genome assembly GCA_034641835.2 of Pinus albicaulis. NCBI lineage: Eukaryota > Viridiplantae > Streptophyta > Pinopsida > Pinales > Pinaceae > Pinus > Pinus albicaulis. The sequence continues at coordinate 21,559 of JAXQQM020077231.1, forward strand.
ATGTTATTTTCAGTATATGTTTAGTGAATATGGACTGAGGAAGATATGGTGAGCCCTGGTCCCAGTATGATCCCACAGACTATCTGATTGTTTCCCTTGGAATGTGTTAAAAGCTGGCTAGTTTCAAAGTACTTACCAGATCTTAGGCCATTATGTTGTTATCTTTGTATCTGTCTTGAAAGTAACCAAGTAAAAGAAGAGCTAGGAGAGGATTTGTGGTTAGCTCGACCTGCTAGTTTCTACTTCAAAAGTTGCCTTCAAGTTTCCCTTAGTTTTAAGATGTTTTCTATTGAAAGTGTATCAAAGGCTGGCTAGTTTAAAAGTACTCACCAGATCCTAGTTTACTTTTATGTTTTTCTTGAGTCCATGTCAAAGGCTGGCTAGTTTAAAAGTACTTACCAGATCCTAGTTTACTTTTATGTTTTTCTTGAGTCCATGTCAAAGGCTGGCTAGTTTCAAAGTACTTACCAGATCCTGGGCTGCTCTTGTTTCTGCATCTGTTTATTTCTCCTTCTTATTGTATCATTCCATTCCATAAATAAATCTTCAAAGAGATCCTTAGACATAGATGACTTGCCCCATGGACCACTCTTGCCTCTTGCTATTCCAATTAAACCCTATTATGACTCCATAGCCCAATGGACTAAAACCTGCGATTTTTTTCCTTTTTGACCTAAGCTTACTCTGATTGCCTGCAACTTCTCACCTTTGAAACTTTTTGCTTTCAGAACTTTCCACCTTGAACAGTAATCATGCTCAACCATCAAAAAAACAAACAAACCCTTGGCCTTCATAACTAGCCTAATATCATAACCCCAAACTTCAAAGACAAATCCATCTTTGTACATATTGGAGAGATCCCTCTCTGGATTCAGGAGGGCTAGATCCTAGAATCCCAAAGTTGGTTGAAACTATGTTGCTTATGTAATTAGACTCTGCCAATCTTGCTAATAAATTACATATTACTAACATTTTTGGCAACTCCACTGGGGAAGAAACCCAGAATCATTATCATTTTAGCGTAACCATAGGATATCAGGGTTTTGGTTCAAGAACATTTGCTATATTAACTAGCTGAGCCACCAGCAACTAACAGTTCTGGCGACTCCACTAGGGACTGAGTGTTATTGATATTTTTTAAGACCTCAGAGAACCCTCAATTCAAGAAAAATTTGAGAGTTAAAAGCAGCCTTTTCAAGCACTACCAAAGAAATGGTAATCATGATAAAACTTGTCTGAATCAGTGACAATCTAGGTAAACTCTAGGATTCTCTTAAGATTTTATCCAACCTTGAAAAATCAGCTGGCTTAGCCATAAGAGTACACTGTCTTTGTCTCATAACCGTAGCTAAATTTTGAAACAGAGTTAGGATATTCTTAAAAACCACACAACTCAAAATAACTCATAAAAAACCAAAAATATTTCAGATTGGTAGTAAAACACTTACTCCTACATTGACACTTATCTTTTGTTGTGTTTTACCCCATACTCTCAGACAGAGTCTGGAAAGGGCCAGGTAGCTTCCGGATCTCATCCTCTTTCAGAGGTGAAATATCTGGTAAATGCCCTCCCAGTCAATCTCTGGTTAGAGTTTGTTGTGTTCCGGGATATCCTTGAAAAGGGATATTTCACAAGCATGGTGGTGGACCATAAAACCTTTTACCTCTGAAAAGAGCTAAAAACTTCCACTTGGCGACTCCACAATCCTGAACAGACCTTAAGACTCCACTGGGAAGAACCCTGATCATCATAATATCATTCAAACTCAGTTAGAGGACTGTAGGATTGAAATTTAGATAAACAGATTAGTTAACCATTCAAAGACTGTCATATCTGGTTGAACTTGTCTTGTTTATTTGGGTCTGAAAAACACATCATAGTGGCTCCTAGAAAGATTCACACTAGAGCCTATCTTGACCCTAATCCACCTAAAGTAGTTGATAACCCATAAAGTATCCTTAGGAAGTATCCTAAGATTAAATTATCAACTGTTTTCAGACCACCCTTGAGAGCTAAGTCAGTTCCTAAACATCTTTCAACACTACAACAATCACAAGCTGACTTAGTAAATCCATTTAGAACTAGGTCATTTGATGATATAATCCAGCTAGATTCTGAGTCTTCACTTTCTTCTCCTGAAACTAGTGAACATCTTGGTAGTAGAGAAACAACACCTCCTGATTTACATTTCCTACACAACCCAGGTGTCTCTCATCCAAGATCAGCTCAACAATCTACTGCTGTTCCATCCACATCCCTTCATCCAACATCCACTGTCCAAACCACTCCACTCCAACCCACTTTGCCTTTTTTTAATCCACCCCTTGTAAATCCACCCCCACCTCCTGCCATGGCTGCGTGGTATGCTCTCTTAGTCCTTCTCGCACCATTAGTCAACCTTCCACAGGATTATCAGTCCAAAATTCCATTATATGATGCTAACAATACTTCAACTGCATCACAACATGTGGATAAGATGGATGACTATTTTGACAGAAATGAAATTGATGATGATTCTGTCAAACTTAGATTATTTGCTCAAAGCCTGGGGGGAGAAGTAAGAAAGTGGTTTAAAGGCTTAGCCCCCCATAGTATCAATGATCTCCAAGGCTTCCATCAAACATTCTTAAACAAATGGGAAGTTAAAAAGAATCCTCTCCAAGTCCTTTCTGATTACAAGAACCTTCATAGAAACCCTGGGGAAAGTGTCCAAGCTTATTGCACTAGATTCAATAGTGTGTATAATGCACTTTCCCCAGAGCTAAAACCTCCACAAGGCTCAGCTTTAAACAAGTTTCCTGAAGGGTTTGATTCTAACATGACCTATCAGCTGAGAGAGAGAGACTTTGCAACTCTTGAAGATATGCAAAGAGGTGCTCTTTCTGTAGAAGTCAACCTGATGGAGAAAAGAGCAACTATGAAAGCTGAGAAGAGAGTATCTTTTAGAGAGGAATCCACACCTTCCACTTCCAATTCAAAGATGGAAAGAATGATGGAAGAAATGATGAAAGAGATGAGCATAATTAAGAGAGCACAAGCAAGTCAAAACCAAAGTGCTCCTCAAAACAGAAATCAAAACCAGAATCAGAATTCTAGAAGGAACCAACCTCCAAACAAACCTAGGGAAGATGATCAATAGATCACTCCTCCCTTTCATCAAAACTATGTGAGTGAGGTTGAGGAAATAGATCAAATAACAGAGGAAGATGATATTAACCTATTTGGGGTAGATGATGATGACTTTGAGGTTCATTGTGATAGAAAACAAGGTCTTTATACACCTTATGATGACAAAAGAGATGATAATGAAAATTGTTGTCAATACATGGAAAATGCCATCACCGAACCTCCAAGAGAATATGACCTCAGAAGTAAATCTAGTCAACAAAACCCCAACAACAAAACCTCTGACAAATCCTCACAAAACAACACTGCAACCAAGCCTAAAGTTGTCAAACAAAAGGATAAAACAATAGCTGAAAATTCTGATAAAGGTAAAGGAAAAAGCACTCAAGACAATGAAAAACAAAGTGCAGACATTAGTAGTACTAACACTGCAGCTAGTACTCCTGTGAAATTTTTTTTTATCAAATGTAAATAAAACAAAACAACAACCTGACATTGCTGATAAAATGGCAGTTAATAAGGCTGAAACAATTTTTTCAAAGAACCAAATTCCTTTCAGCCTAGAGCAGGAAATCTCAAAGATCAAAATTTCTGTTCCCCTCACCGAGTTAGCTGCCCAACATGTATATAGGACCCAAATTTTGAAGGCTTTAAATTTAGAAGACAACAATGACACAGTCAATCTTAACGATGACCAACCAGAGCTTATTTTTGGTCCAAAGATTGAAGGAAAATATCAAGAGGGACTTGTTCCTCCCTTTTATGTAAGTTTTAACGTTCATGACAAGATTTTGCACAACGCTATGCATGACTCAGGGGCTTCTCATAATCTAATGCCTAAAGCTGTAATGGAGAGCCTGGGTCTAGAAATCACCAAACCTTATAAAGACCTTTACTCTTTTGATTCTAGCAGAGTAAAATGTTTAGGATTGATCAAGGACCTCTATGTTAACTTAGCCCAAATTCCAGCCAAATGCTTAGTCATGGATATTGTTGTGGCTGATGTGCCCCCAAAGTATGGAATGTTACTCTCAAGGTCTTGGGGAGCTAAGTTACAAGGGACTATGCAAATGGACATGACATATGTGACTATCCCTATTTTCAATCAAACTAGAAGACTATACAGGGAATCCCATATGAAATACATAGTCACAAGCCAAGACAGACCACAAAACTCCCCTATCTATTATGTCAATACAGGCATCGATTTTTTTATCATGTTTAATGATGAAATGCTTAGTGAACAAGTCACTTTAACAAAATTAATGGCCAATAGAGAGGAGGAGGTAAATACCAATGAACTGTCAAAACAGTTTGTTGAACCTTTAAACAACAGCAAACCAGATATGGGTCTTGAACTACAAGTCATGTGTCCCTTGCTTATAAACATTGAGAGTCAAGAATGTATCCCTCAAATAAATGAAAATCTGGGGGAATCAAAACAAATTCAACTCAGTGCTGAGATTCCACAACAACCCTTGAACACGATAATTGAAGAGGACTCCAACCAAGATAAAACCGCGAAAAGTCCTCTCTGGAGTATGTATTTTGATGGGTCATGCACCAGAACCAACGCTGGTGTAGGTGTCTAGATTACTAACACTCAAAACAACCACACAGAATGCATTTCATGCAAATTAAACTTTCATTGTTCCAATAACATAACATAATATGAGTCCCTTCTCTTAGGCTTACATCTTTTGAAAAAGTTAGGAGCTAGAAGAATCAATGTATATGGGGATTCTAAATTGATCATTACGCAAGTAAATGGGGAGTATAATGCAAATCATCCCAGACTTAAAGCCTACCGGAATGATGCCATGGACCTTTTAAAAACATTCGAGGAGTCCAAAGTAATTTTTGTCCCAAGGAAAAGAAACATTGCAGCCCACAATTTAGCCTTTGTAGCTAGGACATGCTTAGCGCCATTTGAAACCAAAGACTGTACAACTGAGATAAAGTTTAGACCAGCAGTGCCTGATAATAAGAATTATTGGCAGGTGTTTGACAATGACAAACAAATAGAAGACTTCATGCAATTCAGAAATGAATTCAAACTAAATAGTTCGGACTCAGACTATGAAACAGACTGCAGTGAAGAAAACTTTCTTGGTGAAGAAGAACCGTCTCCTGAGCCTGTCAATATTAACTTGCTGACTAGCAAACTTACACACGAAACAGAGGAGTTGGAGACTCTGCACTCTAGAGATGAAAGTTTTCCTAGAGGTCTGGCACCTTTAGAAGAGTTGTTTGATTTTGATGTTGTGGCTCAAAAGCCAAAACTGGAACCTGTAGAGACTGAAGTGGAGGAGTGCAATATAGGCAGTGAGGAAAAACCGAAAATGATTAAATTGTCTAAAACTTTACCAGCTCACATTAAACTCAAATACATTGAGCTGTTTAAAGAGTTTTCTGATGTTTTTGCGTGGATTTACAAAGATCTTAAATCCTATGACACTGAAATAATACAACACAAAATTCCCCTTAAAGAAAACCAAAAACCATTCAAACAGAAACTGCGCAGAATAAACCCTGTTCAGTTACCTTTGGTTGAGAAGGAGATTAAAAAGATGTATGAAGCTAGTATTATTGTCCCTATTAGATATTCTGAATGGGTATCTAATCTGGTGTCTGTTAGGAAGAAAACTGGAGAAATCAGGCTTTGTATAGACTTTAGAGACTTAAACAAAGCTTCATTAAAAGACAACTACCCTCTACCCAAGATGGATCATATTTTACAAAGGGTGGTAGGGTCTAGAAGAATTTCTTTGCTGGATGGCTATTCAGGGTATAATCAGATCTTGGTTTACCCTGCTGATCAATTAAAGACAACCTTTACTACACCATGGGGCACTTTCATGTATGTGAAAATTCCCTTTTGTCTAATGAATGCTAGAGAAACCTTTCAAAGTGCCATGGACATATCATTCTCAGAAGAACTGGGCTTCTTCATCATTATCTATCTTGATGATGTTACTGTGTTTTCAAAAACAGATGAAGAACACTTAGAACATTTGAGAAAAGTTTTCGAGAAGTGTAGAAGGTTTGGAATATCTTTAAACCATAAGAAGACACTATTTGGGCTCCAAGAAGGTAAAATTCTTGGACACATTATTTCAGAAGAGGGAATAAAGATAGATCCAAAGAGGATTGAGGCCATATTGCAAATCTCTCATCCTCGAAACATCAAGGAGTTGCAATCTTTCATTGGGAAGATCAACTTTTTGAGAAGGTTCATCCCTAATTTAGCTGAGCTCCTTAGGAATATCACAAATATGTTGAAGAGGGAGCAAGGGGTAAAATGGACCTTGGAAGCAAAGAATTCCTTTGAACTGGTGAAACAAGCGTTGACCAAAACACCGGTTCTTATAAGTCCTGATTTTTCGAAAGATTTTTATATCTTTTCATTTGCATCGGAACATACCATAGCTGCTGTCCTTTTACAGAAAAACCCACAAGGACAAGAGCAGCCTATTGCATTCTTTAGCAAGGCATTGAGGGATGCCCCTTTGAAGTACAACATTATGGAGAAGCAAGCATTTGCTTTGGTTAAAGCATTGAAAGACTTTAGAGTATACATCCTTCACTCACACATCATTGCCTTTATCCCAAATTCAGTGGTTAAAGACGTTCTAACACAGGACCCAGATGGTAAGAGAGGTAAGTGGATTGCTGTTATCCTTGAATATGATTTAGAGATAAAACCCACTAAGCTCATCAAAGGCCAAGGTCTAGCTAGATTAATGGCTGAATCAAATTGTGAACTTCTTGATATTCATATGATTAATGCTTTAGATGATCAAGAGGAAATCTCAACACCCATTGTTGAAAACCATTTTATGAATTCCTCTTGGTATGCTGATATTCTTTATGTTCTGCTTAATTTGAATACACCTCCTGGTTTGACAAAAATAAAGGCAAGGTTCCTAAAGTTGAAAGCTGTAAACTACTGAATTATAGATAAATGTCTTTATTGGAAAAATGCAGGTGCTCTATTGCTTAAATGTTTGCCTGAGTTTGATGCAGAGAAGGTTAAGTACCGGTTCCATGAAGGAGAGTGGAGGTCATTTGTACTGGAAGACAACAGCCAACAAAATTTTGAGGGCTGGTTTCTATTGGCCTACTCTTTTCCATGATGTACACCAGATGATCGTAGCCTGTCATAAGTGTCAAATTTTTGAAGGCAAAAGAAAACTGCTACCCCTACCTCTGCATCCCATCACTGTTGAAGCCCCATTTCAACAGTGGGGACTTGAATTCATAGGAGAAATCCATCCACCATCTTCTGCCCAACATAGATGGATTCTCACTGCCACAGACTATTTCACTAAGTGGATAGAAGCCATTCCTTGTAGGCAGGCCAATGATTCAGTTATCATAAAATTCATGGAGACTAATATTCTCTCCAGATTTGGTTGTCCTACCAAGATTATCACGGATAATGCAGCAGCATTTGGATCAAAGAAGATGGTTGAGTTCTGTCACAGATATCAGATAACATTGGAGAATTATACGGCCTATTACCTTCAAGGTAATGGACTTGTAGAATCCTCAAACAAAAGCTTAGTGAACATAATCAAGAAACTGTTAGAGGACAACAAGAAGTCTTGGCACACAAAGCTGATTCATGCACTTTGGGCTGACAGATTGAATTTGAAGAAATCCATTGGTATGTCACCCTTTCAGCTTGTGTATGGTACTGATGAAATTTTTCCAAATAGCCTTGGTGTACCAGTGATAAAGTTGATTCAAGAGTTTTAGACTGAAGATAATGACATGATCAGAAGAATAAATCATACCATTCATCTTCAGAAAACCAGAGAGGAAGTGTATAACAAAGAATTGCAGAAACAAGACAGCATCAAGAAGCTTTTTGACAGAAGAACAAAGACCAACAAGTTCAAGATTGGGGACAAAGTTTTAAAGTGGGACTCAAGAAGGGAAGAGAAGGGCAAGCATGGAAAATTTGACAACCTATGGCTTGGCCCTTACTCTATTCATTCAGCTGCTGGTAACAATGTATTTTTCTTGCAAGAGTTGAATGTAGCAGAATTATTTGGGGGTCCTGTCAATGGCACGATGCTTAAGCATTACTTCTCTTGATCCATGTTATGTTTTTAAGCCTTTTTATCTTTTCCATTATGAATATTTCATCCAACATTGCATTCAAAATTGTAAAAAACAAAAAATACAAAAACAAAGAAAAGAAAGAAAAGAGGGCAGATTTTGAAAACAAGCAAGGTATAGCCCCATACCAAAAAGAGAGATAAATCTGAAAGTGTGCAATCTCAAATGCCACTCCTGAAAAACACACTTCTAGTTAGTCAAACTGTTTAATCTTGACTAATTAGCTTTAAATTTTCTGCTGATAGGATAGTGAAATTTGATATGCAAAACTGTCTAATCTTGGCTTATCAGTAGATAGTTTAGGATAGAAATTAAAGGTTCAAACATGATCAAAATTTGAACCTAAGGTCGCAAAGAGAAATGACTCAAATCTGTTCTATTTTTCTGAGTCAAAGAGATGTAAAAATCTGGTTCTAATTAGCTCAAAATTTGAACCAGAACAAAAGGAAAGATAACTCAATAAGAGTCAAAACAAAGCTGTGAAAAGAGGAAGGAAATGTTTCCAAATTTTCAGATCTTAAGCCTTCCATTTTTGATTTATTCTTTCTGCAAAATAAATGTCTATGTGCAGCTTGTCTTTATGGCATAGATCACAACAAGTCAAACAACTTAATCTTGACTTGACTGTTTTTAAATTTATGTTTTAGAAATTTAGAGAATGAAAATATGTTGGACAGTTTAATCCCAACAGATAGTAGAATAGGTAGAGAAGCATCTGAACTCAACTATTTAATCTGAGTTCAGGGAGAAATAAGGAGTATAATTAGATTAGTTTCCTGCTTTCAAAAGAATAAAATGTTGTGAAAAGAGTTTGCCAATCCAAGTGCACTCTATTGAAGAAAAAATGTTAGATCAGTAGGGTTGGGTAGGTAGAAGTTTCTATTGATGAAGATCCATTGTTTTTCATGGTTGCTAATATGATTTTCAGAGAAAGATCATCCCAGTAAAAGAAGAGCAGCCCAATGGATAAGGCACAGGTCAGCCTCCCAGAGAAAGCAAGTCTGAAGTTCTTGATGCCTTCAAGAAGGCACCATCCCCAAGTGGAGCCACTGTTAGCCACCTATAATATTTGTTATAGCAAAAGGTGGCTAAGACTGTTTGAGCCTTCAAGGAACAAATTCTATTACTAAAATTTTTTGGCTCTTGAAGACTCTTAAAGGTCTCCTGCCTCTGTCCAGATCTTATACTTATGTTTTCATCCCAAAAGACTCTGAAATGCTGCTGATTTCCAAAGCCAAAATATTGCTGCAAACACCATTTTATCCTTTCCCTTCTTCCCAAATTAACCTCATCTTTCTATCCCCCTATTTCCCACAAAAATCCCTCATTTTCACATTTCTGCCTTTTTCCCTCATCAAAATCCCCTTTTAAGGTTTAAGACTCACTCTTGGCCTTATCGAAACCCTCAAACCTTTGAAAATCATGAGAAAAACCATTAAAAACCCATTTTGTTATATATATTGGGCTTAAGCCCCTTGGGCTAAGTCCCTAGCATTTCCGCCCATACACCCTGGCGCCATGACCGCACGCTGAGCTAGTTGGGCGCCTATCCGGTTTAAATAAATATTTCTTCGCAAACCATTAAAAAACCTTTGATATTTATTTAAATTGTCGAAATTCATTTTATTTAATTTTTCCGCCTGTGCAAATTGTGGAGCGATCTCGACCGTCGATTCAAACCATAGATCCGACGGTGCGGATCGCGCCTCCCTGTGGACCCCCCAGCCCTGCACCGTTTTCCCAAAACCGCGTGGTTTTTATTGCATCACCCTTCGGCGGAGGGCGGTTTTTTCCCGATGGCCAGCGATTCCATACATTGCTTGACATGCGTCCCTTGTACTCTTTGCGAAACCACCGTCCATCGCCCGTTAACGATCGGACCAGGACGCCCAACGATATCACTATGGACCGTCTGATCTGGGCCCATTGATCCAACGGTGATCGCTCGCCGAAGTTTCTCAATGGTTAACGAAGGTGCGCGCACGATAGTCGGGCCATCGTACAGTGGCAAATCAATCTCCGCCGTCGATCTGATCTGCAGATCAATGGCCCACAATTCATCACCCGATCTCTCTGTTTGAATTTCCATTGCCCAATCCCGACCGTCGATCTCTGCGCGATCGAAGTCTCAGATTCATCCTTCTCCTCTGACCGCCTCGTTCAATCTCGACCGTCGATCTCTGCACAATCGACGGCTCAGATTTAATCCTTCTTTCACCCATTCCACGATCACTCCCGATCAATCCTGATCGTTGGATGATGCCATCCAACGGCTCCGATCTCCTCGCACGCCCTCCGATGCAGTCAACCTATAAAAGCAGGATTTTTTAATAGTTTTCATATTTTGCAGGGTTTTTTATCATTTTCTCGCAATTTTCAAAGAAGATTCAGAGGCGGAGGGTGACGACCCTCCCGTCTTCGATTCATCAAAGGAAATCATTCACAGGGTGGAAATGCACGTTTCCTCAGTGTTTCCTCAGGCATGGATGCCTTATAAACCCTGCGTTACCATAGTGCCACCTGTTCATCAAAGTACTCAATCAGGGGCCAAAGTTATTGATTAAAGAAATATCTGCCTCACAGCGCGGCCAGGGAGTTACTCCTGCAAGGAAATAAACGCAGAAATATTTGGAGAGTTACTCCAAACATCACACAAAGCCTCAAAGGTCAACAAAAGCTCCCAACGAGCTTAATTCATAAGTGTAAATTAATTAATACAGTGAAACACCTGTACAGTTTCTTCATTAGGCCCCTAAAGGGCCAAGAAGACATTAACTCTGTATTAATTGTAATTGAGATCTTTTATCAGATCTCACCTCCTCATTCTTCTATATATACTACTACAGAAGATGAGTGAGGGGTTGGTTGTAGAACTTTGATATACATTTGAGCAAAAACTTCTGATTGTACATAGTATTCACAGGCTCTTGGAGCTCTGCTGGTGATAGATAGGTTAGGCTGAGATGTGTAGATGGTTGCTAACCTAAAGCACTGGACTTAAAGTTGTAACTGGTTTGGAGCATCAATACAAAATGATTTATGGGATCCTGGTCTATGTTGACGGTGATGTTTTTCTTACTGTAAGCTGTTATTTTGTTTCTGTTTCCATTTGTGTTTCATATTCTCTTATAAAGAACAACATGCATAGAGTTAGGACCTACTGTATATCGGTAACCTTCTCTAGATGAAAATCTTTATCTGAACTTTTTCTTCCATCTGTGTTATTTAAGAATGATTTAATTCAGTTAAGCGTAGGAATGCTGGCGTTCCCTCATCTTATTGTCTTAGCTGAATGTTGTTCTTAGATGTTATTTTCAGTATATGTTTAGTGAAGATGGACTGAGGAAGATATGGTGAGCCCTGGTCCCAGTATGATCCCACAGACTATCTGATTGTTTCCCTTGGAATGTGTTAAAAGATGGCTAGTTTCAAAGTACTTACCAGATCTTAGGCCATTCTGTTGTTATCTTTGTATCTGTCTTGAAAGTAACCAAGTAAAAGAGGAGCTAGGAGAGGATTTGTGGTGAGCCCGACCTGCTAGTTTCTACTTCAAAAGTTGCCCTCAAGTTTCCCTTAGTTTTAAGATGTTTTCTATTGAAAGTGTATCAAAGGCTGGCTAGTTTAAAAGTACTTACCAGATCCTAGTTTACTTTTATGTTTTTCTTGAGTCCATGTCAAAGGCTGGCTAGTTTAAAAGTACTTACCAGATCCTAGTTTACTTTTATGTTTTTCTTGAGTCCATGTCAAAGGCTGGCTAGTTTCAAAGTACTTACCAAATCCTGGGCTGCTCTTGTTTCTGCATCTGTTTATTTCTCCTTCTTATTGTATCATTCATCTTATAATAATCTTCAAAGATCTGTGATGATCATTCATAACTCACTCTCGCTCTTGCTATTCCGTAATGAAACCTTTATTAGACTCAGTGAGCTCAATGACCAAAACTCACATTTTTCTCTGGCTTTTTGACCTGCTTACTCGATTGCTTGCAACTTCTCACCTTGATTCTATTTGCTTAGAACTTCTCACCCTTGTTTTAATCTCATGCTCAACCATCCAAAAAACAAAAAAACCCTTGGCCTTCATAACTAGCCTAATATCATAAACCCAAACTTCAAAGACAAATCCATCTTTGTACATATTGGAGAGATCCCTCTCCGGATTCAGGAGGGCTAGATCCTAGAATCCCAAAGTTGGTTGAAACGATGTTGTTTCTGTAATTGGACTCTGCCAATCTTGCTAATAAATTACAGATTACTAACAGATATGAATCTTTCAAACCTTACTCCTATTAAATGCTATTAATCAACGATAATCCTTTTAATCAAATCTCTTAAACATCTTCACGTGAGATGTCTATCGATCGATTTAAGACGTTAGATCCTATATTCAATTGAGAAACACCTTGACTAGGGAGAAACAATGAAAAAGAGACAAACAAATAATAATAATAATAACTCTAGAATATTATAAATAGGAAACCTTGCTATCACTGCCCTGGAGGTGCAGGCCTTCACTTTTTTATTTTTCATTATAATTTGCACAAATCCCTCCAATCCCAGCCTATCACATTTTTTCATTTAGTAACAGTTAAAGCCTTTTTCATTTGGTCACGTATGAATCCCAATGGACAACTGGTATTATATATGCCATACATAACAATTAGGAAGCCAAAACAAGTAAATTCAATGCTTGAATTGTAACTTCTTATCAGTAAATGTTAGTTACAGTAACAACAATGGTATGCCAATTGCATAAGCCATATGTATCTCCTGTGGAAAGGCTGATTGTAATCCCCGTGTGAGCCAAAATCGCAATAAATAGCAATATAAGGAACTAATATATAGCGGAATTTTTGTAGAAACTATTTTATAAATGGGAAAGGTAGTGAATTATGGAATAACATATCATGCGTACTACATATTTAGTTGCTTACCCTGCAATAGCTACTATCATTTTCAGTTTCTTTATTATTTGGGTACACTGCTCATTTTATCTATAATTACAGTGAGATAGTTGTCCGATAGTTGGTCATATTACAGTAAGAACGTCATCAATATAGGAAATCTAGTTTTTGAATGAAAATGAGAGCAGGGCATAAGGAAAATCATTGAAACAAGGTAAAACTATGATTAACTACTTCTTATTGGAATGTATATTATTTGGATTTAAATACAAACTATGATTATTTTTGGTAATGCTATGGATGTTGGAGAATAGACATTCAAGAAATTTTGTCACTGTAACACGTCTACAATGTAGATGTAGATCCTTTTTCACCTTGGTTTCTATTTTCTACAATGGCTTGTAGTGGTAGCATGATGCGTGCATTAGATATTTTCTTCCAATGTTCTAGTGAACCTGGTATTTTTAAGAGGGTCATAACTTGTTAGGAAAGAACTTATTTTTTCATAAGAGGCATTCCTAGAAAAAATTGGTCAAGAGGCCAATCTGCAAGACAAAATTATAATATATATTGTGAATTCTCCAAAGCTTGAAACTTATTCACTGGTTGATACTTCACTAGTCAGTCAATAATGCAACAGCCTTCAGAAACCAAAACATAGTGGTGACTTGCAGGTCATGTTTGCATTATGCTAGTACAAGCTTAGTCTATTTAGAGGCCTACCATATGCAACAAAAGAGATTTGCAGAGAAGCTTGCCATGTGCACTATTGGAATTGTAGGACAAATGAAATAGTTAGTTTATATATCTTCAACAATTTTGAATTAGGAAAGAAGCCCTTAAAATGTACATCCATCATAAGACTAGGCCGAGTTCAATCTAGTCAAGTGTGTTGCTGCTTGCACACACTTATTAGTTATTTTGCTCATATTAGGCCTTAGAAAATTGACATAGTAAATGTATAAGAGTTCCCAAAATAAGTGTCTAAGTGAGATGGAAGACATGTGATAAAAGTCAAGCTGGCCTATCCATGTTCACCCATTATTGGGCCTCTTTAGGATTAATAGTTGAGGAAATTTTTCAGCACTGTGGGACTAAGAAAGTATGCCAAATTGTAAGATTAAATAACATTGCAACACCATGAGAGTCATCTAGAATTGCTGAAATGATGCTAACCAATTTAGCACATTAGTAGAAGACAACTTAGCAACTTCTTAGTATCATGTTGCATGAAGAATTGACTCGAACCTAAGTTTTTGAGGCAATTGATATACTGCCCAAATCATGTCCTTTAGGAGACAAAGTTTTCACATTGAGTGTGTGAGAGAGCGAATGGGTATCATGTTCACATGGATTGATACATTAGTCCAATTTATATTTTCTTATCTTTTCCTAAAGGCTAATATCAGTAAATGCGAACATGAGAGTGGGTGCCCTAACATTTGAAGAGATGAATATAGAGGGATTGTGTTAAGGACTATTTAGGTTAGTCATTCTACCCTCATGCTTAGTAGAAACAAAAATTTCATATGATTCATGTCATATGCGCCCAAGGTTTGAAAACACTAAAGCTTTATGAGAGCGGGTGCCCTCACATTTGAAGAGACAAATCTAGAGGGATTGTGTTAAAGACAATTTAAGTTAATCATTCTACCCTCATGCTTAATGGAAATAAAAATTTCATATGATTCATGTCATATGTTCCCAAGGTTTGAAAACACTAAAGTTTAAACTCCTAGGATCTCATCATGCCCTCTAGTGGAAGGAAGAAGAAATTTGAAAAGAAACATTGATCTCCTATAGTGACTCGTACCTTTATTATTTCACCTTTGCACTTGAGAATTTGATGGCTTAGGATTTGAACCTCAAATTAAGTGGTAGTTTCAACATATAATTGAGGTTGTTTTACCTTTTGGGAAACTATGCAATGATGAGTGCTTTCTATGTCGAAGATTATAATGATCCATTTTAGACGAATCTCTTAGCTTTCATTGTCTTAAGATTTTTGAATATTGATCTTATTAGAAATTGTAAGTTAAAGGTAATTGTTATTGCAAAATCTAGCACCCCTATGGCATCATAGGTATGGGCACCTCAACTTGACCTATCTCTCTCAGTTGGCATGAGAGAAACTAGTAGATGGACTTCTGAACATTCTATAGAAGATCCATAGAGTTTGCAGAGCTTGTCAGGTAGGGAAGCTATGTTGAATACCATTTTATGAAGGACAAGCTTGGAGAGCATAGAGGGTCCTTCAGTTGGTACTTTTAGACATATATGGACCAATGAGCATGACATAGACCACTGGTGCTAGGTACTTCCTTCCGTTTTTTGATTATTTCAGTAGAAAAATGTCGGCATATTTTCTATAATTAAAATATGATGTGTTTAATGAATTTCAAAAGTTCAAAGCATGAATAGAGAAACAATTAGGTTGTCATATTTCCTCTCTTAGATATGATACTAGTGGGGAATTCTACTTAAAAAATTTCAATAAATTTTGTGCTAAACATGGGATCCAAAGACAATATGGGATGAAAACACTTTTCAAGACCTTGTGGCGGCCATACAAGAAGAAGAAGCTCCCACCCCTCTTGAAGATGATAACAATATCACCAAAAGGGACCCTCCAAATTCACAAGATTAGTTCATGATGGACAAGATACTTTGTGACAAACATAGCCCCTCAGCAAACCCCATCCTCATCAAAGAACTGGTATATGTTGATGTATGTATCCTAGATTCTATGAAATATTTGCATGAAAAAAGGAGCATGATAATAATTTTCACCATTGTGAGGAGGCTTGTCATGATGTCCAACATGACAAAGCAATAAACATAGGAAATGAAATTTTTTTAATAGTTCCACCAATGATACAAGATGTATGCTGTTCTAGTCGTGTAGAAACCATGTTTCTACCCAAAAGTATCAACCATTTGAAAAGTATGATGAAGATCATGCTTCCCTTGCTAATAATTTAAATCCTAAAAACACTTTTGAGGTCACAAAATTATACTTCAATCACACTAATCCTATTTTTTCAAACAGTGAAATTAAGGGAGCTGCAGACTTTCATGGTAATATACTTGGCACCTCGACATTCCATTGTGAGTTTGAGTAGAGCAGTAATGTAACCCCACGTTGCACTTTGATTTTAATCATAATCATGTAAGAAAAAAACGGAAGTAATCATGGTTTCCTAGAGTTTGAGTTCAATAAACTCAAAGGGTTTTTCAAAACCATGAAAGTAATAATGTGACCCTCATGATTATCTGAGTGAAGAAACAATTAATTTTATAGTTCAACCCTCAAATATCCTATATCATGGAATCTGATGGCCCCCCTATTTTTGATGCCTATGATCTAAATTTATTCCTCAATCCTGATGGGATAGGGAAGTTTCTCCCTTTTACTGTCAATACTCATCTAGAAGACAAAGCTATTGACATATGTCATGAATATTCCATGGTATAAAAACAAAAGGTATGTTATAAACACGCAATTAATGAATCTCTCAGTCATACATATCCATTTCCACCTCTATATGGCTCTATTTTTGACAATAATGAAGTTGGAAAGCCAAATATTGATGAAAATTGTAATGAAACCCTCAATGATATTTACAACTATAGTGCTAAGAATGAAAGCAATTTCAAGAAAATCATTGGTGAAGAATACATGCTTGACCCAAATAAAAAATCTCTCTATACCACATCAAATGCAAAGATATTCTCTTCTCCATGAACATGTGGACAATCATTCATGCACTAGATTTTTACAAGGAAATGTATACAACGAACATCTAATAAATCCACATCAAGTCGACACTAAGGGACAACTTTGGGGCCTAGAAAAGGTGCATTCTGGAATGATCGATGATATAGGTCAAAATGATCTTGAAATCAGAAAGAGGAAATTTTATCAACGTAGTCATAAACAAGATTTGGCTGCTCCGACCACTCAGCTTATGGGGTACCTTTCAAAGTGTGATTCACATCAATAAGATCTATATATGCACAGGTAACCAAAAACATGAATTGTAGGAATTTAAAAAAAAAAAAAAAGGCTACTAACAGGAGTAACAAGTTTGGATATGATCATGAGCCTTATAATATTTTTCATAGGAAATATGTTCTCTAGCACATTGAGGATGTGGTTCATCCTGAGTGGACTGTTTTCTTGCATCATTGCATTGGTGTCAACACCTTGAGTGAAAAAGCTGATGCCAAGTTAAATATTCGACTCAACCATGTTGGAACCAAGAAACCAGTGGTTCAAAACTATAGGCCTATTGAGTACCATGCAAAGATAGCTAAAGGAGAACATTCCAATGCACAATCTAGTGCTAGAAACCCTGTACAACCCAGTCAAGAAACTGAAATAGTTTTCAAAAATTTTAAGTGCAACTTATATGACGTGATCCCACAAATAGTTGTAGTTGTAGACATGTACCTAACTACTTGCTATAAATATCCTAGAACATGATCGACAAATGAATTTTTACCCACTCTTTTGCATGCTATGGGGGACAGGACCAGTTCTAATATAATTCAAAAATAAACAAGAATTGTCAGAGGTGATCAATGTGAAATGTTTTTGAAGAGTGATCTTCATGATACTAGAAGAATAGCTAACTCACATGATATTTTGTATCCAGAGGAACAATGGGACCCAAATCCCTTGAATAACTTTGAGTACCTTGTCCACAATAAAAGAATGGAAAGCATTTTAAGCTTAAACGATTAGAGTTTTCATTTTTAGCACAGAAGGGAAGGGGGTCGAACAAGAGTCAATTATGATGTGGAAACCATCTCAAAATAGCCTAATAGACAAATACAATGCGCTTGTACTCTAAAATTACTTAGTGTTTGACATGAGATTGAGAAATGAAAATTGGATTTTGGAAGTATTTCACATGGATCAATGTTGGCCCAAACAATTATTGAATAGGGGTAAATTTGGTATCACAAATGCCACAAGTACTTATCTTTGTGGTTGTTGCATATTACTCTGGATTACATAGACCTTGCAAACCAGTACAACATAATTGGGTCAAGTAGGTTATTAGTGTAGTATTGTCCAAGAAAGCGACAAAAGCGTGCAATTACATTTTCTAGGGTAATTGTGCAGTGTTGTTTAGAAGTCTAAGCCAACCATAGCCTTTAAGGTTAATATTAGCCCTAATTAGAGGGACCAAGCTTACTGGAGTTCGACAAACAACCCGATTTCTTGAGACTAGCAGAGACATTTCCAGGTCTGTGGTTATCTCTAAGATAAGTCGAAGCCTCGTGGTATGATGGGATGTGGCTCTAAAATGTACAAGCATGCCAGTATTTAGGCTGCCATACATTGGTAAGAACTCACTACAAGCAACAATTTGGAAAGAAAAAGAAACAAAAAAAATATTGTCCACGTGGATGCATCATACAGATAGGAACTACAAGGGCATGCACCAATTGTTAATTTCTTATTTCAAATGAGGCCATATTCGTAAAATTAGTAGCAGCTATGAATGGGACACAACATACTCTAAAGAACCATTTCCTAGTCCAGAGGGAAGCAAGGAACTAGCAATTTCATGCATCAATATTTCCTCCACATCTCTCCTATTTCTCGTGCTTTAAGCACAATTGGAGCATTAAGAATCACATATAAGTGCAAATAGAGTGCATATGAACAATAAACAAACTTGTAGAGAATGCAAGCAAGTTCCAATCTCGACATCAAATATTGACACAACATTCTCAGCCGTTGCAGCAAGGTACTTGCCAAGATGAGGTTGAAATCACACTTGACTCATACCACCTTGAAAATCACCACAGTTTACCCAGTCAGCACAAATTCATGCTTCAAAGACTGGTTTCAATAATAAAATGCATTGCTTAGAGTCATGCCAATTAATATTTTCAATGAAAGCTACCTTGAAATATCTGGTGCATGCACCCTGGTTAACACTCCAGTAACGGACTCCACTTTCCCCATCATAAGAGAAAATAAGATCTTCATTGTTCAGGTGGAAATCAAGAGACATTACAGACCCAGTATGACCAGAAAAAGCATGTAAGGTATAGTTTGGCTGCAATATACAAAAGCACGTTTGAGCTACCAGACAACAAAAATATAGGATTAACCCTAATTTTGACTGAATAAACCAAGAATCGTTAACATGTACAGAAGGTAAGTAATACAGAAATTGAAACAAGAACTGTACAAGCTTCAAATCAATATTCATTTACAGAACTTGTGATCTATCAGAAATACCCTAGCAAATATTTCATACAACAATCACATTCATACAATCATTCAATTAATGATGACCAGTCAGCTTTTTATTCAATTAAAATATGCATATAGCTGTTACATTATTCATTTAATCATTTCATCAAATCTAAGAAATTTACAAATGGCCATAGTCAAGCTTGAAAATGCAACCACTCGCACAAGTTACGTGAGTTGGACTCTAGGGATAACATAGTTCAATCTTTCTTTTAAAGAAATCCAAAGAGAGATCATCATTTTTCTTTAAAACAAACACAATGTTGTTTCTTTCAATGTAACACAAGGATATGATCTTGAAGGTAAGGGACATGCTCCCCATGCTCCCAACACTACTAGGACATGGGTAATCCAAAAGGGGTTGTTTCCCATAGTAAGGAACATCCCTCTGAAAAAATGAGATTCTCCTATACTCCCTTTTCACCGAAGTCCTATGTTTCTAGGTGTGATAGCCCTTTTTGCTATCCCTCTTGTAAATAATGTTATGAATTGTAATTCATGTAAATGATGTGGAAATTTAAACATTGATTGGGTTGAGAGGAGTAGGCACGGATTCAAATATCTTGGGAAGTGGTTAAACTCAAGGCTATTCATTTAATATGCCATCAGTTTTTTTTCTGACTAGGTTTAATGGTGTGCACAACAGACAAGGAGGTTGAGCATGGGCTTCCAAATTGAAGGACAAGCCCATACCACCTTTTCCTTTGAGGGGTGTGTGGTGTGGTCTACACACAAGATGCAAACAAGGGTCAGGGGAAGAAAAGACGCCAACAGGAAAGAGAAGACATATGGACAGAGGAATTAGTTGGTGAGATGAGGAAGAGAGGCGTCGTGGGCTCAACAACAAAGGTTCAAGCAGGCGAGCAAGGTTCACTATCAGGGAGTATGCTAGGATAGGCATACAAGATTGTGAAGTGATCTCGAATAAGAAAGGAGATCAAGGATCAGTGTAGGTGCAAGAGCGAAGTATACAGGTGGAGACACTTTGTTTCTGAATACCTGTGGGGGAGCGGGTGGAACACAGTGTGCTATGGATTCCTCTTTGGCAACGTGGAGACTCTGTGAATTTGGCTACCTACAGGGATTTGTAGAAGGAAGTATTGTGTGCTCTGGATCCCTATTGAGCAGATGGAGACATAGGGGCTATGGTTCTCTTTAGTTATTAGCAGGTGGAAGCATTGTGGGCTCTGGAATCCCCACAAGTGGGTGGAGACATTGTGAAATCAAGATTCCTGTATGAATTGGTTGATTGGCATCAGTGTGAATTCCCTTGAGCTCAGGGGTGATCACTGCAAGACAGATTGCAATGCAGTGACCTATGGTTGGGTGAAGAGAGGAATTCCCTCCCTCAATTGGAAATAATTTAAGTGAACAAATAAGTATTTTTACTTGTAAATATATATGTTGCACTATGAATGATGACTGATGTGGTTGTGTTATAACAATGTATGTATTAGCATTGTTATGAAGGAATGTGATATCTATGTCTGTCTATAATAAGATGTTTATGTTAATGTTCTTATGGTTGTGAAAGATTGCAAATCCCTGTGGATATTGATACCTTTACCTGAAATGCATGAGCATGTATGGTTGCTTGATGTACTCAGATATCTGTTATAGTGTGCAATATCCATTACTGGCGTAGTCATGGATATTTTACTAGTCAAGATTGATGTTTGTCTTTACGTTGCAATGCATTTTTATTAGTGAATCTGGTGTAATTGTGTATTCTACTCTGTGGCATGATACGTTATTGTTGAACTTGTATTCAATGCATAAAATTAATTATGGCTTGATCTGTTAATAGGCATGTTGATAGCACGGTTGTGTATATCATAGATATAAATGGTGTTTAGAGTGTTTGGGTTTGAATGAAGACTTCATTCTGAAAGATATCTATGGGAAAGGCCAAACTTGTATTCGATGCCATGTAACTCATTAATATTATAAAGAGAAATTGTGGAAATCACACAAGACAGAGGACTTTACTTAACCGTGAGATTTACCACTAATATCTTGGTTAATTTGATCGCTTAATTACCTTTATTAAGTGATAATCCTCGTCGCGCCAAGGGATACATGTGCCAACTATGGAGATTGGAGTAGACTCGACAAGTGATATGTATATGACAGTAAGCCTGATGTATAACAATGATCTTGATATTTATGATATATAACCTTGACTAACTGGCAGAAACCTTGTTATAGGTTAGTCATTCTTGTTATATATGCAGTAACCTTATTACATAATAGTAACCCTTGAGAATGTGGTACATAGTAGCAATTAGGTCATATAATAGTGATACATTTGGAAGTATGACAATGATTAAAATGACAGTTGTCTCCACAAGATCTAAGCTCTGCTACATACCCATGTGATGCGACGTAATCTGAGTTATGGCAACTATTATCATTTTGAGTAAGCAAGAAATGTGACAGTGATCCTAACTCAAGACAGTGATCTTAAATGACAGTGAAATGTGGCAGACGTGACAGATATATATACCCTTGTACATTGGTGCAGTGGAAATCTCTGTTCAATCATGTCAATGCACATTTCAGTTCAGATCTTGTTAAGGCTAAAGATGATCAAGTTCGGTGCTTTGTAAGATCTCAGTTCAAAGTACCACCATGGCTACAGAGAAGCATGAAGCGCAACTACAAATTGAGTCTTTGTTTGAGCTGCGAGATCTACTTGAACCGAGGCTATAGGTATACATATGTATCTGGACCGAGCACTTATTCAAGCTACAATATGTCTAGATAAAGGACTTGTGTGTGTGTGTGTGTATATATATATATATATTACAATGTAAAGGATAGTGGTTCTACTTCACGTAGCATTTCCAGTTGAAATGATATCTACATGTTGTATGCATTTTGATGACACCTAGTGCTCAGAATAAGAGATAATTTTCATCCATGTTGTATGCATTGTGTAGTTTCCTAATGACATTCAAGTAGAATCTCTCAATTACGTATGCCAATAATGGTGAGATCATTTTTTTATTCTCTCAAAGGAATTATTTCTAGACATACACCCCATCAAACATAAATCGTTGAGTCAAAACTAATGGAAATGAATGAATAAGAGGGTGTGTTGGGGGTGTCATGGAATCAATTAGTGCACATAAATTTTTTTACTTTTTCAAACCTTTCTTCGTTAAATTACAAACTGTAATAGAATAGGCTAGAGCTCTCGTACCAGGGATGATGGCCCTTTACAATCACACTGATACAAGGAATACAAATAGGGCTTGGTGTTAGTCCTTTGACAACCAATATACCTTGAACAAGACAACACTAGACCCAATTTTTGATTGTGGACACACATAGCCCTTTCAATCCAGTTGTCTTGAACACATCTGGCAGATCCTCTTTCCTCCCATTATGAAACTCCTCAATCTACCTCTATCAATGAACTAAACTCCTTTATGTTACTGAACTCGGCTCAAAAAAATTTTCCCTCTTCTTTTTTTCTGTTAAGGTCTACAACACTTAAAGTTTTTTATTAGTTGTTCACTACTCTGATGTGAACAACTCTTTGGTCTACTCACTTTTTCCATAATACTGCTCCAAGATGACAAGTCTAGGGATATGGAGGTTTCCCTTCTTCTCAATGACGCAATACTCTACAATACAGTGAACTAGGGCTAGTTGGCTAGCCCACTTGACTGCTACTATAGTCCTTCAAATTCTGCACATCCTTAGGCCCAATACACCTACCCTTCTACCAGTGTTGTTTTCCTTCACAGTACATGACTGAGATCTCTTCTTTGACAGTCAGCTAACAACCCTCCAATTGTACTTGGATTTCCATCAATTCTTCCAACCACAGTAAATTTTTTTACCGATCTAGTGCCCACAACACTACCCTCATATAGGGCTCTTCAAATATGCCACATAATAGTGATTTGAGTCCTCTCAAAATCACTATTCTTGTGTACCAATTTTTTGTTGTCAAATCTATGAGAAAATTTGAACTACTCATCTTATCATCCTTCTAAAAATTTGTAGATGACTGAACTAGGGTCACAAATCATCCATTAACATTCCATTGACTAACTATTTATAGGCTGCTTTAGATATCTGTCCATTGAATTTTTCAAACCTTTCTTCGTTAAATTACAAACTGTAATAGAATAGGCTAGAGCTCTCGTACCAGGGATGATGGCCCTTTACAATCACACTGATACAAGGAATACAACTAGGGCTTGGTGTTATTCTTTTGACAACCAATATACCTTGAAAAAGACAACACTTGACCCAATTTTTTTATTATGGATACACATAGCCCTTTCAATACACATGTCTTGAACACATCTAGCAGATCCTCTTTCCTCCCATTATGCAACTCCTCAATCTGCCTCTATCAATGAACTAAAATCCTTTATGTTACTGAACTCGGATCAAATTTTTTTTCCCTCTAAGTACCTCTTTTTTCCCTTAAGGTCTACAACACTTAAAGTTTTCGATTAGTTTTTCACAACTTTTTTGCGAACAACTCTTTGGTCTGCCCACTTTTTCCATACTTGTGCTCCAAGATGACAAGTCTAGAGATATGGAGGTTTCCCTTCTTCTCAATGATACAATACTCTACAATACAGTGAACTAGGGCTAGTTGGCTAGCCCACTTGACTACTACTTCAGTCCTTCAAATTCTGCACGTCCTTAGGCCCAATGCACCTACCCTTCTACTAGTGTTGTTTTCCTTCACAAGTACATGACTTAGAGCTCTTCTTTGACAGTCACCTAACAACCCTCCAATTGTACTTGGATTGCCATCAATTCTCCCAACCACAGTAAATTCTTTTACTGATCTAGTGCCCACAACACTACCCTCATCTAGGGCTCTTCAAATATGCCACCTAATAGTGATTTGAGTCCTCTCAAAATCACTATTATTGTGTACCGATTTGTTGTTGTCAAATCTATGAGAAAATCTGAACTACTCATCTTATCATCCTTATAAAAATTTGTAGATGACTGAAATAGGGTCACAAATCATCCATTAACAGTCCATTGACTAACTATTTATAAGTTGCTTCAGATCTCTGTCCAAAACTCTATGGACAATCCAAAAAAATCAACTCCTCTTCATGTCAATCCATTCCTCATATGGCACATTTATTCTGCTCCATCTTCTACTTAGGTTCTACCTTCCTTTGGATTTTCTATCTCCGCACATACTTCTACAAACCATCTTCTAAGTTTGTGGTATATATTGCAAAGATAAACCTCTCTCTAAGGGTCACAACCCCTCTTCTTATATGCAGATTCTTCACAGTATTAATGACATACCTTATGGATTGAAAATGCTAGGAAACCTCCCTAAATAGGGTATTATACTTATATTCTAATTTATTTAGAACAAACCATATCCACCCAAGCAAAAAAGAAAACTATTTCCTCCATAAGAGTCTCGGCCTAGCTCATATGGATCCATATATTTTGGTCATTTATTTAACTGAATCTTGACCTGAACTTTAGATCTCTACAACCCTCAAACTACGGTTACTTCAGTCAATATTACACCTATGAATACTTATGTTCTGGCCCTAAATTCTAGTGCAGACCCTCCTCCATTTGTGTTGGTATTTATCATAGACCTCGCAACCTAGTAACTAACACAAGGTAGGGTCTCAACCCTCTCTACTATTTCAAAATTTGATGCGAACTTCACACAGAAACACCACTGAAATCACATGCCAAAATTCTCATGAGTCGCCTCTCTTGAGCTTTATCTGCCCTAAGAGAACCAACAATATGCCATATTCCTACGTCCTATCTTGAACCCATTAAGGTATGTGACACTCTTGTCAACCCTCACATGATGATCTTACTCTTGGTGGATGATCATGACCTCCCTTTAGCAAGGCTTACTCAGACCTCTAACTAGACCTACTTTAGGACTACATCTCTCCTAGCCTCCTTGATAAAATGAGCTCATTCTCACTTGATGTTCTTGCCTTCATACTAAGGCCTCCTTAAATAGCTTTTCCTAGCTAGGACTCTTAAAAACGCTCTAGAACTTACAAAATTTATCTACTTAGAACTTATGAAATATTATTTTTATGTTTAATTTTCTTTTAGATTTTAAACCTCATCTCGGGTCCAAAGCCCCTTCGCTTGGGTTAGTTTCCCACAAAACATTTTGTGGTCAAAATCACACAAACCCATCTCACTAGGCTTGTGGAGTACCTCCCAAGCTACACAATTTAACAACATAATCTAGTTGTAGTAATCATAACTTGGTCAAGATCCTATAGTCAAGCGAGGACTTGGTTGGGTTCCCAAGTTGAAAATTAAGTAAGGATAGTTGTGAGGGCATGATAACTAGGAAGGGTTAGGGAATGCCAAGAAATGAAAAGGCGTGCTAACACATGCTAGACAATGTCAATGCATGTTGAGGAGTGTTAAGGAGTGTCGAGGTATCACAAGGGAGAACTAGGTAAAAATGCATGGAAATGAACAAATAAGTGTGTTCCAGGGAGTTTCAGTGAATTCAAGTGTGCCAAGGATGAAGTGTGTTAGAAAAAGTTCATAATAAGATTTGTAAGAGGCTAGCCTACGATTGCGATAAGGGGCTCGACAAAGAAATTTTAAACAAAGGGAGACTTTGTGTTGGGAACAACACTATTTTGCCTTTATCTATTATTTTTATATGATATTTGGCATACTTTGGGCAAATGCTCATGTTTTAAACTATTTTAGACAATTCCATATTGTACATTGTTATGTATAAGTTTTGGGGAACTCGACTTGTGCCGACCTATATCTTGTGTGTCTTGTGTATCATGTGGTTCTTGCAAACTCTTAGTTAATGCTCTACTATTTATATGAACTAGACATACATGTGAAATATGCCTATGTAAGCTATGTTTCTTATTTTTTTTATGTCCATGGCTAGCTGTGATCCTTGTATTGGTAAGTTCTTAAGTGGGAAAAGTTAAGCTTGGACATGACTAGCCTAAGATGAGGTATAGGAAGTTCTTAGGTGAACAAGACACAATCTAATTGTAGTAGGTGCAATTGATCAAGTTGTTATGGCTGAAGCATACCAATGTACATGAACTGGAGTAGCTAAGGACTTGATTGGGTTCCCAAGTCATGAAAAAATGTAAGGATATTTGTGAGGGCTTGAGTGCCAAGGAATGTTAGGGAATGCTAACATGTGCCAGACAGTTCGAAGGCATGTAAAATATGCTAAGATGTGTCAAGTGATAAAGCATGCTAATATATGCAATGGTGTGAAAATACATGCCAGGGACTATCAAGGAAACAAAAAGTAGAAACAAGTTAAAATGCAAGGAAATGAACACATCATAGGGTTAATAAGTCATCGATTTACATTTTCTAAGAGGGGCATGCTATGCACACCAACACTAGTTGGAAATGAGTGTCAAGTGCCAAGTGTTAGTGCATTCTAAGTGCCAAATCATCCTTTGTTACTTCTCTTCTACTTTCCAATAACTAATCCCAAATAAATTTAATATTAAACCATACCAAAGCATACTGAGGCATCTTAATGAATGCTATACATGATAATGATCATGGCCTCTTTAGGACTACATGTATCTTCGCCCCCTTGATCAAATAAGCTCCTTCTCACTTGATGTTATTTCCTTCATCCTAAGGACTCCTTAAATAGTTTTTCCTAGACTTCTTAGGAACCCTCTAGAACTTACACGTTTTATCCACTTAGACCTTTGGAAATATTAATTTTCCTTTTTATTTTTCTTTTAGATTTTAAACCCTGTCTTGGGTCCAAAATCCCTTTGCTTTGCTTCTATTTCCACAAAGCATTTTTTGACCAAACTCACACAAAGCCATCTCAATAGTCTTGTGGAGTACCTCCCAAACTACACAATTCAACAATATAGTCTAGTTGTAGTAACTATAACTTGGTCAAGCTCTTGTAGTCAAGCGAGGGCTTGGTTGGGTTCCTAAGTTGAAAATTAAGTAAGGGTAGTTGTGAGGGCATGGTTGTAATGAATAAAATAATGTAAATAGTGATTAATTAGTTAATTAGTAATTAGGTTGAAAGGCCATGTCTGATAAGACATGACCTTTCGTGAAGAGGCACCTGCGTAGGTATATAAGAAGACCTCGTAGTTGTGAGGGCATGATAGCTAGGGAGGGTTAGGGTATGAAAAGGAATGAAAAGGCATGCTAACACATGTCATACAATGGAAATGCACGTTGAACTAGAGTGTTAGGGAGTGTTGGGGAATATCAAGAGATAACTAGGTCAAAATGCATGGAAAGGAACAAATAAGAGTGTGTGCAAGGGAGTGTTAGTGAATTCAAATGTGCTAAGGATGAAGTGTGTTAGGAGAAGTTTAGAGTAGGATTTATAGGAGGCAAGCCTACGGTTGTTATAAGGGGCTCGACATAGCAGTTTTAGACAAAGGTAGATCACTTTGTGCTAGGCACAACATTATTTTTCCTTTAGTTATTTTTTTTTAATATGAGATGTGGCACACTTTGGCTACATGCTCATATTTTAAACTATTCTAGATAATTGCATATTGTACATTGTTGTGGATAAGTTTTTGGGCACTCAGCTTGTATTAACTTATATCTTGTGTGCCTTGTGAATCTTATGGTTCTTGTAAACTCTTAGTTAATGTTCTATTGTTTATATGAACCGAACATACATGTGAAATGTTTTCTGTGTAAGCTATGTTGCATAGTTGTTTTATGGCCATGGATAGATCTGTGATCCTTGTCTTGGTAAATAGTTAAGCGGGACAAGTTGAGATTGGACATGAGTGGCATAAGATGAGTTATAGGCAGTTCTTAGGTGAAAAAGGCACAATATACTTGTAGTAGGTGCAATTGGTCAAGTTGTTGCGGTTGAAGCAGGCCAATTTTTTCACATGAACTGCAGTAGCCAAGGACTTGATTGGGTTCCCAAGTTGTGAAAAAATGTAAAGGCTAGTTATGAGGACACGAGTGCCAAGACGTGCTAGGGAATGATAAGATGTGCCAGATAGTGTGAAGGCATGTCAAACATGATAATATGTGCCAAGTGATAAGGTATGCCAATATGTGCAAGGGTGTGTCAATGTGTGCCAAGGACTTTCAAGGCAAAAAAAGGGAGAAACAAGTTAAAATACAAGGAAATGAACACATAAGAGGGTTAATTAGTCATCAATTTACCTTTTCTAAGAGGGGCATGCTAGGCACACCAACACTAGACGCCAATAGGTGCCAAGTGCAAAGTCTTAGTTCATTCTAAGTGCCAAGTCTTTCTTTGTTGCTTCTCATCTACTTTCCAAAAATTGATCTCAAATAAATTTAATATTAAACCATGCCAAATCATAAGAAGGCATCTCAATGTGTTCCATACATGCTAAGACTTTCCAAGCACCAACACGTGCCAAGCGTCAATATGTGTCAGGGACTGTTATGCATGCTATGAAGTGGAATGGCATGTTGAAGAGTGCTAAGGTGTGCTAGAGAGTGCTAATGCATGTTTAGGAGTGTTAAGGAGTAATAGGAAAAAACATGAAGGGATAGGTAAAAATTCATGGAAGTTAATGAATATGAGGAATGTGTGCTAGGGACTAGTGTTAATGAGATCCAGCTGTCATGCCAAGGAGGAAGTGACAAGGTATGATAATAATTGGTAAGGAATTCTAGGGAATATCAAGGCATGTAAAGAAGTGCCAAAGTGTGCTATGGAGTTCCAGGGTGTGCTAATTATATGTTCCAAATAGTGCCAAGATATGCCAATACATGCCAGGTGCTAAGGATGTGTAGGGTGCCACGGTATGTCAATGTGTCAAGAAGTGTCAAGGCAAGATGTTGAGATTCAACAAGATGATGAGCTCAGTGAAAAGAGTCACCTTCACTAAGTGGGCCCCACAAGCTATTTTTGGCACAAAGTCTATTTTTAGATTATGTCTATTTTTAGACATGTCGATCATATTCTATGAGTTGCAGGATGCTATTTGTGGATGGTTGGTCAAGTTGGAAAAATAGATGGACTTCTATTTTTAGACATTTTTGGCGAAGTCTATTTTTAGACTACCAGTCTAAAAATAGACATGTCAGATATTATTAGCTCTTAATAATATTTGGACTCTAAACATTATCTTATTCTCTTGGAGCACTGACATTCAGTTGACAGATTGTTCAGATCAGCTAGCTAAAGGAATTACGCAATTCCTAGAGTTACTGGTGGTTCATGCATGGAGGACTTCAGTTAGAACTCACGTGGCAGAATTTGGTGGAGTTGGAGAAGTAGTTGGTGGAGTTGGTTTCTAGTTTAACTACACTTGTGGAGTTAAACTCAGTTGAAATGATTGTGTTTATTCTAACTGATTGATGCTTTCAGTGGAGTTGAGTGAATTAATTAGTTAAATTAATTCACTAAATAATAACTCATTATTTAACTGCACAGAGACAACAGTTAACTACAGTGTAGAACAAATCAGTGGAGACTCAGTGGAGAGATTGGTGAAAGAGCAAGTGTGACTATCAGTTGTGACTATAGTGTTGCATTGTATGCACCACACATTCATTGGAGATGCCAATGAGGATTGTGTGAGCAAGGCTGGAGAAATTTGAAATCGTCAAAGCCATTCTTCAGTATGGATTGCGCAGTAGAGGCAGGTTATCAGGAGGGAAAAAAATAGTGCAGATTTTTGCTGATTGTTCTTGATTAGTGTGTAGCGATTGTATTATACTGAGAGCTTGATATGATCAGCTTTGTATGATGATTGTTACATGATATCTATGACATATATTATATATAGATATTTGTGGTTTCAGCTTCAGGCTTTCCCATTAAACAACTGTGTTAATGTGTGTGAATTTCTATTGTTTCATGTGTGCATTGCAATCTTGTTTTAATTTCCACAAATGATCAATGGTGGAATAGATTCTGTATTTTTCATGAAGTTAAAATAGTGTGAAATTAGGAGAATCTTGGACATATAAAACATAAGTTATATAATTTCTACATGGTATTGGAGCATTGTTGATTGAAGATTTCAATTGTGAAGTGAGTTTGTGCTAGTGGATATTTCGAATTTGCTACAGAATATTCTTGGTGCAGAAATCGAGTATACATTGAAATGTCTTTCAACGGGTTGAGATTGGAATATGCCCTTCATGGGAGCTTGAATTACATAGCCTGGAAGGACAGGATGGAGGCGGTGCTAGAGGATAATGGGCTGAAGGAGTTCATTGATAGTGATGTTCCTAAGCCGGGATCTAGCGATGCTGCATTACTTGATGCATGGAAAAAGAAGTCTGCAAAGACAAGGAGAATTCTGTTGGAAGGTGTGAAGGACCACATTGTGTCTAGCCTTCATGGGATAGCCACTCCATTCTTAATGTGGAAGGCGTTGAAATAATTTTTCCAAAGCAGAAGTGACCAGAGGAAGTTGGCGCTTAAAGACAAGCTCAGAAAAATAAAAATGGAGAAAGGCGACAGTATTCCAAAATACCTCATGAAGTTTGTCCATTGCAAGGATGAGCTGGGAAGTGTGGGGGTTATTGTTGATGAATAAGACTTGGTGATCTTGGATTTCCTTGGGCTTCTGAAGAGTTGGCATAGCTACGAAGACTCTATCAATGGACGGGTGAAACTGCCAGGATGGGAGCGAATTTGGTCAGATCTTATGCAGAAGGAGATAAGGCAGGGTACCAGCGATGGATCTTCATCGAAGAATGAAGATGAAGAGAATTACGATTTGGCTGCCAAAGAAAGGAAAGGGAAGGGGAAGAAAAATCCATCTAAATGCGGTGCGAACGGAAAGAAGCAGGACTTGTCCAAAGTGACGTGTTTTCACTGTCACGAGCATGGATATTTCACCACTAACTATCCACAAAAGAAGAAGAATAAGCAGGCTGATGGATTTGCAGCTGGAGAGGCCTTAGTCTCGCAATTTGAGTTGGATTTTTCCTTGATCGCATGCTTGGTTTCAAGCTGCATGGGATCGATGTAGTATCTTGACAGTGGCACGTCTTTCCATATGACGGGAGACAAAGAGTTGTTTAGTGACTTGGAGGAGAAGGATCTCCAGATGCATATAGAGATGGGTGATGATGATCGGTATAGTGTGACTGGAATTGGGACCATTACCTTTGAGAGGGAGTCCGGTAATCCATTCTTGTTGAAGAATTTCATGTGTGTTCCAGGTTTGAAGAATAACTTGGTCTTAGTTGCAATGCTGGAAGATAGAGGTTATGATGTTGTTTTCAGTGAGGGAAAAGTTGTCCTTCGACATAAAACAACGGGTCAAACCAAGAAGATAGGGGTTAGAATTAAGAATCTCTACAAGCTAGAGGTAGATGGCTGCACTGCAATGGTGGGAAAAGCAGAAGAAGTGGTGAGCCGGGATGAGGGTGAATTATGGCACAGGAGATTGGGCCATCTTCACCATGGCACTTTGAAGATTTTGCAGCAAATTTCTACTGGACTTCCCACGGGTACTCTTGCGCAGTCAGATCAGTGCAAAGGATGTACAATGGGTAAGTTTGTGAAGACCACCTTTCATGAGAAGGAGAACCGTGCTTTGGTGATCCTAGAGAGAATTCACACAGACATGTGTGGACCATTCTTGGTTGCTTCAACAACAAAACACATGTATTATGTGATATTTGTTGATGAATTTTCTCGTAGATGCTGGATATTCTTCATGCAGAAGAAGAGTGAAACGTTCTCAAACTTTTGTGAGTTCAAGGCACTGGTGGAGAAGGAGTGGGGGAAGCAGGTGAAAGCTCTGAGGAGTGATAATGGTGGTGAATACATCTCGGGTGAATTCAAAGCCTTCTGTATAAAAGAAGGAATTCGAAGAGAAATCATAGCGCCTCATAGCCCACAGCAGAATGGGGTCACAGAGAGAAAGAACAGAACGATTGTGGGTGATGCACGAGCGAAGTTGCATGACCAGGGCCTACCGATGCACTTGTGGGCGGAAGCATGCAACACTGCGGTTTATGTGCAAAACCGTTGTCTTCATAGAGTACTTGACATGAGTACACCTGAGGAAGCATTTACTGGTAAGAAGCCTGATATTTATCATTTGAAGATTTTTGGTTCACTTGTTTACATTCATGTGACGAAGGATGCCAGGAAGACACTGGAGCTGACTGCAGAAGTTGGGATATTTTTGGGGTACACAGAAAAACCCCATGACTATCGTGTGTATTTTCCAAACAGTCGGATGATTGTTATGTGAAGGGATATAAAATTTAATGAGGTGAAAGCCATGAAGTTGTCACTTGAGAGGGAGCTACACTTGCATGCGGAGGAGGAACTTATTGTTCCCAAAGATGAGCCTCTGGATGTGGATCAACCACAGGAGGAGATTCATGGAGTGGAGGAGTCCACTCATGAAGAACCAAACATTAGACAAGGCAGGAAGCGTACCACAGAAGCTGAGAGACTGAAGGTGGATGCGGCACAGAATGTAGGAGTTCCTACATCACAGCGCAGACAGAGACAGTCACCTGACCGATATACTGGATACATGGGTCTTATGAGCAAGTGTATTGTGACAGAGCCATCTTATTTTGAAGAAGCAGCGCAGGAGCCCACATGGGTAGATGCCATGGTGGAGGAGTATGACTCCATTGTCAGAAACAGTGCTTGGAAGATTGTTCCAAGGCCAGTGGGTAAATCAGTTGTAGGATCAAGATGGATCTACAAGGTAAAGAAAGCTACTGATGGGAGCGTTGAGAAGTATAAGGCAATATTTTTTGCCTGGGGTTTCTAACATATTGAGGGGATTGAATATGAAGAATCCTTTGCACCTATTGCAGTGTATTCTCCCATACAGACCATCCTTGCTCTCTCAACGCAAATGGGTTGGCATATTCATCAGATGGATGTGAAGACTGCATTCCTTAATGGGATAATTAAGGAAGAGGTGTACATTGAGCAGCCTGAAGGATTTGAGATCTTCAGCAGCGATTCGCATGTGTGCAGACTTAAAAGAGCGCTGTATGGGCTGAAACAAGCACCTCGTGCTTGGTACACATGGATAGATAGTTATTTCACCGGACTTGGTTTCGCTAAGAGTGAGGTGGATCCAAACCTATACCATATTGCAGTGGAGGGTAAGATTTTGATCATTGTGCTTTATGTAGATGATTTAATACTAACAGGTGATGAGCAATTGATACACTCATGCAAGGCAGATCTTGCAAAGGAGTTCGAGATGAAGGACTTGGGCCTCCTTCATTATTTCTTGGGATTGGAAATTTGGCAGTGGAAAGGTGAACTGTTTGTGTCTCAAGGCAAGTATGGCCAGGAGATACTGGAGAAGTTTCACATGCAAGGCTGCAAGCCTATCGACACTCCTCTTCTAGGAAATTGGAAGAAAGAGGATGCTACATCGGTAGAGGGTTCGACAGTTGGTGGGTTCGCCCATGTATTTAGTCAATACAAGACCAGACATATGCTATGCGGTGAATCATCTTTCAAAAGCGATGGTTAAGCCTACCAAGCTCTTTTGGAAGGTGGGCAAGCATGTATTGAGATATCTCAGGGGCACATCTGAGTATGGTTTATGGTACAGATTAACGGATGAGGTGAAGTTGCATGGCTTCTCGGATGCAGATTGGGCAGGAAGCCCAACAGACAGAAAGAGCACATCAAGAGGGATTTTCAGTACTGGATCTATGACAATTTCTTGGTACAATAGGAAACAAAGATCCTTGGCACTCAGTTCAGTGGAAGCAGAATACATGGCAGCAAGTTTAGCTGCATGTGAGGCTATCTGGATGAGGAAGATTCTGGTTGGTTTGTTCAGTTCACATTTAGATCCCACGATGATTCATTGTGATAATCAGAATTGCATTAAACTCTCGGTTAATCCCGTGTTTCATGATAGATCTAAACATATTGACATACGGTACCATCATATCAGAGATTGTGTGCAGCGGAGGATCATGTTGCTTTCTTACATTCCTATGGAAGATCAGGATGCAGATATTTTGACGAAGGCGCTCACCAAGAGAAAATTCGAATACCATAGAGACAGGATCAGGGTGGCAGATAATCCTATCTTGTTGAGAGGGAGTGTTGAGATTCAACAAGATGATGAGCTTAGTGAAAAGAGTCGCCTTCACTAAGTGGGCCCCACAGGCTATTTTTGGCGCAAAGTCTATTTTTAGACATGTCAATCATATTCTATGATTTGCAGGATTCTATTTGTGGATGGTTGATCAAGTTGGAAAAATAGATGGAATTCTATTTTTAGACATTTTGGTCGAATTCTATTTTTATACTGCCAGTCTAAAAATAGACATGTCAGATATTATTAGCTCTTAATAATATTTGGACTCTAAACATTATCTTATTCTCTTGGAGCACTGACATTCAGTTGACAGATTGTTCAGATCAGCTAGTTGAAGGAATTACGCAATTACTAGAGCTACTGGTGGTTCATGCATGGAGGACTTCAGTTAGAACTCAAGTGGTAGAGTTTGGTGGAGTTGGTTTCTAGTTTAACTACACTTGTGGAGTTAAAATCAGTTGGACTGATTGTGTCAATTTCTAACTGATTGATACTTTCAGTGGAGTTGAGTGAATTAATTAGTTAAATTAATTCACTAAATAATAAGTCATTATTTAATTGGACAAAGACAACATTTAACTACAGTGCAGAACATATCAATGGAGACTCAGTGGAGAGATTAGTGAAAGAGCAAGTGTGACTATCAGTTGTGACTATAGTGTTGCATTGTATGCAACACACATTCATTGGAGATGCCAATGAGGATTGCGTGAGCAAGGCTGGAGCAATTCGAACTCATCCAGAGCCATTCTTCACCAGGTATTGCACAGTAGAGGCAGGCTATCAGGAGGGCAAAAATCAGTGCAGAGTTTTGCTGATTGTTCTTGATTAGTGTGTAGCGATTGTATTGTACTGAGAGCTTGATATGATCATCTTTGTATGAGGATTGTTACATGATCTCTATGAAATATATTATATACAGATAGTTGGGGTTTTCAGCATCAGGCTTTCCTGTTAAACAACTGTGTTAATGTGTGCGAATTTCTATTGTTTCATGTGTGCATTGCAATCTTGATTTAATTTCCACAAATGATCAATGGTGGAATAGATTCTGTATTTTGCATGAAGTTAAAATAGTGTGAGATCAGGAGAATCTTGGACATATAACACATAAGTTATATAATTTCTACACAACAAAAGGAAGAACCAATCTAAAATGTAAGGAAATGAACACATAAGAGGGTTAATAAGTCAGGGCTTTATATTTTTCAAAAGGGGCATGCTAGTCACACTAATAATAGGTCCCAATACATGCCAAGTGCCATTGTGTGCCAAGTGTTAATGTATGTCAATGCTTTCAACCAAGGTGTTCTAGGGCATGCTAGGGACTACATGCATGCCAACACATGCTAGGAGAGTTCCATGTTGTGCTAGCGCATGCCACCATGTGCTTGTGCATTAGTTTCATGACAAGATGTTCTAGGTACAAAGATGTTCCAAGACATGCAAGGTGCTAAGAAATGTTAGTGTGCGAAAAGGCATTAATTTAAGGTGTGCCTAGATTGTTGAGGAGTGTTAGGTCTTTCTCATTAATAGAATTTTCTGAGCTTGATTATGTATTAAATACTATATTTCATACACACACTAGTGGAACTTTATCTAAAGGGAATTTCATAGATAATAAAATTAATAGATATGAATCATGTGTTGACTCATAGGAAAACTCTATTCGACTAGTGATTAATTGAGGGAAATGATACACACTAATTACTTCTTAAAAAATTGATTGGTTCAAACCACTATGGCCTTGGAAATATCATAAAAAATACTCCATAATAATGGCCTTAAATCGTTATCTTTTGAAAAAAATATATTAATAGGCATATAGCGTCATTAAAAGTTCGTCACTAGAAGTGTCACCAAAGAGAGAATTAGTGATGGGCCTTTAACGACCCTCACCAAAAGTGTCATTGAAAATGGTTTTGGTGACGAACCTTAAAGGACCGTCACTATATACACTTACAGTGACGTTTTTTTAAGGACTGTCACCATATGTGACATTGGTGACGGACCTTAAAGGTCCATCACAAGCATGACCCTCACCAATGTCATTTTTTCTTGTAGTGCATGTTAATCAAAATGGCATCTTCATAATCATGTATATAATATATAAGCACATGTACGAATAATATTAGGGTTAATTTATGCCAATAGGATAATCACCAGTTTCCACTCAGATAGACAAGTTTGTACATAAACTAGCATTAGACAATTGCATTACCTGTACGTATAACATCACTTGCAGATATACTTGTCAACCTTTTCTAGTCATATGGAAATCCATTCACACCCCCTTGAACAATAATCATGTTATCATAGTTGATATCAATGAAAGTTGTTGAAATGAACATTGGAGGGAATAACATATAAAATAGATTAGGTTATTTGATTATTACTTTGTGCTAGAGGAAGTATCTACTCCGATACACAGAAGTATTGTCAATGGAGATATTATGTCGATCATTGCAATCTCAATCATAACATCAGACCAACAATATATTTTTTAGACTGGAATCTTCACCGAGTCTAAAGAAACAAGGTATTTTCAGGAATTAGATATGTGTGGACAAGTTTTAACTCATGCATAATTGCCATAGATCATTGGAAATTAGGACTCAAACCCAACCAACATGGAGCTAGAATAGTCACAGAATTATCATGCCTTTCGTTAATTCTTATGTTTTATAAAATATTTTGTATCTTAGGAGTCCTTCCAAGAAAATATACTAGTAATAATAATTGGGATATTCTTCCTCAAGACTAACTATATGTATGCAGATGATAAAGAACAAGCATATCAATTTTAAATCTACAATTATAATTTTTTGTAATATTTGTTGTTAAGCCTCGGCTACAACCTTTTATCTAAAATATAATATTTCCCATTTTTTGTAAAAATAAAAATAAAAGAGAGAGAACTCCTAATATTTAAGCATTAGATCAAAAGACAAACAACCTTGACTTTGTCCTAGTTGTATATATCCTATATTTTCTAAAAAAATAACATATCTTCTGAAGAAATCTTTCGGTAATAATCACATTATCATGAATAAAGTCGACGCGTTTCGAACCAACCGCGCTTTGCTTAGTAGGCATAGGTGAATTAACAAAAAATTTGGTCATGATTTGAATGGTGGAAAATATTCATCCTTCTTTGATTAGAGAATTTGGGTGATCTAGAAACAAAACATAACAACCCCGAGGGTTCTATATTTTATATAAGTAGTATTTGTTGAATATATTGATAAAAAACCTTTTGAGGTTGAAACAAGCTCCAAGAACCTAGTATACAAAAATTGAAAAAACTCTTATGGCATCGAGAGTCAAAAGAAATCCTTTTGATATAAATATTTATGTTAGAAGCATGGATGTTGATTTGTTGACTATAGTGGTTATGCAGATGACATGATCATCATATGCAATGAGGTCAACATAGCTCAAAAGGTCAAATCTAATTTGTTCTTAGTTTTTGACATGACTGATTTAAGCCACCTTGATTACCGGGGTCAGAATTGTATAATTTTTACAAACTAATGGATGTGTATTTGAGTTAAAAATCCAGTATGTCAAGACTTTATCAGAGATATTCTAGGATGTTTTCTAGCAAATACCTATGGAGGTCGAGCTGAAATTAGTGTACAAATAGCTAGTGTGCTTCTTGATCTAACTATAATATCCAATAGGTTGGATTTGAATTTTGAGCTATGTAAGAAACAACATTTCCAAGTCCAAATTATGATATCTTCAAAGACAAATTGTTGCGTGGAAGCTAAGAAAATTTTAAGGTATCTAAAGGGTACCTTAAAGTGTGGGGTCACCTATGAAAAAGGGGAGGATTTCCTACTTAAAAGTCATATTGATTTAAATTGAATATGTTGAACATATGATAAGAATTCCACCATAGCATATGTTTTCAACATCACTATAAGTGTTGTTTCATGTGTAATAAGCAATATGTGGCATCTCTTTCCTACACTGAAGTGGAGTATAAGGCAGTAGTGATTACAATTTGCGAGGTTGTTTCCTTAAGAAAGATAATTATTTCTTTGCAAATTATGTAAGTTGATTCTACTACATTTCATGATAAAAAATTGAGACCGATTTATGAGTTTTCCATTAGAGTCTTCAATAATTGAAGGGTTGATGCATTAAAAAATAATTTTCTCGTGAGGGTGGCCAAGGTTATGAAAATCCAGTTGTATGATCCTAAAAACCTAGATACTTGCCCAAGCCTATGAATTAGTGTGTTTTGTAGGTGATTCCAAAACCTAGGTTCATTTGAATCTAATATATATGTAGGTGTGGTGATGTACACACTATGTCCTAGAATGAAAATTCATGAGAAGTCTCAAGGAGTTGGGTTGATCACCTCAAGGGGAAGTTCAATTAAAGGTTTCCAATCTTCAATACATACCAACATTATTACAGTTAGCAGATAGATATGTTATCAAACCATATGGTGTGTTAGAATATGTGTCTATATCCTTAGATTCTTGGGAATATT
The DNA here is from genome assembly GCA_034641835.2 of Pinus albicaulis. Lineage (NCBI taxonomy): Eukaryota > Viridiplantae > Streptophyta > Pinopsida > Pinales > Pinaceae > Pinus > Pinus albicaulis. The sequence continues at coordinate 60,538 of JAXQQM020077231.1, forward strand.
AGGTTGATTTTATGATTTTAACTTCTAAGAATAATTTAGGAGGATATCCATTGGTTCTAGGTAGACCATGGCTAGCTAAAACTAATGCGTTCATAAGTTGTAGATATGGTGATATGTTTATCTCTAATGGAATCTCTACTAAGAAATTCACACTATACCCCCCTGTAAAAACAACAATAGAAGTAGAAAGTGAAGTTTGGATAGACGATAATTAAGACTTTGATATAAAACCAATATTTTCTACCTCACAAATAGATGAAGAAGATCAGATTTTAAATTTGATGACTAATAATGAATCTTCCTCATATTGTGAACGAGATCAAGGTTTTCAAGAACAATGAAATGTTGAATATTTATCATATCATCAAATGGCTTTACATTCTATGGAGAAATTTGGAAATCCTTTAATAGAAATATTTCTTGGAAAAAATTTGAATATTAATAATAATTTGGAAGAATCTCAAAAGAAAGAATTGATAAAGATGTTACGATAAAATTCCTTTTATTATGCATGGGAATACACTGATATGAAAGGAATTGATCCTAACACTTATATGAATCATATATATATTGAATAAAAGGTCAGACCAATTCAAAAACCTCAGAGGAGGATGAATCCAAATATAAAGGAATTTGTTAAAGCGGAGTTGCAAAAATTGTTGAATGTGAATTTCATTTATCCAATATCTGATAGTGAGTGGGTCTCACCATTAGTGATTGTTCCAAAGAAAAATGGAAAATGGAGAATATGCATTGATTATAGGGAATTAAATAAATCCACCTTGAAAGTAAATTTTCCACTTGCCTTTATATATCAATTCCTTGATACATTGGCAGGGAAAAATTATTTTTCATTCTTGGATGGTTTTAGTGGGTATAACCAAGTCCAAGTAGCCCCAGAAGATCAATACAAAACAACTTTCACCTGTCCATGGGGAAATTATGCTTACAGATTACTTCCTTTTGGATTATGAAATGCACGTGCAACATTCTAGAGGGCACTTCTATGTATTTTTTTTATTTAATTCATGATTGTGCGGAAGTTTATTTGGATGATTTTACGGCCTATGGGAATTATTTTGAGGAAGCTCTTGGAAATTTGGAAAAAATATCATTAGATGTAAAGAAACAAACCTATCTTTAATTCATGAATTTTTTTTTTATGATTTTCAACGAGGGAATTGTTTTACGCCACCACATTTCAGGAGATGGAATTAAATTGGATGCATCTAAAATAGAAGTTATCTCCAAATTATCAATTCATAGTTGTCAAAAATATGTTAGAAGTTTTCTTGGTTTTACTAGTTATTATAGAATATTTATAAACAACTTCACCAAGATAGCCTCTCCACTTTTCAAATTTCTTACAAAAGATTGGGAATTATTTTGGAATTCTGATTGCCAAAAAGCTTTCGAAACATTGAAAGAAAATATTTTTGAAGCACCCATCTTAAGATGACCAAACTGGAACCTCCCTTTTCATATTTCAACTGATGCTTCAGATACATCTTTAGGAGTTGTATTGGGACATAAATCTTTCACTCCATATGCCATTTATTACATGAGTAAAAATTTAACTCCTGCAGAGTTAAATTATATTGTAACAGAAAAGGAGTTTTTAGTTGTTGTACATGCTATTAATAAGTTTCGACATTATATCACTGGTTATGAAATTTTTGTTCACACATATCACTCCGCAATTAGATATTTGATGAATAAATATATTACTAATGGAAAAGCTACAAGATGGTTATTTTTGTTACAAGAATTCAATATTGCTATTTTGGATAAACCTAGAAGGGAGAATACAAATGCTAATTTTCTATCTAGAATCCAAAATGATAATAAGGATGTTCCTATAAAAGATAATTTTCTTGACGAATATCTTTTTTCAATATCTATTAAATCTCCTTGGTTTGAAAATATTGCTAATTATTTGGCTACAAGGAATTTACCTTCATATTTGTCTCTTCAAGAGAAAACAAAATTTATTCAAATCAATGCATCTTATTCATGGATAAATGAAGAGTTGTACAAAATAGGACCTGATTTAATCATTAAAAGATGCGTCAGAGAGGATGAAGTACTAGAAATATTAAAGGTGTGTCATGATGAATCATGTGGAGGAAATTCTTCCAATAAAATGTCTTCTTACAAAATCATTCTCTTAGGATATTATTGGCATTCTCTTTTCAAAGATGCCAAAGAATATGTTAAGAGATGTGATAGTTTTCAGATGTTCCTTACTGAACCTTTTGATAAAAGTGGCCTTTGGATTTTGTTGGTCCAATTAATCCTCCATCAAGACAAAACAGGTACATTATTGTCTTACAAATTATTTCACTAAATGGGTAGAAGCTAAATCATTTCCTTTTGCTACTGAAAATGTTGTAGTTTCATTTATTTTTTAGGATATCTTCAATTTTTTTGGTGTCCCAAGGGAAATTATGACATATAAAGGTACTCAATTTACATCCAAGTTGGTGTAGAATATAATGGAGGAATACAATATAAAAAATCGGAAATCCACTCCATATCATTCCAAATAAAATGGGAAAGATGAATAAACTAATAAAGTAATTGAAGAAATTCTTACCAAAATTTTGCATCTGCATATAAAATATTGGGCAGAAAAGCTTCCAGAAGCTTTATGGGCATATCGTACCACATCGAGAAACACAACATGGCATACTCCTTATGAACTTTTTTATGAGAAACAAGTCATGTTCCCTATTGAGTTCCAAAAAAAAACCTTCAAAACAACAGTCAAATTGGGTCTTGATCTATCAGAAGCACAAAAACAAAGAATGGAACAATCGAATGAAATTAATGAAATACGACAAGATGATTTTCACAGAACCAAAATAATTCAACAAAAAAGGTCTAGATGGCATGATAATTTTATCAAGGACGAGAAGTTCCAGCAAGAGATTGGGCATTAATTTTTTATTTTAAATTTAAATATTTTCAAGCAAAATTTCAAACTCATTGGCTCTGTCCTTGTGAGGTTGAAACTGTCTTTGATAATGGGGCAGTCAGAATTAAAACCATTGATGAAGAAAAAATAACTTTCGTTGTAAATGGTCATAGATTACGAATATATCATAAACGATTGACAAAGGAAGAGTTCATTAGAAATCTGCAAGATAATCTTGATTTGAATTTGGTCATGAAAGATTCTTCTTCCTCTCCAACTTAAATTGCAAATTGATTTCTATTTTCTTTATATATATATATAAAGAAAAAATAAATTGTATAACCATTAAAACCAACATTGTTGGCATGTTTATACAGAAAATCTAAGTTGAAAACCAAGAATTCTTGGTAGCCTATATTTTCTTTTAAAATCCCCTATTCTTCTCCCATTTCTTTTTATTCCTCATTTGAAAAATAATATAACTACATAATTGTCAATAATCTACAACTCTCATGAAATTTCTCAGTTGACTTGACATAATACAACCAAAGCAAATGAAGATCTTGGCCAAAGCAACTTGAACAGAAAAAAAAAACCTACAAAAGAACAAATCCACAAATCAATAACGCAGGTTAAAGGTATGTAAATATTAGTTAAATAATAAAGGGAAAAACATTGAGTTATGAAATAAATAGATGAATAATCGTTGCTACCACCATTTCACATCATAATTTTCCTCTTTATGACATGACTTTGGTTCTCACGAAATATCAATATTTCTTGTGAAAAAGATATGAAACAGTTATTGAAAACCTTATTATCATTTGAATTCACTCCACTTCCTTTGTATATCATCCCATTTCCTTCGCATCCCATCACATCTTCCTCACATCATATCCCATTTTACTCGACCATGTTTCCTTACCAAAAACACCTCACTTGTTACCCAAATTTCGTCTCCTTGACCTACTCCATAACCAAATTCACTCCATAACCCTGTCAAAGGGGGAAATTAGGGACTGATACTTCTTCAACATGGGATTTATTTTGTGTTTGGATCTAAATGGAGCTAAATTTCTTGAAACATACCTATAAGTGAAGCAACAGTTGCAAGAAGCACGATGGTTGGAGTTCTTTTAAAAGTTTGATGGGCACGAGAAATAAGTCACAAAATCGTTTGCTCAAGCCTATGATGGCATAGAAGCAGAAATTGGGGATATGAAATGATCTGGATTTATGCAGGAACACAACATAATCCACATATAAGCATAAATACAAAGATGCAGCGGAATAATAATTCATTTCATTAATATCAAAGAACTGAAATTTGTTTACAGACATAATGGAAATAAACTAGCTAGGGCGCTGGTAGCTTATCTCTGAGAATAGTTGTGGTGGCTACATGCCTCTAAAATGTGATACAATGAGGCTTTAGGGCCTGTTTATTATTGAGAAACAATGGACAACCCTAAACATCCAAAAACCTAACCCTAGGAGATGAAACACCAAAACTATGGGCCCTGTTTGGGTAAATTGGTACATCAACATCCCGGGGACGTAAATTTGGCATACGATCTTCGTTTTTATGCGCACTATACCTTGTTTGAAATATATATCCGAGGAATACAACTTTTATGTGAGAAAAATCGGTCCATAGACCTATTTTTCTCCTGGGTTTCCCAAAAAACGTCGTTTAGGGCCTCAAAATAGCTTCGAAAGTTCAGGACCCGAAAAACTGCTAAAAATAGTAAGTTGTGCTACAATTAAGGAAACTGAAAAACTAAAAGAAACAATGGTGGGGCCCCAAGTGGAATAGGTGGGCGACCACCAATATCCACCTTGATCATTCCTCCCCCCTTAAGAAGCAATGGTCCCCATTGCATTGAGTTCCTCCATGAGATGAGGAAACTTTTGTTGAACTTGGTCCCTGGTGAACCACTTGCCTTGTTGCAGGGGTTGGTCAGCTTTGAAAACTTAGTACAGTTGGATATTTTGCTAGAAATTGTTCTTGATTTTCATGTCCATGATACAATCCGTGGTGGCATGTTCCATGCATACTTGGTTTAACTTTGTTGGTGTGAGTTGTTCTGCAATGTCAAAGGTGTCCAATAGAGGTGGGAAGTAGGGCCGAAGGTAGTCCACATTGAATACTGGGTGCAGAACAAGGAATGGAAGAATAATGAGCTCCAAGGAATTGGTCCCTACAGCCTTGGTGATGGTTTACGGCCCATATCAGAGCGGGTGAAGCTTGCGGTGGGTTCTAGTGAGGCGCTCCTTCTATAAACACAACCACACTTTGTCTCCCACCTAGAAGTTGTGTGGCACCCTATGTTGATCATGTCATTGCTTGTACTTAGCACTGGATCTATCCAATATGTCATGAACCTGTTGGTGGATGTGTTGAATTTTCTCAATGTAGTTGTTTTCTTTTTCAGCTTTAGACTGGACATGAGTTGAATCGACTTGAGTAGCTGCAAATGGCATGGCTACGTCAATGGGACATAGTGGCTAGAATCCCAAGCCCACCTGAAAGGGGCTGTGGCCAATTGAGCGATGGAGAGCCTGGTTATAACTGTGTTGTACATAGGGAAGGCTCTCAGTCCATGTGTGAGGATGATTTGAATTGTACATGCGTAGAATGTGTACAATCATCATGTTGATAACCTCTGTTTGGCCTTCAGTTTGGGGATGGAAATTTGTGGACTTGGTGAGCTTGGTGTCCAGAATTGACCAGAGGCTAGACCAAAATGTGCTGAGGAACTTGTTGTCTCGATCTAAGATGATAGACTATGGGATCCCAAAGTGCACCCACACTCGTTCAAAGAAGAGTTTAGTAGTGGCTTCTATTGTGATATTCTTCTTGCAGGCCGCCATAATGGCCATATTCAAGAATTTGTTGACGACCACGAAAACACAGTCATTTCCATGCTTAGTAGAAGGAAGGCCCGACATGTAATCCATGGAGATGGATTCCCAAGGTCGAATAGGGGTAGGTAGCAGAGTATAGAGGCCTTGCTTCTTGATGGTCGGTTTGGAAATGGTGCAAGCAGTGCAGGATTTGATGTACTTCCCAACATCTTGTTGAATTTTCGGCAGTACTGACACTATTTTCTCGACCCCAAAATTCCCAGCAACTCGACTGTAGTGCGCTTCCCAAATAATCTTGGAACGATTGCTTGAAGGAACATAAATATGTCACAGGTGACATAACAGTGCATCCTAGACATGAAAATTTGGAACTTGCGTACCCTCCAAGAGTGTCTTGTATGTAAAAATAAATGGGGGTTGTTGCATAACACAAAAATTGGCGATTCACTTGGGAGAAGCAACTATCTTTGATTAACTTTTTGAAATTTCTAAATTTTTTTTGGAAATAAAAATAGTTGCAGGAATAAATTTCAATAAATAATATCTCACTAAGCAACAAAATATCTCTTAATTATAATTCATAAGAATCCTCTTTAAAAATAAAAGTATGGGTATCTACATCACTCTTTACTCAGTTCAAAAAGATAAAGTAGGTGGCTCTTTCAGATTAGCTTTATAAATATTTACTCTTTTATCACAGGTAGAGCCTTTGATCCAATAGACAATTTGAGCTCTTGGCAGGGTTACCTTTTACCCAACAAGGATTCATTGTCCCATCCAGTCTTTCTTATAATCTTCAAAAAAAAAATTCCAACTTTATACACTTTATCTCTTTTGGAACTTGATTTTCCTTTTTTTAAAGATATTTTTCTATTGTATTTTTATTTACTTAAAAACCATTGTCTTGGCTTGTTAACCAAATATTGACAATGCCATTCACTGGTTTTAATTAATTTGATCAAGCTGGCTCTTAATGAGACCCCTTGTCCTCTTGATACAATATCAAGTCATTACCTTGTTTTGGTAGGCAGTATTGGTAATGTCAGTTCAACTATTTCCCTATGAACATGGTAAACAAGCTCGTGATGAGACTTATTATATTCTAAGATTTTTAGCATAATCTTTGAATTTATTTCTAAAAATTGATAAGTTTTCTCGGATGGGGTGAATCATTGGTCCTTTTGAGGATTCTGGATGATAATTTTTTGAGTTTTAAGATTGCTTTTCTGTAAAAGAGTATTTACTATGTTAAATATTCATTTATTGACTGATAACAGAATAACCATGCTTTATAAAGATGAGAGTTCATTAGAGAATAAATAACTTCAGTGAAATTTCATTTCTCAGAAATATAGAATCTATTTGATATTCAAATCTTTCGATTATTTCCTTAACATTTCTTATTTCTATAAGCGATAAATCAAAAACGATTATCTGGGATATTTATTTGAGAAGCCAAAAATTAATACTATGCAACTTTTATTTTTCTAAGAAAAGAAAAGACAATAGTATACAGGGAATAGAAGGGGTTACCTCCCATGAAAAGTATTTCTTTAAAATCTGACCATTAATAGGCAAAGAATCTCTTTTGCTTGATAGAATGTTGATGGGCCTATTTCTTCAATGATTTGAAATGGACCTAGCCAGAGTTTTTGAAATTTGGTGTGTTTACCTTTTTCCTCATGCACTTTGTCCCATTTCAATACCACATCACCAATTTCAAAGTTTTTTGGAGTAACATAAGTTGAATCAAATGAAGCTTTTACTATATGTTGATGATGTGCATGAGTATATTTAGCTTTTTCTCTTTCTTCTTCAAGTTTAAGAATTTTAAATTGTCTTACTTGCAAGGAAGAAGGAGATTCATCAATAAATTGAACTAAGGCAAGAGAAGGAATAACTATATTTGTAGGAAGAACAACTTATCTTCCATAAATAAGATTGAATGGAGAAGTGCCAATAGAAGCTTTTTGAGTAATTTGGTCTGCCCAAAGAGTAAATATTAATGACTTATGCCAATTTCGTTGATTTTGATCAACATTTCGTTTGATGATTCTAATAAGGTTTTTACTTTTGGATTCTGCTAACCCATTTCCTTGCGGATAATAATTTGTAGAATACTTAATTTTAAAGCCTCTTTTGATTGCAAATTCTATCATGGCAGGTCGGGAGAAATAATATGCATTATTGAACATTAAAGCAATAGGTAAACCAAACCTAGTTATGATAAATTCGTCAATGAAATCAATAATATTTTCAGAGTTGGCTACCTTCAATGGAATTGCTTCCACCAATTTAGTAAAATAATCTGTAGTTGTGAGAATATATTTATGTTGTTTGGAAGAGCTAGGAATGATCTCACTGATTATATCTAATCCCCATTGTTCAAATGGTTGTTCGATATTAACTAGTTGTAATGGGAAGGCTAGTTTCCTTTGTCTTCCATATGCACTTTGAAAAACTTTGCATTTTCTTGCATATTCATGAGCATCTTTGAAAAGTGTAGGCCAATAGTAACCTGCATGCAGGATTTTGTGTGTTGTTGTATTTCCTCCAAAATGTCCTCGAGCTGCTCCATTATGGAGTTCCTGCAAGACTTTCTCTGCTTCAGTTTTCTCTAACCATCTTAATAGCACATAATCAAAGTTTCTTCTAAACAATACATCATTAATTAATTGATATTGCTTTGCCTTTAATCTCAAAGCACGTTTTGTTTTATAACTGATTTGGGTTGGGGCATATCCATTTTTCATATAGAATTTGAGATCAACGTATTAAGATTTCCCATCGTTGAGGCTTACCTATGATATTTGCACATTATTACCTGAATCTGCCTCTTATGATAAATGGAATGCTCTTGTTAGCATTTTGTAAAAAGCTTGACCTCTAACAATTTTAGAGGGTCTAATTTCTACATCATATTCTTGTAAAGCGATAACCCAGTTAGCCCTTTTATCTCCTAATTCTCTTTGCATCAATAGTTGTCTCACTATAGAGAATGGGACTATTATTTTGGTGTGCGTATTGAGGAGAAATGGCCTGAAATTATTTATAGCCTTAAAGACAACAAATGCTTGTTTCTCAATAGATGAATAATTTAGTCCCACGCATTTCAAATTGGAACTAAAAAATGATATTGTTGCTTCAATTTGTTGGTCATTAAGTTGTGTTAAAACAACAAAGTAAGATGTATCTGATGAAAAAGTGTATAAAGTAAAAGGATTAAGAAAATTGGGGGTAGTCAAGAATGGAGCATTGATAATGGATTGTTTGATCAAATCAAATGCTTCACTTTCTTTATGTCCCCATTTAAAGACTGATTTTTTCTTAATCATGGTTTATAATGGTAAAACTATTTGCAAAAAGTGAGGGACAAACCTTTTTACAAAATTTATTTGTCCAAGAAATGACTGCATAGTTTTCTTATTATAAGGGAAAATAATTCTCTTAAACTCTTCAATTATTTCAGGATCAATATAGATACCTTTATTTGACACAATGAATCCTAAAATTTTTCCTTCATCTAAAGAAGAAAATGACTTCTTTGGGTTTAATGAAATACTTTTTACATCACTCAAAGACTTGCTTTAGGTCATTCTCATGATTGGTTTCTTGTCTAGAAAAGACTGTAATGTCATCTAAATAAATAACCACTGATTTATTGATGAGCCCCCTAAAAGCCATGTCCATAGCTCTCTGAAAAGTGGCACTTGCAATAATTAACCCAAATGGCATATTTTGATAGGCTTAAGTTCCCCACTTACTTTTGAATGTGGTCTTTAATCTGTCATCTGGATGTACGAGAATTTGTTTATATCCTGAAAATCCATCTAGGAAAGACATAAGTTCAGAACTAGCTACTGTTTTCAATACTTGTTCCATGGTTGGTAATGGAAAGTTGTCCTTTTGACATGCTTTGTTTAAATTCATAAAATCAATACAAATCCTAATATTACCATTTTTCTTCCTGACGGGAACTAAATTTGAAACCCATTTAGAATGTCTAATTGGAAATATGATCTTTTATTTGAGGAGTTTATTTAATTATGTTTTGATTTGATTTTCAAGATTCAGGTGAATTTTCTTCAACTTTTGTTGTATAGGTTTCTCATCTTAAATCATAGGAATAGTGTGTTGAATCACAAAAGTGTCATATGTTTTAAGATCAATGTAATTCCAAACAAAAACACTTTTTTATATTCTTAATAACTTGCAAATGATAATATTTCGTCAGAAGATAGACCAATACCTAAATTGACATTTTGAGGTTTATCGTCAGTTCCAAGATTCACTAACTCAAATCTTAAAGTAGAACTTTGAGTTTTAGAGTTAGTAACAATTTTAAACCTATCTTTTAGATCATAAAGGTCTTCTAACTTGACAACTGACTTAGGAATTGGATTTTCATCTTGCTCTTCCTTTATCTGAATGTCATGTTCATTTTCATCTAAAATTTGACTTTCATAGGATCCTTCAAATGTAAGGAAATCTATGATATCTTAATCATTATTAAATACTCTCCATTTGGTAATATTGTGAGGAACAAATGGTCTAAAGCTTTATTCAATGGAAAATCTATCAGGACAAAATTCTTGAGATGGAATTAATTTTGATGCTACATTAGCCAATAAATCTGCATTAGCATTCTGTATTCTTGGGATGGAAGAAATATTGAAGGCTAAGAAATGAATGGTCAATTCTTGGACTAATGATTGGTAATGCTTTAAATGTCCAGAATGGCAATGAATGGTATTTCTTACATGTTTAACAATGATTTCCGAATATCCTAGGACTTTCATATATTTGATGTCGAGATCAATTGCTTTGTACAAACCTTGGATTAATGCTTCATATTCGGCTATATTGTTTGTGAAATCAAATTCAAGTCTGCAAGCTAACATGGTTTTTTCTCCTTCTGGGCTTATTAAAATATAACCAGCTCCTACACCATCTTCAGATTTAGAATCATCAAAATAAAGGGTCTAAAATAAATAATTAACTACTGGTTTATCTACAAAATTTTTACATTTCGAAGTGTCTATCTGGGAAAAATTCTCGATTTGAGAGATAACTGCATTATTGAAAAAGGGTGATGGTTGAGCATTAAAATTTCCAAGAAATGATTTTGTCGAGTAATTTCCAATAATATTATTATTGAATGCTACTGGCTCATTTATTCCTTCAAGATCAGTGACTGTATGTTTCATGAACTTTTCATGGTCTACTCAGATTTGATTTGGCTTTCCATTATGTGGTAGCCACATATGTGACTAGTCTGTTGCAAAATATCCATTAAGTTTTTTAGACCAGTCTCTGCTTAACACTAAACCGTAAAACTCAGGAATATCAGCCACCAATATATTGATTATCTGAGCAACCTTAGGGTTTGATGACAATCTGATAGAAACATAATTTATTTCTCCCACAACCTCTACTTTAGTTCTATCAAGTTGTACTATATGAACAGGAGAACTCTGAGGAGTTATGTTCAACGTAGCACATACTGATTTTGGCATGATATTAAAGGAAGCCCCTGAGTCTATTAAAAAATTATGGACATTTTTATTATAGATATCATAGGTTAAAATAAATGGAGTATGAGAGATGGATCGATCACCTATCATAATCAAATATGTAGCATCTATTTTAGTTGAAGGAGAAGGCGGTTTACCCATTTTATTAGCAGCTTTGACTACTACTGGAGCACGTAAGGCTAAAGCAGGAACCACATTTAAATCTCTAGGTAAGATTTTCTGTTGCTGCTTTAACTTAGTAAGTTTGTGAGTTGAAATGTTGGCTTTGGTATTTTTCATATCCTCAACTAAATTATACTCAATAGTGTCAGAGACTACCATTGTCTTTGATGTAGGTGGAGTATCTGAAGTAGCTGGGTTTTTTTTGTATAGCCTTAGAGGTAGACTTTTTACTTACTGTTTTATCCTCAGCAGGCATTGAATTCTTCTGTTGTTGATTTGGATGCGTTGCTTCAGTAGTATTTTTTCTCCTTGTACTCACAGGTAAAGCTTCTTGTTGTTCTTCATTTGATAGGAAAAAATCCCACATTCCATTTAGTTCAACTTCTTCTTCTTCTTCATTTTCTTCTTCCTATGTTTGCTCTTCATTTGAATCTTGATCATAATCAACATTAGATATGATATTTGGTGGTGGAGAATTAGAAGACTGATTTTTCTTGAAGGGTCTGAAAGTCTTTTTTGAGCTAGAGCTTTCAACAACTTGTTTCTTGATATCTGCCATCTCATTTGTCATAGTCTTTAAAAATTTCTGAAGACATTCTACACCAAAAGGGTCTTTATATGGCTCCTTTTTTGAATCATCTTTGAAGGATATTTTCTTTGATTTTCTATCTTCTTGGGAATTCTTCTTTTCAAGAGAGATTATGCGTTTCTCTACAGATAAATATTCCTTCATGTTTTCTGCAAGTATAGGTAGTTTTTCTCTATCAACAAAAATGGCTATATTGGATGGAAGAGATGAAATATACCACTCAATTTGAACTTATGCACTAGGAATTGATGTAGCAGGAATTTTATTGAGCAATTTATTAAATCTTGAATTAAAATATTTTATTTTGTCCCCTGTTTTAGCCTTTAGATTTGATAAATCATTGATGAGCATTGCAGTGGTCCTGTCATCCCCAAACTTAGCTAAAAATTATTCTTCGAACATATTCTAGCTAGTTATAGAGTGGGCATATAATGAAAAATACCAAGATCTTGCAGATCCTGTGAGAGTATATGGAAATAATCTTACAACACAATCTTCTTCAACTAACTCTTTTAAATTGATGGCTAGCATATAATTATGGATGTGTTCTTCTACTGGAAGACCATCATGAGGATTAAATTTAGGTAACCATGAAGGCATATTTACAGCCCCTGGATTATTCCATGGTCATACATTTTCTGGAGGTAGTTGGCCTGCCATTGGACCTTGGGTGGATGTGATGGATTGAGTTTGAGTTTAAGAAAAGGCAGACTAAGTGCTAGAACTAGTTGAAGGGATAATAGTCTAAGTACTGGAACTAGTTAAAGTAAGACTGATTGTTGGAATGGAAATTGTGGAAGTGAGTGGAGGTAATGGAGGTGAATGGGGTGGATTATTGGATAAGGTATCACTGGTGATTGAATCTAATTCAATCTTCTTTATTCTCCTTCGAGAACTATCAATGGGAAATTCAAAATGAAGGATTCATGTCTTTTGACTTTCTAATCGAGTTAATATTCTTCTGGGTTGTAAAGAAGATGAAATAATAATCTCGGATGATTGAGAAGTTTCAGGCTTTTCAGCAGAAATGTATATTCTCTCTAACTTTTCTATAGAAGACTGAACTTCAAGGGAATTTTGATGAAAATTGGGAGACAGTATGGGTTGAGTATCACTAGGAGACTTAGGAGAAGGATGTTCAACTTCAGATCTTAAAGATGTTAATCTAGATAATTTTCTGGAATTTGAACGGGATCTAGATGGAGAGAGACTCTTAGATTAACCTTTAGATTGATCAAACCTTCTTGTCATTCACAAGGCCCTCCTTCTAGCACCAAAATTTTGGGGCCTCAGAATTCCGTTGCCACAACATGGGGGAAAAATATCCAGTCCAGACCTTAGAGCAAGTCCTTTTCCGTTTGGTATGGTGGCTCTGACTGGTAATAAAGGGACCATTTTCCCAATAAGGATGATTTTGGGGTGTGTTTTTTTTATATAGCATGCAATCGGAAATTTTTCTAATCTATTACATGCATTTATCTAACACTTTATCTATTCTACTATATACCTAGGGTGTTTCTTCCTTTATGTGATCTAAAGAGATATCCTCCAACTATTAGTAATGAAGATTATTTAATAGTTGAAAGAGATGAAAATTATGTAAAGATGATTCTTTTAACAAAATAGTTTGATTAAAAGAATTGTGAAAAGTATATCGCATTCATATATGTGATTATATATCAGATAAGAAATCATAGAAAAATATTAGTATAGAAGCACATTTAACATTCATCTATGATGATGTTTCAAATATATAATGCAAATAAAAAGATAACTGTCAATATAAAAAGCAAAACTTAATACAAGTGAATAGAAGTACCATATGTATGAAGTCCTACTCATGTAAATTGATAGTAGATTTATGCTCCTCTTCACTTTCAAGCAATTTAAAGAGTAGATTAGTGCAACATCGGTTAAACAACTTCAAATGTCAAAAGATAGCAGATTGTGTTCCATTAATCCATCAAAGCATTTACAAACTTATATAAGTGCATTCTTTGCAAATGTTTTTGACAAATTTATGGACCCTTCTCTAAATGCATGAGAGGGGTTTAAATACTAAACTAAATATGTTTAAAATAGATTATTACATAAAAATAGCGGAGGTTTCAAACAACCATCCTCGTAAGACAAACTTTAACTACAATCTAGGAAAATAAAGTAATAATATAACTATGAATTCTGATCTTTCATTTCAAATTTGATCTTGAAGTTGTCAAATATCTAACATGGGTTTGAGATGAGCTAGCCATGAAATTATCGATCTAACCTGTCCCTTGAGTACTGCATTTGAGAGTGCTGGCTGCGATCTTTTTGTTGAATCAATTAAATACTGCATGGTTTGGTACTGATGATAAAGTTTGTTAAAAAAATTCCAATAATTTTCTTGATGAAACTTATTTCTTTTTTAATCATTTCTTCCTACATTTCCATCCTTTGTTTCCTCTGCTTTTCCAAATGCTTGATTCTCGAGAGCACTTCAGATGTGCACTCTTTGATAAGTTATGATTTCAAAAGTTGTTCACATACAGATTCAGTAATTTCCTTCGTGAAATTTGATGCTTTCCTTATCTGTGCTTCCTAATCCTTAAATAAGAGTTCCTTGTGGAATTTATCTACCTGGGGTAGATCAGCTTCCTTGCCTGAGTTTAATTCTTGCCATTAAATGTGCTCATTGATTTTCTTCTCAATATTCTCATACTCAAGTTTCTGGATAGCCACTTGTTGGATTAATATTTCATTTGAATCATAATAAGAGCTAGTGATAGAAGCTTGTTGGAAAAATACTTCTTGTTGTTGCTTTATTTTAGCATTCACATCCAATACTTCCTTTATGAATTTCTCTAGCTGTGGTTGGCTTCGTAGTTTGTTTATTGCTGCTTCAAGTTGCGTTTTCTTTTCAGTGAGTTGTACCTAATGCTGCAAATTTAATCTTTCAAAATCCTTTTGAAACTGAGACATTTTCAATTCCATTTTCTCGCTGGAGTTAGAATTTTCTTGCTCTAACAATTTCTCTGAATCTTATATTTTATCTTCTCTCTACTTCAGTAACATTTGAACTTCAGTGGCCTTATCAATAGTGGCAGTAGCATATGCCCCTACAAACTGTGATAGCTTGGTTAAATGTTAAGTAGGATCAACTAGAGGATCTTTCCATAGAACATCAACATATTCATTTGTAAGACTTGAGATTGTATCATCAATTATTCTTCTTTTTCTCCTCTTGACTATATCCTTATGAATAGGACCGTAGAAGACATCCAGTGAAGGTATTTCCTCAATTTTCAAAACTATATGCTTTGTAGGGTAAGCCGGAATGATCTCTCGACCACGAGTTTCAAGAACTTGTTGTAGTGGAGTAAAAATTTCCACTAATTTCTGAGAATGTCCTGGCATCTGAAAACTGGTAGATTGATCAGTATTAGGATTTATTTGAGGCGTATTCATTGCCTTAGAAAACTTATCCCATTCACTCTTCAAATCTTTTGGTTGATATTTTTCTGGCTGATCAGGTGTATCTTTGTTGTTATGAATTTCTTGGGAAGATGGTTCTGTTCCATTACTTCCTCCTTTCTCTTGCATCTAAATCTCTTTGATTACTTGATTAATTAACTTTTCTGGGTTCTCATTTCTGTTTTCAGATTCATCGTCAGAATGATTCGAATTCTGAGATTGATGTTCTGATTGCCCCGATTCATCTTCACACATGTCTTTAGTTTCATTATCCAACCTAATACTCAGAGTTGGTATGTTGACATCTTCAATAGTCAATAAATCCAATGGAATCCTTTCCAGTCTCTTGCTTCTGTATGCTTGAAAGGCTTCCAAGTCATTTTGATTGAGTTGACTCGATGCAAAATTTAGTACATCTGAGAATTTTCCAGTACCTTGAAATAAATCATCAAATCTATCTATCTCTTTCACAAAAGGTTTTACTTTGAGCTCTGTGATGAAGTTCTTAATCACATCATTGGGGTCATATGGCCACTTTGGCATTACAATCAAATTCAAGAATTAACATTTGAAACTTCCTTGTAGGCGTGACCAATATAAAAAAGTGAAAAAGTACCGCACTGTAAAGGGAAATTAGGCCAAATGGCATTCTTAGCATCTTTAAGTTGTTTTGAAATACCGTTTATAACAAGTTGGTAGGTAATATCTCTAGCAAGTAGCTTTTCAGGAACATAATATGGCTGGACATGAGGAGAAGCATAACTTCCAAAAAATCTGATATAGGTGAAACTTTCTTTGGAAAACCATCTCGCAATGGGCAAAATTTCTGTACTAGCCTCTATGGAAATCCTAGGGGTTTTCTCATTGAATATAATCTGGTGGATAGGCAGTATGAATCCATGTCAAATTTTGTAAAAATGTAGATGAAAATTTGATTCCCAAAGGACTCTGTGGTAAATGTGAATTGGATTAGGGTCTTGGGTCGTCCATTTCCATCCCATGATAGGAAAACTCGAATAAAAGAAAATTGCGTCCATGAAATAGGCACTCATGTAAAAGGGGGGCATTTCTCTAGATGAAACACTTCTTTTACTCCTATACACCATGATATTTCTGGCTAAATTGTTAGATGGGATATTTTCCCGATTCAGAATTAAGGAATTGACGATTGCATCAATTAATGGGACCCAATCTATAGAAAACCTGGTAGTATCAGGTTTTGCAAATAATCTACACAACATACTGACAACATAGCAATAAGGGGAAGGAATTTGTGCTATTGGGTACGTACCAATTTTGCCTCGTTTAATCTTTCCTTGGTCATCCTTCCACTCCTTTATGACTTTCATCAGTTCTGGATTTTTGTTCTAAAGCTTTGAACAAAAGCTTTGTCATAGTTCTGTTGCGAGACGGGTAAGTGGTACATTGTCCTCAAATATTCTACCCTGAATGCATCGATATTCTTGCCCTTTGAATAATTAAATGTTCTATATTCTATGTTCAAGTGGTCAATTACCCACTTAACCATATTTGTATAGGGGAGAATATTTGGCCTTGCTGCTACCTTATGGATGAGTGAACATGCAACGTCGAAATAGGTCGGGTTTGAAAAAACTGACGCGCTTGCTGTAGCAACTTTGATTATTACCATTTTCTTTTCATTCTCGAAGAGATGATACATTTCCTCCCACGAAGAACTTCCGCAATCCTTGTTGTAGGTGGTATTTGAGAATAAGGGAGACATATACGAGTCTTCAATAGATGATGCTTGGGAAATTTCTTTGACTTTATTGCTCATCTCTATTATCCTTGCTCCATTAAGTGGTTTCCTGAATTGAAATGAACAGAGAAAACTTTAAAAATAGAGAAATAGAGAGGCAGATGGAATTAAAATCCGATGTTCAATCATTTCAAACATGCTCGATGTAGATATGAATCTTTCAAACCTTACTCCTATTAAATGCTATTAATCACCGATAATCCTTTTAATCAAATCTCTTACACATATTCACATGAGATGTCTATCGATCAATTTAAGATGTTGGATCTTATATTTAGTTAATTAGACATGAATCATTTCACACACTTGAGCACATAAATATCAATTATCGCATATCACAACTTATAACTATTTCCATTAGTTATGTTACCAATAAATCTCGCGAAATGCGATCTGTGCAAATCACACATTGCAATTTCTATGTGGTAATAAAACTTGCTTTTAGTTATTTTCTGCGAAATGCGCTTAAGGAATCATTGCCGATGCGCTTTATCGGACACTTGGAGTTTTATGTTTGTTGATTTATTGATTCGTTGGGTCCTTTTAATCGCAATTCTTACTGAATTGTTATAAGTTTGATTGTTTTACAAGGCACGATGTGATTTTCTTTTATAACGGTGTTTAAAGATTTTCCAATAGGAGTTTTATATAACTTTAGAAACGGTTTAGTGCATATCGCAGCCCACATGAATTAATATATTTTAAGTTGTTTAAGCTCGTAAGCTATGCAATTTGTGATGCGTGCTAAGGAATGAAAGTGGAAAGGAAAAGAACTTTATCTCCTAAAATTTTCGACTTAGGCTAAAAATTAAGAAAAATAAATTTCCTATTTATTTTTAAAGGGTCCCCATTTAGTAAAAATAAATGGGGGTTGTTGTATAACACAACACAATCCCATAACTCTACCTCTCTACATCTATTTTGAAGTGCATATAGTACTTTCCATCCTTGTAAAATTCTCTTCTTTCTGCGATCCTTCCAATTAAGCTTGTTGTTGAAATTTATCCCGAGGTACTTGTATTAATTTACTTCTTCAAGAATGTTTCCTTGAAAGAAGAACATGTGTTGGATTTTCTTCCTTTTAATAGAGAAAATCAATATTTTTCTCTTACTAGTATTTACTTGCATCCTCACCGCTTTACAAAAATGCACAAGGGAATATAGGTGCATATACAATCCATGGGATGATTTAGCAACGAGTACAAGAAAAAATTCACAAGGGCATTTAGGTGCATCTGCAATCCATGGGCCGATTTAGCAACGAGTACAAGATCATCAACACATGGAAAAAGCTTTATCATACATTTCACTACTCAGGGCTACAAAATTGGAACTCGTTGTTTCAATTAGGAACCAATCATTGAACTCCTCAGCTTAACAAAGAGCCTAGCCAAAATCATCCTCGCCATGGCCACGTTGGTAGGGTTTCTGTTGAGGCTCGACCGACCCAGCAAGCACCTGTCATCAGCTAATGCAATGAACAGAAAACCCCGAGACCCTGTGTTCAATTCCCACGTGCCTACTGGAAACATTTATGTTGTTTTCATTAGTACTTCTAGCAAGCTTGAAGTCAATACTACTGGAGCCATTACACACTGGAAGAGAGGAAGTGGAAGTGCAGGACACTCAATGTTAACCTGGCGTAGGTGTCAACTGTTGGGCTATATTAATCACTATTGAATGACTAAAAAATACACATAAATTATAAATCCAGGGACGTATTTTATTCCAATGACAGTTGCATTGTCTGTGCCAATACACTCAACCGTAAGAAATTCAATTAAAATAAATAGTTGCTGAATTAAATGCTGGAAGTAAATCACTCATGCATAAATAAAATGATCTACAAGACTGTAATCACACATCAATTAATCTTCTCTAGCGTGCCACAGAACAATTATCCAGCTGGTATCTCTAAAATCATATGCATAATAGCATACAAAGTATTGAAATTGAAGCAGATATATTCACAACTGTAACAACAAAAACAACACCTCTACTGATACATAAACCAAAATACAAATGCATATACACAAATAAATTTAATCACTTCAATCCCTGCTAAGAAGGAGGGCCCTTCCTCCCTAGCAAGGCACAGGTAGAGAAAGAACTTAATGGAAACTAAATTGAATAACACATGTAACAACAATAACATGATAATCTATATTAATATGAGCACAATTACAGAGCCAAAATAGTGTCGTTCTCTACTAACCTTTCGACCTCTAGGGCCGAGAACTATATAGTGGTTACATCTCAGAAAATCAAGGGATAGATCAGTCATGAGAATATTATGATTCTCATGCTGATCAAAATAAAATACATATAGGTATAACCACTTCTTAATAAAAGTCTGACTAGAAAATTATAGATTACAATCAAAATCACCCATAGGCTGTTATCCAAAAATAAAATGCTAAACAAATTCTACAACTATCATAATAAAACCACAGTTGTAGTGTAACAACTAAAGGACAGGTCAACAATAGGTGTTGACGAGATCCAGTCAGTGGTACAACTATATCAGCAGTTCACCAGCGGGTCTGTAACAATAGAGTGTAACAACAGTTTGTCGGCGGGTCTGTAACAGCAAGGTGTAACAACATCACTTGCTATAAAATGACACCCTTAACTGTTCCTGTGTACCTCATGCTCAGGATCTTTGGTGCTACAAATGACATCTCGAAAGAGAACAAAAAGACCATAGATCTTCTCCATACATTCATCCTCAATTAGTCATAAAAAGGCACGATATATCATAATATTTGATGAAATGGCAGAGTAATGAAAATAAGGGGAAACAACACAAGTTAGGATAGAGAGGTAGGAAAAAAGGCAAAGATAATCCCATTGGTTATAGTCATGAGGAAAAATAGGGAAAACAAATGAAGGGAAAGTGTGAAAAACTGGCACCCAACATCTCCCCCCAACTGAAACACTTGCATGTCATCAAGAAACTCATCTCTCATGGAAATATCTCCGGTGCAGGTCAGTGAGATCATAAGCGCAACTGTATCTTCGTCTGTAGACCTATACCCTTGATTTGGCCATCAACTTCCGTACCTAGGATTCTCACTCATATTTACTCAATTCATAATTACTCTGATAATTCTCAATTCGCAGCCAGATCAAAGGAAACTTGAATCTCAATTCAAGCCACAAAGAACCAAGGGATTGTATGATTTGTGCATACGCTGGTACATGTGTAATAGCTACCAAAAAATTCTGGAATGAGAATGGGTCCCCCTTCAGTAGCTCAACACTGTTGGCTTCCATGCATTTCAAGCACCCAGTCAAGGCTTGGCTCTTCATCTTTGAGAAATGATTGAGGTAGAAGTTCACAATCCTTATTCTATAAGTAGAAGTTGGTTCATTTATCCCAAGAGTACTCAAAATTCTCCTGAATTCTTGCCTTAACTCGGCAGCCCGTCCCAATTCTACCCAGACCCATAATGCTATCTTCTCCTCATTAGCATCTACAAATTTGATGGCAAAATGCCACTCAATCTGATTCTTCATGACGGACACAAAAGCTCGCAACTGAAGATCCCCCATATAGGAGAATACTTTCACAACCACCTGCATACTCACATGCTCACAAATGATATTGTGTAATAATAACTCACACATCAGGCTTTTCTCATCGAAATTGGAGGCACGGAACACATCTAAAAATGTGCGAGTGGAAGAACATAAATAGGGTCTATCCTCCATAACGACTTTCATCTAGAACAGGAAGTAACGTTTCCATAGAAAAATAGGATAGGATGGGGAAGGCCGCCTACATCCTAGAAAATTGAGGGCGAGATCATGAAGTTTTTTCTTGTCTATGGTAAGATCCCGAACTTGTTGCTGTAACAACAGCAATTGTTCCTCTTGTTTCTTCAGAGCTTCCTTCTTCTTATAATTCTCCCATCCTTTCTTCAGCTCTTCTTTCATCCATCTTTCATGTAGGGTGTCTATCTCTCTCTAATGTTCTTTCATCAAAATCATCCCCTCCCGAAGGGATATTACTTCCTGTTTCCACTTTTGTAATTCGAAAATTAACAAGATTTTCTTAGAACTCCATCCTGAGATGGGACCCGGGGTTCTTATGAATTCAATATCCACATCAATAATGGGTGTAACGGCCTCTGCTAAATGGGGTTGTTACACCTCTACTTCTAATTCTTGTGTAACAACAACTTCCTTGGTGGGTTCCTGTGTCAACCCTTTCATTTCCACCTACAGTAGCCTCTGTGTCCATTGTTGTTTCTTCTACAATAGGAGTGGCATCCACAGGTTCTTATTGGTCGGCTTCTAGGTCAATTATTATAGGAGGCTCTGCTTTAATTGCTGGTTCTTGTGTAACAGCAGTATCCTCAGCAGGTTCTTGTGTAACAGCCTCCTACATTTCTGTTTTTGTTTCCATTGGGATGATGTTTTCTATACAGACCTTATATCCCACAGCTGTTAATTCTTGAAAACATGTCGTGCATATAGACATCAGGATTTGCTTCCCCTCAGATAATTTTCGCTTTAATTCTTCATTTTCCTTTCTTAGATTTTTGAGTTCTAAAAATAGGACATGAGTTTCATCCTTACCTAATGAGGAGGGTTGTCTGTCTTCTTCTAATACTTTTTCTTTTGTCTGCTTTCCAGCCGTAGGCAAAGGTTTTGTAGGTATGCTAACTTTCACCCTTTTTTTTGGTCTTCTATCCCCAATTGGTTCATCAGTAGGTTCTTTCCTAATACTAACTTTAGCAGGCTGAGTCTGGGTTTTCGCCTCTGCCTGGCTTGCTCCTGAAGTCGTGGTTTATTTCCCTCAGTTTGTCCTCGTCCTCTTTCGCTTGAATTCTTCCCAAGTTTTTCCTTGCTGACCTAGGGAATTTAGCACAATTAATTTGATGAGTCCATGATTGGTCACACATGCTTTTGGGTGTGGTGATGTCTTTACTGCTGCCGCCATATGCTTGATGTTCCCTAACAAGTAGAATGGAAGATTAATATGTTGCTGGTGCCGAAGGTGATTAAGTAGAGCACAATGATAGTTAAAAACTATCGTGGATCTTCCCTTAGAAGTGATATATTTGATTAAACCCAGGGCGACATCTGCCCAAGGCCGAGGAAACGACAGCCTGTCAATTCCTCTCCCTTTCTTCTCTAGTTTTTCTTCTCCTTCTAGGAAATCTTCTTTTAAGGAGGGGTCATTGAATTTTTTGTTAAACCACCTCCGTTCCTCTACTGGAAATGTAGTTATCCAGGCAATTACCTCTTCAGTCACCTCAACTTGCAGGCCCCTAACTCGGGTCTGATTGTTGTTTAAATTCTGAGCGAATTCAATTGCCACCGCCTCGTTTGAGCCTTCTAGCTTCTAAAAATACTCAATCGATCCGATGTCTATGAATATATGGCAGGCTTTTGGACAATTCTGCAAGGCGTCCATAGAATCCGACTCATGCCTGACCATTTCTCCACTCATCTTGCTGTTTTTTTTCTGAATTCGCTTCTTACTGCTCAACCCCACTATAATATCACTGCACTGCTCACTGCTTCTCGGCGTCTCTACTTATCCCAATTGATGAGTTTACAATGAGGATGCAAGGTTTCAGTCAAGGAGGTTGATGGGAGGTGACATATTTTACGGATTACCAAATCGTACCTCACACTAATCGTCATAAATGTCTTGTTATGGAAAGTAATGGGTTCTAGTACACACGCTATTTTTCAACCGGATTTAGTCATCATTGGCATTTGTGTTATTAATTGGGTGCATGCATATTTGATAGAGGTTTATGACTACAGATTTTTGCAATGATTTCAAGACATATCCCCTCCCCCACCTTAAAGGTGACGACCGCCCATGACCGTCACGGGAATATCATTACTTTTGCCAATTAATCACTAAATCATAAATGATAACATTACCTTTTGAATGACATACTTGAGTTGACATGGAGGGAGATTTCGAATTGGCGGCATTCTGCTTGCAGTGTTCGTGTTTTTGTGTTTAGCTAGCACGATTATTGCTGTTATGGGATGAAACATAAGAAAGAGTGTTCGTGGCTGTCAACTGTTACATGTGTAACAACCAATACAACCCTTAGATTATTCTTCAAAAAACATAATAATTAGGAGAAATTGGTACCGAAAAGAAACTTAAATGAATACCATTATCCTATAAAATGGATCAATAAGGGAAGATGATGTTTCAGGGAGAAAAATATGAGTGTAAAAACCGCCACAAGAGTGGTTTTCAACTGTTACCAACTATCTGACTATGCCCCGGAAAGGGGTTTTCACAGTTAGATTTCTTATTTTTGTTTTATTTTGCTATTTTTATTTATTTTATTTTGTTATTTTTATTTTATTTTATTTTGTTATTTTTATTTTATTTTATTTTATTTTTTAAACAAGTGTAACAACTGCCACAAAGGTGGTTTTCAACTGTTTCACTTATTGGAATTTCAATTTTCAGGCTGCACAGGAGAATGTTCCCCTGTTGTCGTAACATGAAGATCAGAGTTCACGACAATGTTGACAAATGATTCCTTCGAAGTGGGTTGATGATATAACCTTAGACGATGCCCATTAACCAGTAACAGTGTCTTAGCATTTTCGATGGTGACCAATTGTATAATCCCATTGTCAAAGACCTTGTCCACTTCGTAAGGACCTAGCCATCTAGTGCAGAGCTTGCCTTTGAAATATTTGAACCTTGAATCATACAAAAGAGCCCAATCTCCTTTTTGGAACTTTTTCTTCTTAATAAACCCATCATGCCATCTATCTCTTTGCTGTTGAATGATCTCTGTCTATTGAATAGTATCCAATCGTTTCTCTTCCAACTCATTGACTTGGTTAAGTCTTTGTGTCTGTGTCATACTCAAATCCAGACCAACTTGCAATGCTATTATTAATGTCTCTATTTCAAACTCTATGGGGAATAGAGGATTCTTACCATACACCAATTCATATGGCGAGAATCTTGTAGTATTGCTCCATGTTGTCCTATAAGCCCACAATACCTCTAGAAGTTTCTCATCCCAGTTTCTTCAATGGTTGGCTACTGTCGTTGTTAAGATTCCCTCAATGAATTTATTGGTGCTTTCCACTTGACCATTTACTTGTGGGTGATATGGTGAAGTGATTTTGTGATGAATTCCATACTTTTCAACCAGCTTCTTGATTAAATGAGATGTGAACTGAGGTCCCCCATCTGTCACTATCTCTCTGGGTATCCTAAAACAAACAAAAATATCTTCAAACAGGAAGTCTGAAACAACCTGCTCTGTTTCTATAGTTAGTGCATTTGCTTCAACCCATTTTGTGACATAATCGGTGCAAACCAATATGTATGAATTTTGATCTGATGAAGGATTAATTGGCCCCACAAATTCTAGGGCCCATTTCTCAAATGGTTCTATCACTATCTGAGGCTGTAACGACATCTCATCTGATTTCAGAGGTTGGCCCATCCTTTGGAAGCTATCACATCCTTTCAAAAACTTCTTGGCATCCTAGAATATAGTTGGCCAGTAGTACCCTATTGAGAGTACTTTATGTCCTGTCTTCTTGTCAGCAAAGTGTCCCCCAGAAGGTTCCTCATGACAAGCCTTCAAGATCTCAAATACCTCATCTTCTCTAACACATCGCCTAATCTAAAAATTTGGCCCAGTGTGATAGAGATTACCTTCTATCCAGGAGTAGGTAGCACTTTATTGTATAATCTTCCTTCTTTCCTTGGAAGACAATTGGTGTGGGAATTTTCCTGCAGCAAGGTAATTAGCTATATCTGCATACCATGATGAGTGAGTAGAGATGGAAAAAAGATATTCATCTGGAAAAGAATCGTCAGTGGCAATGCAGTCATCACTTATAGTTAGTCTAGAAATAAAATCAGCAACAACGTTATCTTTTCTGGGTTTATCTAAAATAGTAATATCAAATTCTTGTAACAAAAATAAACATCTTATAACTCTACCTTTAGTAACAATTTTGTTAATAAAAAAATGAATTGCAGTATGGTTAGTGTGTAGAAATACTTGGTACCCGGTGATGTAGTGCTGAAATTTGTTGATAGCATGCACTACTACTAGGATTTCCTTCTCAATAACAGTGTATTTGAGTTCTGTTCTAGTTAAGTTCTTGCTGATGTAATAAATTACATAAGGTTTCTTCTCCTCCAACTTCCTTAGAACGACACCCACAACTAGGTCAGATACATCCATAACAATATGAAATGGAAATTCCCAAATTGGTCCTTGTAAAACAGGTGTTGCTGTTACACAATTTTTCAACTTTAAAAAGGCCTGCTCACACTTCCCTGTCCACACAAATTCTGCATCTTTCATGAGTAATGAAAATAGAGGAGATGCAATCTTTGAAAAGTTCTTTATAAATCTCCTATAGTATCCTGCATGTCCCAAAAAATTACATACCTCTTTTGGAGTCTTAGGGGTCGGGATTTTCGAGATTACCTCAATTTTTGTAGGATCTACCTTGATTCCATTTGTCGAAATGAAATGTCCTAGTACAATTCCCTTGGTCATCATCATGTGGCATTTCTCCATGCTCAGAGAAACATTAGTTTGTTCACAACGTTCCAACACCTTTTACAAGTTATCTAATGCTATCTCAAAGGCATCCTCGTAGGGTGTAAAATCATCCATAAATATTTCAAGATAGTCATTCAAAATATCAGAAAAAAATACCCCGGATATTGCCCTCTGAAAAGTTGCTGGTGCATTACAGAGGCCAAAGGGAAGGACTCTGTATGAAAAAGTACCCCATGGGCAAGTGAAGGTTGTCTTGTCTTGGTCTTTCGGGGCAATCTGTATTGGATTATAGCCACTAAAACCATCTAGAAATGAAAATAAATTTTTTCCAAAAAGAGTATCCAAGACCCGATCAATGAATGGTAAAGGAAAATGGTTCTTTTGAGTGACCTTGTTAAGATCTCTATAGTCAATAGAGACTCTCCATTTGCCATTATTTTTCAGAACAATGACAAGTGGAGACACCCACTGGCTATTAGAAATCGGGCAGATGAAATTAGCATTAAGGAGTTTCTGCAATTCTTCTTTCACTATCTCCTTAAGTGCGGGGTTCATTCAGCGCTACGGTTGTTTAACTGGTTTTCAGTCCTCTTTAAGGTAAATGTAGTGAGTGAATAGGCCAGGATGGATTCCTTTCATATCCATATAGTCCCATGCAAATGCCTTTTTTCATTTCTGTAATAGCTGTATCAACAATCTGTTTTGTTCAGCAGTCAGGTTAGGATTGATGTTTAAACATTTCCCAGGTTCGATTTCAACGAGAATGCTGATAGTATGCGAAGTTTTTTTCAAATGTTCAATAATTGCATCATCTACCTCATCTTCTTCCCCCAAATCTCTAATGGATGCAATAGAGAGCGAATTACTAATAAAACCATTAATTATATCGTCCTCCGTTTCATCCTTAAAGTATTGTGCTTTTCCAAGCGTGAGAAGAGGTAGGGAAAGATTAGATTCAGGTGAAAATTTGTCCCACCAGGGACTACTCGAATCCACATGAGGTTTTGCTAGGGGATAAAGGTTCATGTTCTAAGTGGCCTATCCATCTGAGATCACCATATATCCGAACCTACATTCGATATATACGTATGCAGTGTCTAGCCACAGTCTTCCCAAGATTAAAGGATGGCCCCCCAGGTTAGATTTGGTTTGTAAAATGAGAAAATCAACTGGATAATTCCAGGAAGCCACAATTATAACCACATCTTCTATCATTCCCTCTGGCTTAACACACGACTTATCTGCTAATTCAAGCATTGTGGGTGTAGGTCTAAGTCCATGAAGTCCTAGAGAGATGAAGAGGTGTTTAGTCATGACATTAATAGCTGCCCCTATATCAATCAAAGTATTGGTTATAGCCTGATTGTGAATATGGACAATCACTGTAGGGTTCCCTGGGTAATTATATTTAGTCAACAAAGGCTGATCAATCATAAGATTAGAAAATTTCCCCATGACATGGATAGTAGCAGGGTATTTAGGTTTCCTTCCAGGTATTTTGAGGCATAGATCCCTCAATGTTTTAGCATAGATAGGTACTTCCTTAAGAGAATCTAACAATGGAATTCACACATATAAATTTTGCATTTCCTTGAGGAATTCAGATTCAGGTTGTGAGACCAGCCCAATTTCAGTTAATTGTTGACGGTATGGAGGATTCTGAATGCTAACAGCTGAGTCAGCTATCACAGATGCACCAACCTTGCTCGGATTGGCTGTTGTAAAAACAACAGGTCCTCCAGAGCTAGATGCTACAGATGTAACAACGGGTGCTGTATCAGATGTTACATGTGTAACAACTGCCTCAGAATCACCCATGTCATTTCTAGGTGACTCACATTCTTCGATAATAATGGGAGTATGCTCAAATCTGATTACTTTCACTGATCGAAGCTAAACCTCATTAAGTCCAATAGGAGTAATAAGATAAGTTTGGAGGGTAACTGAAGCTTCCATGCTCTGGGCTGCCTTATTATTTGGATTGGGATTAGGTTGCACAGGTAATTGGGGTCGGACAGAAGGTGTATGATTTTGAATAGAAGGTAGTTGTAACTGTTGCTGCTGTATTGGTATTGGAGGGGGTATTGGACCTTGGCCATTAATTATCTAGTTCTAACCCCAAGGATTGATTTGTGATGGAGGATATTGCATTGGTGGAGGAGACAACCACTAGTTCCATGGTAAGGGAATTGTGTTGAGTAAGGAGTAGGATACTGCCATGGATATTGCTGACTATTATAAACATTATTCCAAGGATAAAAAGAGGAAAAATATGAAGGCATGCCTGTAGGTCGCGGCTGCCATGGTATTTTTGATCCGATGAAATAAGAATATTGAACATCCTTGCTTGATTCTTGAACTACTACCTTCAGTCTGGGAAATTCAGGACACAGATTCGTAGAATGTGCCAACTCACAGATGTTGCACAGGCTGACACTATTCAGTCCACATTCTCTTTCCAAATGTTTCTTTTTGCATCAGGGACATAATATTGCTAAGGATGCTTCAGCTTTTTCTTATGCTTTCTTGACTTTTACAGTAGTGATATGGGTAGAGAGAGTGCTAAGGAGGTCAGTTTTAAAATCCTCAAATAATTTCCCGATCTCTGCTCTGCTTACCCCTCCACTCGTGGACTTCTGTATCCGTACTGAAGGATCCCGAACTGAAACTTTCTCTTTGACCGATCCTCTTGAGCTATGCAGGAAAAGCTTCATTATCTCATCAAGAGGTTCTTGTGATATGTCTCCTTTTCCCAATAGGTTCAGATGCTCCAGAAAATCATCTCTTATACCTCTTAAAATTATTGGCTTCAAAATTTTCGGGTTTAAGTTACTAAACTTATACCTTTGTAAATTGTAGTGAAATCACTCCATATAGTCTTCCAAGCTTTCCTCCTCCTTCTATGCAATTCTGAAAATCTCATCCTTCAAATCCCTGATTCAACAGTAATCCTGATACTTAAAGAGGAAGGCCTCCCTCATGTCATTCCAGGTTCGAATCGTGCCAGCACCCAGTCTCATGAACCATCTTAATGCTGCTCCTTTCAGAGTAGCAGGGAATAATTTCAGCTTCTAGGCATCTGAAGTGTAGTCATAACCTCTACACAACACATCGAATTCGAATAGAAAGGTATTAGGGTCTTCAACAACCATCCCTAGAAAGGATGGTAGGGATGATAAAGGAATATTTTTCATAGGAGCCTCATCCCGTGTTACTACTATTGGGAATTCAAAAGTAGCAGAGCTATCTGTCTTGACATTCCTGTCCCTCATTTCTGATTATTTCTGATGGGATGAACTGACCTTAGAGTGTACTGGAGATTGACAAATAAAAGGACCAGGCTGTTCCAGGACCAACTGTTTAACAACACTACCAACGTCCAAATGATGATCAATTGAATGTTGTTCCTCAGGTCCCTGATGCTCCCCACTTGTCTCTTCGTGTCCTTCAATTATTAGATCCTGATCAATGATTCTCCACTACTGTTTTGAATCTGGAGTCTTGGTATAAGTAGTGGATATGCTATTTGAAGGGTGGTGAGGTCCAGACACGGAAGACACCGATGGTCCAGGCTTTGATATGGTAGCTTCTTTCTGTGGTCCTCTCTTCCTATTATCTTTGTATGATGTGGACTATCCCTTTTCTTCCCTTGATATCAGATCTCCAAAGAATATCTTTCTTCCCAAATTTGCACTCTTCTTTTCCTTCTTACGACCCGTCTTTCCTGTAGTCAGTAGAGTGGAGGGTGTTTGTAGATGTTGATGTCATCCTACCAGCACACATGGGCCCTATGTGTATCAATTCATCCTATAAGTTCTTTATTTTCTACAGCAGTGAGCCTGCTCAAGTTCGTTAGAGTGATGCACAGGTTCATACCTCTCGTTTTACCACCCAGCGACTGTATAGCTGAAGACACCCAAAAATTCAAACTTCTAAGTGTCCCAGCAAGACATTGGTGAGCCCGCTCAAGTTCGTTAGAGCGATGCACAGGTTCTTACCTCTCATCTTACCACTCAGAAATTGTGTCTCTCGAGACACTCTAAAAAAAAATGCCCCAAAATTCACTTTCCTAAGTGTCCCAGCAAGACATTGGTGAGCCCACTCAAGTTCGTTACTGCCCAAAAATTGTGCCGTTGGAGACACTTTAAAAAAATAAAATGCTCAGAAATTCACACTCCTAAGTGTCCCAGCATGACATTGGTGAGCCCGCTCAAGTTTGTTAGAGTGCTGCGCAGGTTCTTACCTCTCATCTTACTACCCAGCAATTGTGTCGCTAGAGACATTCTGAAAAACACACGGAAATTGCACTTTTAAGAAACAACTTTGATTGATTGGATCGTCACTGCCATACCCGAAAATGGCGCCAAAAATGTTGGATTGTATTAATCACTATTGAATGACTAAAACAATACACATAAATTATCAATTCAGGGTCGTCTTTTATTTCAATGAAAGTTGCATTGTCTGTGTCGATACACCCAACCAGAAGCAATCCCAAAAAAAAAAAATCGTTGCTGAAGTAAATGATGGAAAAAAATCACTCATGCAGAAATAAAATGATCTACAAGACTGTAATCACACTTCAATTAATCTATTCTAGCGCACCACTCAACAATTATCTAGCTAGTGTCTCTAATCTCATATGTGTAACAACATACAAAACACTGAAATTGAAGTGGATATATTCACAGCTAAAACAACAACAACAACACCTCTACTGATACATAAACCGAAATACAAACACATATACACAACTACCTTAATCACTACAATCCCTGCTAAGAAGGAGGGCCCTTCCTCCCTAGCAAAGCACAAGTAGAGAAAGAACTTAATAGAAACTAAATCGAATAACGCATGTAACAACAATAACAGGATAATCTGTATTAATATGAAAAAAATTACAGAGCCCAAATAATGTTTTTCTCTGCTAACCTTTTAACCTCTAGGGCCGAGAACTATATAGTGGTTACATCTCAGAAAATCAAGGGATATATCAGTCATGAGAATCTTATGATTCTCATGCTGATCGAAATAGAGTACATATGGTTATAACCACTTCTTAATAAAAGTCTGACTAGAAAATTATAGATTACAGTCAAATCTGCCCATAGGTTGTTATCCAAAAATACAATGCTCAATAACTTCTATAGCTATCATGAGAAACCACATTTGTAGCGTAAAAACTAAAGGACAGGTCAGCAACAGGAGTTGACGAGATCCAGTCAGTGGTACAACTATATCAATAGTTCCCCAGCGGGTCTGTAACAACAAAGTGTAATAGCAGTTCGCCAACGGGTCTGTAACAGCAAAGTGTAACAACATCATGGTGTAAAAAGCTCATTGTAACAACACACCCTTAACTGCTCCTGTATATCTCGTGCTCAGGATCTTTGGTGCTACAAATGACATCTGGAAAGATAACACAAAGACCATAGATCTTCTCCAAACATTCATCCTCAATTAGTCATAAAAAAGGTACGATATATCATAATAATTGATGAAATGGCAATGTAATGAAAATAAAGTGAAACAACACAAGTTAGGATAGAAAGGTAGGAAAAAGAGGCAAAGATAGTCCCATTGGTTATAGTCATGAGGCAAAATAGAGAAAACAAATGTAGGAAAAGTGTGCAAAATTGGCACCCAACACTTTTCCCAACTTGTTTCAAGAAATGACTCAGTTTTGGCGAAGACTCCATCTCTTAAGGATTTGAGTTGGAGGCTGCAAATTCATTGACATTTAAAATTTAGTGTCAATTACTAAATGTTTTAGATGGGAAATGGTTAATGGGAACCAACAATTTCTCCATGTATATGTAACAATATGCAAGTAACATATATTAGAAATTCATAGTTTAGTATAGGATCGAGACATTCAGAGACCATTAGAAACTAGAGCTGGGATCCCAAACTCCAACGTGATGCCATCTTTTCAGCTTTACTATGACAGGGCATGGTACCCTCGTGGGATTGGAAACTGTATTAAAGGTATAACATCCTAGTGAGACAACCACCCTGTAACCTATACAAAAGCAATAACAATTAAAAATACTAAATTTTAACAGCTATTAATAACTCACAAAGAGAGAAAATCATTAATGAAAATGATAAAAAAATATATTAGAATATACCATTTAAGCCCAAGAAAAAAATGCCACTGATTAGTAACTGAAGAATATATTCCTTCTAGTATTATCATCTTAATTAGGAACAAGCATTGAGTATTTTTAATCGATACCACGCAACAATATTGCAAAGTAATGGTACAAGCTACCAATTTACTTCTCCTCATTGAAGTGTCCTTAGTTTGTTTACAAAAATAATGTTAGACACCTAATCCCTAGATTATGATTTGGGTTATGGTTTGTTATGATAATTAGTTAGACGCCTAATCCCCATATTATAATTTGGGTTATGGTGTGTTATGATAATTAGTTATTAGATTCCAAGAAACCCTGAAAATTGAATCAATAGTTTTCCTATTAAATTTATATGTGAAATATATACATAATACTTATGATCACTAATATATAATTGAATTCATTTCCAATTTATAATTCCAAAAGTGGTATCATGGAACTCGTTTGAGGAATATCAAAATAGAAGTTAATCTGCTTTGTAGTTTGACGAATATCAAAATAGAGGTTAATCTGCTTTGTCGAATAGATTGAGCCACTATTTTTGTGGCTATCATGAGCATTGGGCACTCCTCTATTTATGCATGTTTTATGCTCGTTGTTTTGGCATGCCATGGACAACGTAAGGGAGGGACGGTGAATTTATTGTTGGAACTCTCGATGGAAGGGTTTCCCTACTCACGCAAAGGAGGACGTGCCTCTAAGTGAAGGGTTGTCGATGGTAGTGAATGAAGACAGTGTACAGTGTTGACCTATTTAAGGAACACTTGTTGTCCTTGATAAAAATTATCTCGAAGGGCACCATAGGAGTGATATTTACTTAAAAAAAAATTCCGTCTGACAATACTACACACGATATTTTTAGGGATTAAATCACACACTATAATTTGTCGAAGGCCACCAATGTTGGGTTGATTTCCACCAGTTTTTTTGTGATGATATTTCTGCAGTTGTCATCGAATTCATGGTGGGATAAATAAGAATACTCTCAAATAAATTCATTCATAATACCAAACAAAAGAATGTCTGAAGTCGTGTGTGGCGAGGAGGCGTTGAAGCTGCGAAACTGCGTGGCGAGCACACCTTATGACAATATGATGTAATAATTTCTTCACTTACAATGACAAGGTGGATTGAATATAGCCAACTACTTGTTTGAGGACCTCCTGGAGTGGAATAAATGCCCATTTCTCTAACGAAGGCGGGATGTTAATATTACCGGCTGTTGCAGTGTTGTCCAGGCCGTGGGAAGTACCATTTCTAGTTCAGGATTCCTCACGCAATTTTTAAGGTATGGATGATATTGCTTTGCTTATCTGAGTGGTTTTATTAATGATAGAAATGAAAGGGGAAGCATATTAAACTATCTTTGATGAATATTTTGAAATTCAACTTAATATGGCAATGATATACAATCTTATAAGTAGTTTGTATCAATTTAAGATCAGCCAAAGGTTTGCAATTTTTTCATATTCAGATTATTGATTGATGGGATTTAGTCAATGTATCATTCATTACTGCTTGTTGGTAGCATGGAAATGTTTTAGTACCTGGCCGACTAATGAAACAGAATCTAAGATTCATCGACAATCAGAGGTACGCACTCTTTAGTTAGAATGAGAATTGTCAACATTTGTTGATGTTGTACTTGATATTGGAGTGTATCTACTAGTTATGCATAAATGACAACGCTCTTCTTCAATTCAAATTGACTATTTTTACATGTGACTAAAAAATTAAATAAGCAAGATTCAAAAGTAGCGAATCCGCCTCTATAAACTGAGATCCCCGAGGGAGGATCCTTGTAGATGGTAATAACTATTGGACATTGCTACCACAACAGATAGAGTTGCGACGTTTTCAAAGCCCATGTGTTGTCAACTAAAAAAGTCAAGAATGCTAATATTTTTAGAAAAATTCCTTTCTTTTTAATTTTCCAAAATTATGATTTGAAGCAGAAATAACCAATTTTGTGAAATTTGAAAGTATTGCTCTCGGAAGGCCATTTTCTGAGAACCAATAAGGAAATAAAAGCATCCAAGGTAAAATCAAGTGCGTGTGAGTAACTATCAAGGTTGGCACAATTATCTGTGCATAAATAACAATGTTGCTAAATTTTTGAAGAATTTTTAATGAAGTGAATGGCATTGAGAGTGAAGTGTTTTGATGCATTTTTTGGGAAGAAAATTATTTTATTATGTGATATATTTTATATTCGGTCACGTATTCAAATGGGCCAATTGGTTGATGAGATTGAAAACAGTGGAAAATATTCACAAAGTTTTTAACTTTGCATAAGGGTGTTTATTCTCACTTTGGAGGGCTTGTCCTTTCGCTCTTCTTATTCTCCCTTGAAATTTTGAATATTATATCAGCTACTATTCATATTTTACTTGATTTTACATTATAAGTGCATGCAGTTTTGGTTGAACCCAGAAACCTTAATTTTCTCACTATAAAATGGCTTGAATGAGTAATGTATTAGAGTTACTAAACACTCTAATACCATCTATTGTTCATGACAGAATGAAAATCAGCAAGGAAACACTCTATGACCTCTGAAATTTTTTTGCAAAATTCCAAAAGAAAAATTGAATTTTTGGAGTTGGAGTCAAAGTTATATTGAGATGAAATTTAGCAGAAGCATTGTGATTCTAAATTTGTTCTTGATGAGAACAATTCATTGTTTGATTATGAATTCCATCAGTAGTTAGAGATGGACTAAACCATTTCAAGAGAAAATTTGGATGCAATTGAAAGTCATGTTCAGTTCCAACAAGGTAAGGGTATGTAAGGGTCATTTGCATACAAATGTGAAACCTACAGTTCCCAAGACATTCATTATATCTTGGGAATAAATTGTGCACATCAAGAATAGAACTGGTCTTCGATATGAAAAGAATGTGTCCTTTCATATTCCAGAATATTCCAAGCCCATCCAGTTTCATGGTGTTGGATTTCTTTAAGACGATCTATCTTCATTTGCACCTGTTCCACAACATTAATAAATTGTTAGATGCCAACATTGTGATCAAGTTGGACATATGAAAGATCAATGTTTTGATATTCACCCTTTTGAACATTGTGGTAAGCATAATCATCATTTAGACACATGTTCCAGAAACAAGACCCCTGCAAGAAAGAAGTATAATTTTGGATGGATATCTTCTTGGAAATGGCCATTAATAACCAAGAATATATACAGATCATACCACAAAATTTGTTCATGATTTTTGAATAATTTTGCATTAAAGAGTACTTCATCTTCTCACCCTATATCCAAAAATAGGGGAAATGACTAAATTGATGGTATTTTATAGGTTCAAAGATTTATCAAATGAGTTGGAGTCAAAGATAATCAGAGGTTACTGCTACAACCTAGAGTTTGAGTTTGTAGTCAGATTCGAGTTATAGTCAGACCAGAGATGAATTTGTGTTCTATGATATTTTATATTTTATGGGCATGATTGCATGCTTTTGGCATGCTAAGTTTTGGATGACGTGTTTTATCCTTAAAAAAACACCTGCAAAGTTACTTTGGTATATGCTACATCAGTTTATGGTGAAGGATCACTTCCACTAGCAGAAGATGTTGAATTAGGAATTGTTCCAGAATTGTTTTATTTTAGGAACTACTTTTGGCTTGTTCCAGGAACTGTTATGATAGTTACAGAGTTGGTGGTCATCCTTAAAACATCACTCATTGAGACCTCGAGTTCTACCACTTTTTGTTTGTGGTCATCCTTGAAAACCATATTTTTGAGAGTATTTCAGCTCTTGGCTGTGATGCATTTTTTTCATTTTAGCTCTCATTTTTTGACTTTGATATACATCCCTTCATATTAAGTCAAGAATGTTAGACACCTATCCTCGGGTAATGATTTGGGTTATGGTGTGTTATGATAATTAGTTATTAGATTTCAAGAAACCATGGAAACTGAATCAAAATTTTTCCTATTGTATTTATATGTATACTATGTAGATCATTTGTATGATCATTAATATACAGTTGACTTCGTTTCCAATTTGTAATTCCAACAAAGAACCAATCTGTCACTTGTAATTTAAGTAGGATTTCTAAATTAATATAAATTAAGGAATTCGATGCCATATTATATGGGCATGGTGAGTGTATGGTCACGCAGTGAATTGTGAAGTGGACTACTAAATCAATGATTGGATGCAAAGCTGAAATTGGAAAAAAGTATGGGTTGCCACTGACCTGCGAGAACTATTCGTTTTGGTGTCCAAGCCAACACGACAAGATTGTGCAGGGAATATTTATGCATATTGCAGATATAGGGAATATTTTAGAATCATATGAACATGGTCGAGGTCGATCAAATTCCAAAATATTCTCGAAATATAAAATAGTCCAAAATATTCCCAGAATCTGCAATAGACTTAAGTTCCTAGGTTGTTCCTCTGCTCTCACTTTCTTGGATAGTTTCATGGTAGTAGTTCACTACGCGCCAGTTTCAAGCCACATGTTTCTGATCCTGTGAATCCCAAGAGCACTCAAGTGGACACCACGAATGGCTTGTCTACTACAACTTACACAATGAATAATGTTATTTTTTTTCCTTATGGGCACTTGTAGAAGTGATACCCTACCAAGTCTGTGGTATCCAAATCTATTTCTCTATGCAACATAATATCATAGGGGATTCCTTGCTTCTTTCAATTTACGACAAAGTTGTAGATGAGTCGAGCTAAAATGGGATCAGGCTTTGCATATGGGGGGAAATTACATCTAAGAACGGATTTAAATCTATTGTTTCTTTTAGTGCTAGTGTAAGTGTGTGAAAATTTGGCTAACCCTGAATCCTATTGCAGGAACTGGAATTAATTATCCTATAAGTTAAATTAATTCTTAACAATTTATTTGCTATTAGCTATAGAAAATACTGAGAAAACAAACGTTGGAAGAAATACATGCACACAAAAAAATAACACCATTATTTTTGGACCAATGTCCCCTGAAAAACCCAACTTGGGAAAACCGATGTAACAACTGAGGGTTTTAATATTATGTAGCAGTGAAATATCTGAGTACGACTAGATGCCAAAATAGGAAATCCTACAGAAAAAAACTAGCAAGAAAATCTAGTGAGGAAATTCCTCACTCCATAGGCGAATTTGAGCAATGACTTCGGCTTGAAATGGAGTTGTCCAAACTTCCTCTGTACAGTCTCTATGTCAACCTCACATAGTCTCTGTGAAAATTCCAAGATCCAAATAGATCTAATGAATCCTATTGCAACAACTGAGTGTACTTCTCCTATGAAGTAAATTATATTACATAATTAATTCAGATCTGAATTATTGAAGCTACTATTGAAGCAGCCTACACTAAAACGGGTTTAGAAACAAGGAAATTAGACAAGGAAATAATTCACACATATGACACATTTATTTTAGACTAAGTCCGCAGAAAAACCCAATGCGGGAAAACCAGTGCAACAAATATTAGGGTTTTATTATTATGCAATAGAAATGTCTAAATACATCTCTGAATACCCTAAAGAGTTATTCATTTATAGAGAGAAATATTGGTATAAGAATATGCGATAAATACATCACTCAATCACTAACTCTCTGACTCATGCGAATGAAGGAAAAAAATACCCTGGACATGTTGTGCACAACCTCTACGCAGATCCAATGTTGGAACTTCTAGCCACTAGGTCACCCACTTCCAAGCTCAACATTAGCCCTCCTCCAAGTCGTTTTTCCTCTTTGGATGTTAAGGAACAACCTCCCGGTGCCACTTTCTGGATCCCAACCTTTGAAACTAATCCACCAACAAAATTCTGAAACCTCTAGCTCTGCCTTTGTGTTGCTTCTGCATGAGCCTACGCAGTCACTGCGTTAACCCTTTCCTTCAACGCTGGCTAGGATATATCACCTCTGCCTCTCTCTGAATGATGTTCCACCAACTGAGAAAATATTTATCTTCAGATGTTATCTCTTCCCCTCACTGCTAAGATATGTAGCTTGAATTTCTCAGCAAACCACACCCCAGAAATTTCGATCTTAGATCAATTCAGTGTCTTGGTGTGTTTTCCAAATGAACCTCAAGCCTTCCTTTATAGTCTTCTCATTGACAAATCAATGACCTAGATTAGATTTCTATTTGATGGTTGAGATTAAAACATCAATTGATCTTCGTTCTCTAGAAGATTCACACTCTGTTTTATTAATACCCTTTAATTATTTAACTTTCCTAAGTTTAGACTTAGGGTCCCCATTAAAATAATTAATTATTTTGATAAAACATGAACCGAGTGGAATTTCCATAAACGATTTCTGGGTTATTTGGAATACAAGTGTCTAAGCATCCACACCAAATTTGAGACTTATATCACTTTGATGCTACAAAAATCAACACTCTCTCTTAGCGAGGAAAGTGCTCTATCTATAATGCTTGTTGCATACTGCTCTGTCCCTGAAGCATCCTCCGCGCTGCTGAAGTCTGCCAGTTTATACACTGTTGATGCCAATGTATTGCTGCCCATGATACTGCCACTATCATTGTTGCATATATACCACAACTCCCTCTCAAGTGTTGCATCTTCTATGCTACTAGCATTGCCACTGCTAACATTGCATCTGCCCTACAACTCATCTGTTGAGAGAAACAACTGAAAACTCACCCATAATTAAACAAGTGTTCAGCGGATGCACCTCAGTGCTGAAGAATCTGACTGTTGATAACTACTGCGCTGTCCCTCTAATTCTCTATGTTGTTGCTTCTCTGCACTGTGTGAGCACTGCTCTGCACCACTGTGCACTTAGTTGTTGCTGCTACGTTGTTTCTGCCTTTGCTTTGCGCTGCTACTGCTCTACACCACTATGCACAGCGTTGTTGTTGCTACGTTGTTGTTGGCTCTACTATGCACTGCTCAGAAATTGATCTGATCTGGAAGTATTTGTTATGTTATGCAAAGTATCCAAACAGATATAATAATGTGTGCAAAAGGTTCTCCTTAAATTGCAGGTTAAACAATTAGTTTTGGCTTTGTTTACCAGGTTTATGTGAGAGGATTGATTAAATATTTTAACTATGTAACATTGTACAGCATAAAAGAATATAAAATAAACTTCAACAACATTACTCAGTTATTTTTTGAGCAGTTCACCCCTCCTGGGCTACATCTACTGGTCCAAGCCTCCCAAATGGCATGTCCCTCTTGTATTAATTTGCTCAAAATGAAAGTACAAGTGAAAATAAGCCTTAATAGGCAAAAATATCTATAAAATCAGCTTCAAAATATATTAAATAGCCAGCGAGGACTATTCATTTACATAAAAATGATAAAGGATGCCCAATACACTGCCTTCTCCATGATGGCCCTGATGGGTCCTTGATCTTCCCTAAAGCTAAAACTGCTGAATATCACCTCCGTTCGACCTGAAACCTATGCCAAAGTACTTAGAATGTCGAAGATACCCAAAATTGACTATTTTTGCACTCTATTTGGTTCAATAATGGGGAAGTTATGGCTTCTCCAAGAAAACTGCCCAATGTCCCCCAAAAACCCCACTAAATGTGGAGTAACTCCAGTTAGGAGTGCTAATTTGGCCAAAAGCCCTGAAAAGGTGGAACACACTCCAAATATTTCAGGCTATTAGTGGTTGGAATTAAATGTTAGATGGGGCAGGTTCACATGTTACCGCCGCCCTGACCGGCGGAGGAGCCGTTTACAACAACCATAACTATGGCATTAAACTACACCTGGCGCATTCACATGGTAGATAATCCACTAACGGTCAACTGTATGGTGGAGTTGGTTTTTTTCATGCCCCTGGTCTTCAAGGTATAGTCATATCGGATGGGGGCTAGCCCTTTTAACCTCCACCCAAATCAATAAGAAACTTCAAATACGTTCGATGCCCTTAGTGGTTAAGAAACACCACTGGGCGGGTTGATTGGGCCTGTGGGTTGGTGGCCAAGCCACCCACGTTCGAATTTCCGGACTTGTAAATAATTTTTTATAAAATGAAACTCTGCCTAACCCGACTGTTCGGACGTTGACCCAGACGCGTGCAGACTCGACCCAATAACTCGTGTAGTGTGAACGAACTGTCGTGCAGGCCCCGAATCTACATGCAGAGGTGACCCGAGCTAAACGACCCGAATGCTTGCAAACCCGACCCGAATGGCCGTTCAGGCTGTGCCTATGGTGTCAGGCCTTAACAAATTTGCCTTTGAACTTTTTTCGTCCAACTAGGCCTAGGACCACGTGGCAGCCTCTGGGCAAGCCACTTGGTGCCCACTGATTGGCCTCCACAATGCCTATAAAAAATGACTTTAACCAATAAAAATAATTTTTTTGGATAAATGTCTAAAGTCAAACATAGTCAAACAGTCCTTTTTTGAAGTTTACTGGGTATTTTCAAACCTCAATAACTTCTGCATATGACCTCGGTTTTGAGAACCGTTCACGACACCAGAATCATAGTGACGAGAAATTTCTGTTCATTTAGATTGCAACCACTTATGATCACTTTCATTTTTGAGCATTTTTTATAACTTGGACATGATCTCTTGATCACACCTCCCCACTGGGAATATTTTGGACCCCAAAAGTTCTCTGGACTACTGAAACTGATTTGTAAAGTAAATGAGAGTACAACACCCTCTTCTCTTCAGCCTCCAAACACTTGCCTTGCATGGCTAGTGACTTTGAACCACAACTAGAAAGCAATTCACAATTCCCTTCCTCAATGTGCTTGTCCTCCTGTCAAGAACTGTCTTTCTTGCACTCACTCAAAAAATTTCTGGCGAGAAATTTGTAGAAGGAAACCGAACATCACTGCCTTGATCAATGATCCAAGGTGGCTCAAACAAACGAGAGATTACAACATAAAATACATGCATACAACCGAAATTTGCATATGTACAAAATGAGTACGTCTTACTGTACTAAGAAGTCCATCCACTTCTTACCAAGCCACTTCCATGGCGACTTTTGCTGCTGCAGCTCTTCTTCATGTGAAACTTCTGTTTTCACATCAATAATGGAATCCTTGGTTCCACCTTCACCAATATTTCTATCCTCTCGCTGCATGTGCTTGGGACGACTAGTTGGATGCAAAGTCCAACAATGGGAGATAACATGTCCTCACTTTTGGCAATATGCACAAATCTTATGCACCTTATTTGAAAGTTGCCTTTGCCTCATCTGCTTCCTTTATTCTTTATTCCTCATCCAACATCTCGAAAGATCATGGTTAAA
Source organism: Pinus albicaulis (assembly GCA_034641835.2). Lineage (NCBI taxonomy): Eukaryota > Viridiplantae > Streptophyta > Pinopsida > Pinales > Pinaceae > Pinus > Pinus albicaulis. The sequence goes on from JAXQQM020077231.1 coordinate 101,757, forward strand.
TTGACAACAATATGTACACCAAACCTTTCTTCCATTTAAGCATGCAAAATTATCATGCTTTGCAGAAACACAATCAAATTGATCATGGGAAGATTTATACCTCTTGTTCTGCTTTGCATGTTCATCCTTTTTTCCTTCATGAGGAGATGAACTAGTAGAGGCTCCAGCTTTCATTTTCAGACTAACGTCATCGTTCTTGTCTTGAAAATTGTCTGAACTCATAGGATTTTCATAAGCTGCATGTCTACCATCTTCTTGTTGCAACAAAGGCTTAAATAAATGGAAATCATCTTTGAAACAAATTTTATATATTTGCATCTTATAACTTGGAACGAAGGTTCTATTTAAAGTAGCCTCACATGCTTTCATGGTTTTGGAGTCTTTGCCATTAAATTCCACATAACCAAGATCAAGATTCTTGGGTCGTTCCTCAACCAAAATAGGATCAACCATGCCTTGTGCATGCTTGCCTAAACCTTTGCCTTCATAGCCCATTTTATTCATTAACTTGGACCCTATACCTCTCATATGCTTTTCGAAAGAACCAACACATCTTTCTAATGAGGAAACTTAAGACAAATTAGAATGGATTACCTCTTCCTCACACATGTTCTTGGTCAAAGCTTCTTGAGCTTGATGGAGCTACATCTCCATATCATGCAATATTTGAAGAATTTCTTCCTTCTCTTGCTTCATGGCAAACAATATTTCACGAAGTTCAGTGATTTCTCTTTTATCCTTAAACGAAATCTGCACCATGTCCTTCAATATACTAAAGTCACGCTTCATATCTTCATCGAAGAATATTTTGAAGGAGGAAATCTCACTTGTAGGAGTTGTCATTATGATGTCAATGAAAAAAAGGAACTTAAAAAAAAAGGCCAGAAAGCTTTCTAAACAAATGACAAGATTTTTTTTTAAAACTAAATGGTTGTAGAGACAGACTCTTATTCAAGCAGCCAAACAACAAACAAACTCCAAGAGATTCTTAACAAACAATCGTCAAAAGAGTTTGTGTTCCAAGGGTGACCTTAAGGTACTTTGGGGTAAGGAAGAAGCCTTTAGCCCTTTCTTCCTTTTTTTTCCTCTCCAGGACTTAGCTATCAATGGATATTCCTTCACCTCTAGCAAAATCAAACAACAGTCAGTTTGAAAACCGTAAAACAATCAATCTTTTACTCTGTTTTAACACATTTCCTTGAAAACATGCTTATGGCTTCTTCTGCTTCTCTTGGAGGTGAAATTGAAGGTGGAGATAATGAAACTCTTTCCCTCCTTGGCTAAGGATTACTGTAAATCCTTTCCAATTGATCTTCTCCTCTCTCAAGCTTCAGCCTAGTAAGCCTCAAAAACCTTGCAAACAGTTAAACAAACTTTGCACAAGAACAATACAAAGGAAAACACTAGCTCTCCTAATGCTCAAAAAACTAAGCTCTGATACCAACCTGATCTGATCTGGAAGTATTTTTTATGCTATGTAAAGTTTTCAAACAGATATAATAATGTGTGCAAAAGGTTCTCCTTAAATTGTAGGTTAAACAATTAGTTCTAGCTTTGTTTAACAGGTTTCTGTGAGAGGATTGATTAAGTATTTTAACTATTTAACATTGTACAGCATAAAATAACAGAAAATAAACTTCATCAAAGCACATTACTCAACTATTTGTTGAGCAGTTCACCCCTCCTGGGCTACATCTGCTGGTCCAAGCCTCCCAAATGGCATGTCCCTCTTGTATTAATTTACTTAAAATGCAAGTAGAAGTGAAAATAAGCCTTAATAGGAAAAACCATCTATAAAATCAGCTTCAGAAGATATGAAATAGCTAGAAAGGACTATTCATTTACATAAAACTGATAAAGGATGCCCAATACATTGCCTTCTCCATCATGGCCCTAACGACTCCTTGATATTCCCCGAAGCTAAAACTGCTGAGGATCAACTTTTTTTCGAACTGAAACCTATGCCAAACTACTCAGAATGTCGAAAAGACCCAAAATTGACTATTTTTGCACTCAACTTGGCTCAATAATGAGCAAGTTATGGCTTATCCAAGAAAACTACCCAATGTCCCCCAAAAACCCCACTAAATGTGGAGTAACTCTAGTTAGGAGCACTAATTTGGCCGAAAACCCCAAAAAAGGTGAAATGCGCTCCAAATATGTCAGACTGTTAGTGGTTGGCATTAAATGTTATATGGGGCGGGGTCACATGTTACTGCCGCCCTGACCATCGGAGGAGCCGTTTACGGTAACCATAATTGTGGCATTAAACTACACTTGGTGTGTTCACATGGCAGATAATCTACTAACGGTCCACTATATGGTGGATTTGGTTTTTTCCACACCCCTTCTCTTCAACGTACAGTCATATTGGATGGGGGCTAGCCCTTTTAACCTCTGCCCAAATCAATAAGAAACTCCAAATAGGTTTGACGCCCTTAGTGGTTAAGAAACACCACTGGGCGGGTCGGTTGGGCCTGTGGGCTGGCAGCTAGGCCACCCACATTTGAATCTCCGGACTTGCAAATAATTTTTTACAAAATGAAACTTTTCATGACCCGATTTTTCGGGCGCTGACCCAAACACGTGCAGACTCAATCCGATAACTCGTGTAGTGTGAACGAAATGTCATGCAAGCCCCGAATCTACATGTAGAGGTGACCCGAGCTGAATGACCTGAATGCTTGCAGACCGACCCAAATGGTCGTTCAGGCTATGCCCATGGTGTCAGGCCTTAACAAATTTTCCTTTGAACTTTTTTTGTCCAACTAGGCCTGGGGCCACGTGGCAACCTCCGAGCAAGCCACGTGGTGCCCAATGATTGGCCTCCACAATTCCTTTAAAAAAATGACTTTAACCAATAATAATATATTTTTTTGGATAAATGTCTAAAGTCAAACATAGTCAAACAATCTTTTTTTTGAATTTTACTGGGCGATTTCAAACCTCAATAACTTCGTATAATTCCACTTTTAGAACTCGTTCTTACAAAGCGCTCATAATCGTTAGCCGACAAGACCTCTCACTGTCAGATCATACCCACTTCGATCACTTTAGTTTTTGAGCATTTTTTATAACTTGGACATGATCTCCCGATTAGAAATGAATGATTTTTGAGCATCCTAAGAATTTCGACCTTGAAGCATCACGCTTCAGTTTTCGTCATGCCTGTTGTCCCTTCAATGCAAGGGATGCGTTCTGCTCTTCCTCCATGGATTTCGATCTGCTTCCACTGCTGCCATCAATTTTTCACTTGATGAAGTCTCTCCTCAACTCTTCCTCCTGAAAATCTTCCCACAACTTCTCCCAACTCGATAATGTTTCCCAACATAGTATGCTCTCGACAAGCACCTGCAACTCCTCCGTGACACCATTAAGGGCCATCCGTACCATGGTTTCAGTTGTAGGTGTACCACCTACTGCTGACAACTAATCACGAACCTCTTGAAACCGCATAAGGTATGAAGCCACGCACTCCCCTTTCCGCATCTGGATCATATAGATATTCTGCTCTAAGTACAACTTCTGTTGCTTGGAATATCCATAATATAGGTCATGCAAAGCTACCCACATCTCTCTGGAAATATTATTTCCAGCCAAATGTGAGACATTGTAGTCCTTGACACCATCAAGGTGCAACCTCTTCGCCTTCGTCATATCAGCCATGTACTTCTTGTTTTGAGCCGGATCTGTAGGTACAACTACCACGTTCTCCACAAATGCCTTCAAATCATATTCATCTAGAAGAAACATAGCTCGTTCCTTCCATATCATATAGTTTGGGGAGCCTTGCAACCGATATTGATCACGAAGTCCGTGAGATGCCATCTCAACTGAAAAACTATCGAATCTCCTCCCTCTTTCTCCCTACTATGCAGTTCTTGGAGTTATAAGTTTTGTAGCTCCTCTAATTCTCAACAACTAAGAAATGTTGATTTCCTCCGCTAGGAAATCACTAAGGAATAAATTCACCAAATATATGTTGATGATTCCTTCTGACACTTTTCTTCCTAGCAACAGCTTTAGAAAAATGCGTCCTTCTATCTTCTGCATGGAGGCTTTGCGTTGCACGCTCTGCCTCGGTAAGATCTCGATTCGGGAAGTCCTTTCTCTCTGTCGACTCTCTCAGAGAGAGACTACCACGAAAATCTCAACCCTCCTGGATAGAACTGCACAATCCTTCAATGTATTCATTCTTCTACACTGCAGCAACAATGACCTTCACTTCATAAATCAGATTTGGCCTTCCTATTTCACATTAATCCTATGATACCATGTGAAAATTCCAAGATCTAAATAGATCTAATGAATCCTACTACAAAAATTGAGTGTACTCCTATTAAGTAAATTACATTAGATAATTAATTTAGATCTGAATTATTGAAGCAACTATTGAAGAAGCTTACACTAAAATTGATTCAGAAATAAGGAAACTAGACAAGGAAATCATTCACACATATGACACCTTTATTTTTGACTAAGTGTTGGTGTCCAAGTGTGAATGAATATTCAAACCCTTCCCCCCATTAATTATCAATCTGGATGGATACATTATTTCAAGGTAATGCGCAAGGTATATGTAGGAGCAATGGCACAATCCAATATTGATCACAGATTCAAAAATTAAAACAACTAGAACTATAATATTATGGCGCAATAATTCTGTAATGGTATCATTTATTTAACAGCACCTAAAGTGCCACATGCTATTATGTCTGAATTTGATGTTCATGATAGGCGATTCAATGATTTCAACCTTTGATGGATTATTGATTGTAAAGCGCTTTTTAACCGATTTCAAGTAAGAATCATTTTCATAGGATTCCTTACTAACAGTGCCGCTGCCACGCATAGCGCAATGAGTGGAATCGAGGCTTGCATTCCAACCTCCCTAGAGTAATTACGCCTTTAGCTTCTACCCCGTATTTCACAGTATCTCCATGTGACTGATAACTTCTTTAGAGGTGGTTCTCAATTTACGAATCACCTTGAGAATGATAGAACTTCATGATCGATAATAGCATAGGGGTTTTCTTCATAGGACTTTGATGGACTTGCTGCAATTAATTTGAAGTTTTCAGGTATTTTGTTTAGAATTTTTGGCAAGGGCGTTGGCGATGGGCTAAACATGACGGCTCTAGGTTGGATTTTTTATTATTTCTTCTCATCAATTTGTTTAACTATGCAAAAACGTTCTCATTATGGATTGTCGAATATGGGTTCAGATTTGACGACGTTGCTGAGCTACTATGGGTTCCCTTTTTTGATGTTGGGGGAGAATTCGATTGCAGGCTTTTGTTTGCAGATACGGCTCCAAGGATTTTAATACTGAAAACATGCTCATTGTCATCCAGTATTTCTAATCTTTCCGTGCTTGCTGTAGCTTGAAATAAATTTATAAATTCTTAGCTAGGAATGATCCTTCTAGAGATATTTCCTCATCATGAGCAGCATTAACCAGTGTAGATATCGTCTGTCTGGACTGCGATAGCCCCTTCTGAAGAGAGCCATAGAAGAAACTGTGAGGCTGTTGTAGGAACAGGCATGCTCACTTCGCCTGTGTAGATAAAACAGAAGAAGGGCAGCACCCAAAGGTTCCATTGTTGATGCGGGCCACGCCCTTCTCGTGATGCCCAAACTCCCTTCTGATCAACACCTCATATTCATCTTCTTCTCTGATTTTTGCCTTTTTCGATACCCTCGGCACTCCTGGAATGTTATTCCCCGGGTGGAAATACCCATCTGAATCATCAAAACCCCTCATACATAAACACCCAGCCTCCCCTTCCTTCGTTGCCATTTCCTTATCCCAAACTGCCCTATTGCTCATCTAATAAGGGCGGGCCAAAAACAAAACAAAAAAAGGCAGAAAACTACAAAATTACAGAAACTAATGCTACTGCAATGATGGAAGACTCACTGGATTGTCCTTGAATGCCTTGCTCTGCTCATTGAGTTCCGGTTGTGCTTCTATATGGCGGTAGGTAGTGAACCCTAGTGGAAGGCTCTGCAGCAGGGTAAGGCCCTGTCCGGGAGAATCATATTAGCAGTTCTTGATTATGTGACATCTATGCCATCGATTGTCTTGCCCATAAAAGAGCTTATTAGGATTTGCAGGGAGGAGGGTGTGGACCAGGTTTTTGTAGATGGAGCTCATTCTATTGGGAATTTGGACATTGATATGCAAGACATCAAGGCTGAATTTTACACTAGTAATCTTCACAAATGGTTTTTTTGTCCTGCGTCGATTGCGTTTCTTTACTGCCGTCATTCCCTTCTTCCTAATCTGCATCACCCAGTTGTTTCGAGTGAATATGGAAATGGATTGGTTATGGAGTCTTCCTGGATTGGAAACAAGGACTACAGTTCGCAGCTTTGTGTGCCTACTGCGGTAGAGTTTGTTAAACAATTTGAGGGTGGTGTTGAAGGCATCAGGAAAAAGAATCATGATTATGTTGTTCGCATGGGAGAGATGCTTGCAAAGGCCTGGGATACCCATTTGGGCGCTCCTCCAGAATTGTGCTCGGCAATGGCGATGGTCAGTTTACTAGATTCTTTAAAAATTAGCTCTGAAAAAGATGCTATCGACTTGAGGACCCGCTTGAGAAAGGATTTTGGAGTGGAAGTTCCGATATATCACAAGCCCCAAATAGCAAAAACTGACTTTGACGTAACTGATTGTCCAAAATCAGCGTTTTCAGCTTCTGCAAGAATATCTCATCAAATATACAATACTGTTGATGATAATCGAAAGTTTCATGATGCTATAAATCAGATTGTGTTGGAGGCTTCTCCACCTCAATAAAAGATGACAGTTCATAGTTCATAATGACAATTATCAGAGCAACAAGAAGGTTCCTCTTGAAGTCTCTATATCACATTTCATTCAATTTTTTTCACTTTTTTTTTCAGAGATTCAAATATATCTTCCCTCTCTTCCATTGTTTTGTGGGTTACATGCAGTGGATAGGAAAGAACATAGTAAAAGGAGAGGCCAAATTAATGAGGGAGGGTTTATGTTGAATATGAATGCATTCTTTTAGGTGGGCTAGAATCTCGTAGAAGTTGATCTGGTACATGTTTTCATTAGAGGGAACCTCTTAGTAGCCTCCAAATTAGTTCAACATGTGATGTGGAATCCAGATGTTGCTAGAGAGAGCAAAAATAAAATTTTCTATGTGATTTAGTTATCAACTATAATTTTTTCATTATGCCCTGTCTATAGATGACAGTCAATTATGCGCAGTTCTCATTTAGATGTGGGAAAGTTCTAGATAAGGTTGCTGGTGTTATTTGTATATCTAATTTTACAGATCAATGACTGGTTGTTTTTAGATCTTTATGATAAATTGCATGATTTACAAGTGTCTTTATTGAGACAATGTTGCAACTGGTTACTTTAGTTTTCCTCTCATGTATATATTATAACAAGGGCTATACTGGTAAAAAGATAGTTTTCCAAACAAAAATAGTTTTGTGGGCTTCCAAAGTATAAATACTGGAAATCAGATGATAAGTACAGAAAATATAAATTTTTAAACTAGACATCGGTGGTACAAACCAAATGGAGGTCAGCCTGTCTGCACAATGACAATCATCCAGAAATGAATCCAATTTTGGACAAGGAATATAGGCAAAGTCGACTCATAAGACATACTGATTTTCTTTGGCCAAGGACCCGCTTGAGAAAGGATTTTCGAGTGGAGGTTCCGATATATCACAGGCCCCAAATAGCAAAAACTGACTTTGACGTAACTGATTGTCCAAAAGCAGTGTTTTCAGCTTATGCAAGAATATCTCATCAAATATACAATATTGTTGATGATTATCGAAAGTTTCGTGATGCTATAAATCAGCTTGTGTTGGAGGCTTCTCCACCTCAATAAAAGATGACAGTTCATAGTTCATAATGACAATTATCAGAGCAACAAGAAGGTTCCTCTTGAAGTCTCTATATCACATTTCATTCAAATTTTTTCACTTTTTGTTTCAGAGATTCAAATATATCTTCCCTCTCTTCCATTGTTTTGTGGGTTACATGCAGTGGATAGGAAAGAACATAGTAAAAGGAGAGGCAAAATTAATGAGGGAGGGTTTATGTTGAATATGAATGCCTTCTTTTAGGTGGGCTAGGATCTCGTAGAATTTGATCTGGTACATGTTTTCACTAGAGGGAACCTCTTAGTAGCCTCCAAATTAGTTAAACATGTGATGTGGAATCCAGACGTTGCTAGAGAGAGCAGAAATAAAATTTTCTATGTGATTTAGTTATCAACTATAATTTTTTCATTATGCCCTGTCTATAGATGACAGTCAATTATGCGCAATTCTCATTTAGATGTGGGAAATTTCTAGATAAGGTTGCTGGTGTTATTTGTATAATGTTGCAACCGGTTACTTTAGTTTTCCTCTCATGTATATATTATAACAAGGGCTATACTGGTAAAAGGATAGTTTTCCAAACAAAAATATTTTTGTGGGCTTCCAAAGTAGAAATACTGGAAATCAGATGATAAGTACAGAAGATATAAATTTTTAAACTAGACATCGGGGGTACAAACCAAATGGAGGTCAGCCTGTCTGCACAATGACAATCATCCAGAAATGAATCCAATTTTGGACAAGGAATATAGGCAAAGTTGACTCATAAGACATACTGATTTTCTTTGGCTAGGACATCTGAATAAATGGATATTAAGGTTTACCCATAGTTGCCAAGGTTTCATGGTGTGATTGCAGGGGTAGGAGTGGATACAGATGGGTGCTCGGGCACAAGTACGATATTATTTTTTCAGTTGGGTTCATCAGGTATGGGCTTCACAATATATTGAGTTTTGACCCAAAAAACTATTAAAAATAAGAAAACAAATGAAAAAATCAGTTACAAAACTTGTAGTCTGGGTGAACGATCCCTGCAACATTGTATAAATATCATTATTATTATGACATTCTGTGGTAAATCTCTTTTGACTCTAAACATCATAGACGTATCTAGTGCCATCATTGAATGGGTAATAGGTGCATCCTGGGTATACTGCACTTGAGAACTCTAATCAAGATACCTCAGGTTTTGTGTACTTCGCAGTAGGGTCAATCTGCGACCAGGCACTGACCATCTATTTCCAAGCTTACGAAAAATCAGTGTGGCATATGTCTGGTTAAGGATTTCATTCCACATCAATATACGTATCTCCCTGTGTTAAAAAATAAGTAAAAAGATGAAAAAAGAGTGAATGTGGTTCAATTAATCCCTTGTTGGCAGTAATTGTAGAAAAGGGTGCTTTATGATGTATTATGCACCAAAATCTTTGCCAATCTTGAATCTGGCTTTGGTGTGCAAGTCCCAGGGTTGATGTGATAGCATCCTCCGTTTGGTACTAATTTACCAACATCTTGTAGATGCTTTGTGAGGCCCCACGTAGTGTTTTTTATCCTTGTGATGCCCTCTTAGTTGTAAGCTTATCTAAAACAAAGTGGCATATCCCTTGTTGATGATTTCCTTCCATGTTAATATGACTAGTACAGTTCAGTTGTTTGATAGCATGATTCTCAAATGCCTTCTGTTGGATGGAAGAGGAAGGGACACAAAAAGGTTATTCCTTGCAACAGACTTAGGCAACCCCTTAGCTTCAGTAAATTTTTTTTCTCAGGAAAAGGTAATTTATATTAACAAACCAGCAGACTGGGAAACAGTCATTACATGCATCATATCAAGTTTCAATACGCAATTTCAGAATCCACATACCCAGTTTTAGAACTTAAACTCCCATATAAATTTTAAACAGTTATTATACTCAGGGCAGGGCCTAGCAATTACTTACAGGAAACACAGTTCATAACACTAAGTTCATCTTCAGACTATCTAGTATCTGACAGTCTTACCAAGATTAGATCCCAAATCTTCCACAAGACTACCATACATTAGAGTTATCCAATAGTTGTCTGTTGTGTATCCTGGCATCTGCCTCTCGATTCTCACTCACATAACATGAATATTTTCTTATTCTTAATTGACTAGTGTACATGCCTATACAATGTATGCATCATATCAAGTTTGAATACGCAGTTCCAAAATCAAAATCTACATACCTAGTTAGAGAACTTAAAACTCCCATGTAAACAGTTATTATACTCAGGGCAGGGCCTAACAATTACTGAAAAGAAATACAGTTCATAACACAGTTCATCTTCAGACCATCTGACAGTCTTACCAAGATTAGATCCCAGATCTTCCACAAGACTACTATGCAATTTCTATTTTATTAGAGTTTTCCAATATTTGTGTTATGTGAGAGTGGGAATTGAAAGGCAAATGCCAGGATACAAAACAGAGCAGTGAGATTCTAAGATATTCCATCATTTTCTCTCGGGCCTGCATTGCAGAAGCAGTTTTATTGTTTATTATTTGTACAATTATTTGTCTTCAAAATAGTTTTTTTTATAGAAAACTATAGCTCTAATTTGAAATGTCAGGTGGAATTCAGGGTTTTTGATCCAAGCCATCGATTTAGAAGCAGGAGTAAGAATTAAAACAACCTTCAACAAAGCCACACCGATTTCTGGTTTTTTGTGTACAACGGTGAACCTGTTTTGGCTTCCTTCTTTTAAATATGGTATATCAGTAGGCAAATGGTTTAAGAAAACAGTGGTTTTGAATCTTCTCTTTTGGGATCAAGGCAGTGTTGATAGTCCATCTGGAATTTGAAAACTAGAACAACATGGTTCCTTATGGACAAGAAGGTTCCAACATGGAACATCCTTTAGAAATTATCTACCATTGGGTTGGGATGGTGTTCCCTTTGTAAAAGAGATGAAGAATCCACTGAACATTTATTCAAGCAATGCCCTTTCTTTAACCAGGTGTGGGATGTATGAAAGTTATGTTTTTCTTCAGTTTTCAACAGCTTATTCTCAAACAAAACAGAGCAATGAGATTCTAAGATATTCCATCATTTTCTCTTGGGCCTACATTACAGAAGCAGTTTTATTGTTCCAAAGAGAAAAAAATAGTTAGGAGTTTTTTAAAGTTTTCACATCCCAGTTTTTCCAACTTTGCTGATTTCCTGAGTTAATGACCTCCAAGGAGCACCATTAAATCGGAGGAGAATTCTAATTATTCTGAATCTACACCCTTTACAGGCATTTAGGGAGCTTGATAATATTTGGTGTATCTTTCAAAATAAAACATGCTCTTGGGCTGTGGTCTAAATTTAAGCATCTTGCTAAGATCCTACTGCGAAGCCAAATCAATATTCACTACAAATACTAGACGAAAGGATCACATTAAAATAATATAGAAACCTTTTAAGAAATCTGATAAAATTCAGGGCTTGCTAGATAGACTCGGCTTAGTTTAAGCCACAAGTTTGAAGAAAAGACAACAATCATACCCTCTAGAGCTTTGCAAATAAGGAGACTGGGTTCCCTGTTACAGAGTCTGAATTCAGGGCAGTGGATGAGCTCATCGACCTTATCTATCACCATAGCACGCTTGACCAGCCAAAATGGCTGAGTCTCATCCATGCTTGCCCCCTCTAACTGCACTACAAAAATGAAATAGATATCCCATCCAATGGCAAACTTGAAAAAGTTCTAGGCTACATTAAACTCAAAAAAATGATTTCTGCTGAAAATTTGTAACATAAATCTCTATCCTCCAAAATTAAGCCAGTCCAAAGGGGTTACCTGTAATCGATGATTGCCTCCAAGGATTTTAATACTTTTAAACATGCTCATTTTCATCCAGTATTTCTAATCTTTCTGTGCTTTCTGTAGCTGGCAGGCTAGATTTGACATTAACATTTCTTATGCTTCCTACTGTTACACTGCCCCTCACACTGTAGCTATGAACAAAGGGTTTCTACTTTTGTGGTTGGTCAAATGTTCTCAGTATCGACCAAACCTGCACATGACACACAGCTTGACTGTCTTGCATCAGAATGAACACATGACCATTACAAAGACAAATAAACTACCAACTAAGATGCGGAAATGCTAGATATAAATAGTGCAAGTCACAACAACTTAATGCAAAGACTCATAATTTATAGTTGAACTGCTGAAAATTTGTAACATAAATCTCTATCCTGCAAAATTAAGCCAGTCCAAAGGGGTTACCTATAGTCGATGATTGCCTCCAAGGATTTTAATACTGAAAACATGCTCATTGTCATCCAGTATTTCTAATCTTTCTGTGCTTGCTGTAGCTTGCAATAACTTTATAAATTCTTAGCTGGAAATGATCCTTCTAGAATCAACAGCTTATCCTCAAAGAAAACAGAGCAGGGAGATTCTAAGATATTCCATCATTTTCTCTCGGGCTTGCATTGCAGAAGCAGTTTTATTGTTTATTATTTGTACAATTATTTGTCTTCAAAATAGTTTTTTTTATAGAAAACTATAGCTCTAATTTGAAATGTCAGGTGGAATTCAAGGTTTTTGATCCAAGCCATCGATTTAGAAGCAGGAGTAAGAATTAAAACAACCTTCAACAAAGCCACACCGATTTCTGGTTTTTTGTGTACAATGGTGAACCTGTTTTGGCTTCCTTCTTTTAAATATCGTATATCAGTAGGCAAATGGTTTAAAAAAATCAATGGTTTTGAATCTTCTCTTTTGGGATGAAGGCAGTGTTGATAGTCCATCTGGAATTTGAAAACTGCTTCAACATGGTTCCTTATGGACAAGAAGGTTTCAACATGGAACATCCTTTAGAAATTCTCTACCATTGGGTCGGGATGGTGTTCCCTTTGTAAAGGAGATGAAAAATCCACTGAACATTTATTCAAGCAATGCCCTTTCTTTAACCAGGTGTGGGATGTATGCAAGTTATGTTTTTCTTCAGTTTTCAATAGCTTATTCTCAAACAAAACAGACCAGTGAGATTCTAAGATATTCCATCATTTTCTCTCAGGCCTGCATTGCAGAAGCAGTTTTATTGTTTCAAAGAGAAAAAAATAGTTAGGAGTTTTTTAAAGTGTTGACATTAAAATTTTTATAGGAGAGCCATGCGTTGATTGCAGATTTTTCCAACGGTCTTTTTCATTATACATTGGTTAAATTATACATAATTTTTCAAGTGAAAAATATGTTTCAGTAGCTGCAAATTGTATGGTATAGAAGGGTTTTAATTGTGGGAATTCCAAGTACTTGTTATGCTAGAAATTGTATGGGGTTTTTGCCAACTTCATTTGTTTTTTATCTTTATTGTTCTAAGACACAGTATTATGTTATTTTCTTATGCAAACAAACATTACTATCTCATTCAATATTGAAACATTTTATGTTCTTCATTTCAGCATATTGAACAATTTCATATTTCTTTCATGAAGGTGTTCATATTACATTCAAACATTATACATTCTATATACATATCTCTAATGACATTATAATATAACTTTATTTTCAACTATCAAAATGCAATGTCTATTTCAAACATTATACATTCTGTATACATATCTCCAATGACATATAATATATCAAAACAATTACAGCTACTCTCATTCTACCATCTTCCTTACGGCGTTTCCTTTGTAAAGATAAATTGCAGAATTATAAAAGCATTCACAACAATTAAAGAACATACCATAACAACAGTTAATATACTCAAATAGAAATGCGAAAGCAACAAAAGGAAATAACGCAACACCTGATCAGAAGAGTGGGCCCAACTCTCTGACCAGGGCCGCGCTAGACTCATAGCTTACAGATAGAAAGACAAAATGACTTGCATTCAATTAATTAAAAGTCTTTTGTTACAAAACTTGATGTCTTGCATGCTAACCCATTATGCCTTCTCCCCTCTCTTTGATTTGTGTCCCTTTAAATATAAAAACAAAAAAGGGAAATAGACTGATTACAAAATCTCAATAAGCAAGATGAGATCTGAAAGATCTTTCCATCATGATTCAGTTGGTACAAGTCGAATCTGGCAATTACAATTGGGACAATTTTGGAAAACGACCACAACATAAAATCTGCAAATATGTCCCTCGAAGAACCCTGCGTTTCTCTCAATCAAGACCGAATGTTGGAAAACTGCTCATATGAGAACTAATTTGGTTTGTTCTGCACAAAACTCATGTTTTATATTTTCAAGAGTCTTCTTCATTTTCCCAAAACGTTCAATGCAAAATTGTCTCTTGCTATCCCAAAAAAAAATTTATTTGGAATATTTAATTATCATCTGAAGATCAAATCTGCAATCTAGAAGAGATCTTGAGGGCTAAAATAGTGAGTGATATTATAATGAATTCATTAATAAACCATCATTGGCAAAAACATGCATAATAATCATTAATTTATTAAAATAAAGGAGAACAAGTATTATTTATCCAAAAGAGCATAAATAATTATGAAATGGAATTATATAATAAATTATGATAAATAATGTGATAAAAGAACAATAGAAATGGATGAAATGGATGTTAAGAAGTGATAATGATATTACAAATTATTGGCCCAACATCTTCCCCAAACTTAACATGTTGCATGTCCTCATGCAACCCAATGCCTCAGTATTAACCAAGTTGTAATACAATAATCAAAATGCTCCCCCCAACTCATGATATTGATGGAAGAGAAGGATTCTTCCTCAAATGCTTCCTTAAAATAATTTTCATGTATACTTTCAACCATATGTATATGAAGTTGCAAAAAAGCATGATACAAGTAAATACAAACTTCATTACAAACCAGATTTTGCTGAAATTTTGTAAGCAAATTTATACTATATCAATGCTTCTCCAATCCAAAAATCAAATCAATGCAACAAAAAAATTTCAATATATCAAAAAAATGGTTTTAGGTAATAACGCATGATTTTTTTGGAATTAAAAAATTGGTTTATCTTGAAATTTTCTGGGTCTAATGATACATCTTTGTTGTCCAAAAATCAGAAGAATCCAGTTGATAGTTTTAAGGATATACACAAATAAATTTTAGGATTGTATACTTTAGAATTAGCATGCCCTCATGCTACACTAGAAAACAAATTGGGGTGGTTTCTACAATCATGGCTGGAATCTTTGTTTAGTGTATAACAACATGGAATAAGGGAGATTTTGAGAATGAATAATGAGATCGATGGATGATAAATAATATTAATGGCATGTTCATGATAATGATATTAACACTCCCCCAAACTGAAATATTTTGTCTCTGAAAAATGGGAAGTGGTAAAGAAGGGGAAATAATGGTTGAAAAATATGAGTGAATAATGCTCAATAGTTTTTCATGACATTCTCCTAAACTTTTAATAAATCAAAACCTTATGCTAATTTGCCTCAAGTTTTACCTCCATAAAAAAAATGTGGAATGACATGTATGGATTGATATTTCTTGAAGTTGATGTAAGCTGAGATGATGCTGAAAGTGATGCAGAAGGTCGAAGCCATGCAAGCTGAAAAAGAAATCAGAAAGTGTAGCAGGGTTTCCTTCCACCAAACTAATTAGTTTCCCTGTCATCTATAAAAAATCTCATGAGTATCCTTAATCAGTAATTCATCACCCCAATTATCTCATTACATATAAAAGTGAAATAATCATATTGTGAATGACGTGGGATAATAATGAATAAGAAGGGAAAAGATGCATTCCCTATACCCATAAGCTTTGGTTGTTATGAGCACAGAAATTAAGAGAATTAGTTATCTCAGTCTTTGCTTCTCAAGGTCTGTCCAATTACATGGGATTCAAAATCAGAATCAGGCCTCTTAGTGGTTTTGTTAAGATATGAATAAATGGTGACTGATTGGGCAAGCAACTATATTTGGTTAAATATATGATACTTGTGGAATAAAGGAATGATAGATTAGATGATACAAAATGTCAAATATCAAATATCCTAAAATTTTCATCCCTAACATGTAAAGTGAATATTTACAACTCAATAATAGATATAAACCATAACCACCACCATTTAAGAACTAATTAAATATTACCCCATGAACCATGAGTTCTGGAAAACCTTGTATATGCAACAGTCAGCTTTATTGGAAATTAGCTTTGAGAAAACAAGGTAACCAAGTAGATTATAGTATTAAATTAACTTCTATACCATAGGCATAGCCACTACTGCTAGCATGCATCCATAGCCTTGACAAGGATGCCTTTTTAACCCATTAAGATGCTAGTGTCCCATCTATTAGAAATAAGTACATAGTTACAAAAATCCTTTCAATTTACTTAGATGTCAACTGAAGATCATTGTTCTGGCATGGTAGCCAGTTAATAACAATGCCATTCACGGAAGCTAACAAAAGTGAAAAAGTCGGCTCGTGATGAGACCTCTTTTCCTTCATTTTTATGATCGAAGGCCATTACCGTGGCTTTGTGACCGACAGTGGTCATTTCACTTCATTAGGACTTATGATCATGGTAGGTCGGCTCGTGATGAGACCTCCTATCCTCTAGTTGACTATTTATGTTTAAAATTCAACTATGGTTATCGCTAATCAATAAAATATTACTTAATAGATGGGGTGGCAAGTCAGTTCCTTAAGAGCTAGGGATGGCGTAAAAAGTTGTGTAGTAACTATTTTCAACTTTGATAGTTTTTCTTCTAAAAAACTAATAACCTTCAAATGAATGCTGATAAATATATTTTTCATTACTAATAACGGGGTTGAGGAACAATTCATTAGATAATGGTGAAAAGATTTAAATCCAATTTTGTGGTCATCATCATATATTTTACAAGATCAGCGACTTGACCAATTAGAAAAGTTGAAATCTGGCATGATGAAATCATATTTGCATAATTATTCCTTAAAAATAAGATTATGTTTATAGATAAACAAAGATAAATTGACTACCCAAGCATTATATCAAAGAGGGCATAGACCATTAAAAGTATATCCCGTTCAACAAAGAGAAAAAAAAATCAGAAAGACCTACATATGTTGAATTCAATGTGAAAATTGGCCAAAAATAGTAGTTGTGACTGAGGTAACCATTGTCTCTCAAGAAACAATCCCCTGGTTGTGGTAAGGAATCAGTGCTCAAGACACACACACACACACACACACACACACGTGTGTGTGTGTGTGTGTCACAAAAATATGATATCGGATAGTCTTTATTTAATCACCTTCAGAAATTAATTATTAAAACCCTCAAGAATCTGATATAGTAAATTATTCACAATGCCATTATCTGGTGATATTAATTGGAGTGATAGGAAGAACATGAAGGAAGCTCAAACTGATATGTTGATAAACAGGATCTATCACTTTAAACTTCAAAAGAATTTTATGTGAGTGAAATAGTTAAAATGAAGGAGTGCCCATTAAGGAAACTAGAAAACATACCAACAATAAAAAATGCAAGAATCTTGATCTTCATTAATGAATCATCAGAAAATTGAGTAAAAAATTTGCAGTAGTCCAAAGGTCCAAAACTCTGAACCCTTTCCTTTCTTCTCTTCCTCTTTAAATACAATGTAAATCAGTTTGTAACTGCTAAAACTACTCTTAACTGCTCTAACTACTTGAAATTGTTTAAAATATATATTACATCTTATCACAGTATCTCATTACAATTGAACTCTCTTAAAAAATATAAAATAAAACTAAAACTCTAATCTATTTGCTGAATATGAATTGGTTCTGTTGCTGCTACATTCTCTTGATTGGTTGTGTTTTCTTTCTTATAATATGAGGGATCATTAGGTAGAATAGCCATCCACGCTCTGCATTTCTTCCATGCTTCAATATTTTTCTTAGGAGAGTTGGTTAGCTTGTGGTATTCCAGCCTAAAGGCAGTGATCTTGTTGAATGTTGGTTGCTCTGTAAATAAAGTCTTCACCATCCATAATAACTGAAAATGCCTCTGAAGAAAGTTAATGACTACTGTTCCTTTTAGATTTGAGTCTTCTCATGAGTGTCATCCGCCTTACTTTTTTCCAATACCAATAATGGTTCATAAGAATCCCATGATAAAATAATGCCTTTAAGGTCCCAGCATGATGGAAATCCTATCCTGGCTCTTTTTTCATATAGTTATCAAATTTGTCCACTACTTCTTTAATCTTTGTCAACTTCTTTTCAGTGGTCTTCCTGCAAGTATTTTTAACAATCAACTTGTTAATCTCTACAGCATATAGGATCCTATCTTTAATATAATTTTCCTCTAACTCCTGATCAATCTTTGAATCAATGAAATCAATAAACTTCTTTTCCCATATGGCTCTGTTAATGGTCTTCTACTTATCTTCCATAAATTTCTCTTCAAAATCTCTGACAATGATTTTCTCTTCTGATAAAATGGTCAAAGATCCCCAGGATTCTTTCATCTCTCCAATGATTTCATTCTAGATGATATATTTAGCCTGTATCAAAGTTATATTTCCCTTCAATTTCTCCTTTAGACTTTTGATTTTAGCATTAGCTAATTGACAAACTGTCATGTACTTATCAATTTCTCCATCCTTGGCCTGCATTATTTTTGTTATTGTTTCCAAATCATTCTGTTCCTTTTTGAGATATTTCTCTGCCATTTTCAGTTCAGTGTTTAATTGAGATAACTGTGTTGTTGGATCATCATTTCCAGATGGCAAAATGATAGTACAAGAATGGGAATCAATTTGGCTTTGCAATTTCAATATAGTTTCTTTCAATTTAGAAATTTCTTCTTCTTTATGTAAGAGCTGTTGAAGAAGGCTTTCCTTTTCACTTTCCACTTTCCACTTCTGCCACCTCTGATGCCATCAAATGCTCCCCTGTTGGAAATTTCAACTTTTTCTTTAACACAGAAATCTCTAATTCTACACTTTGTAGTAACTTCCGCACGGCAGACCTATCATTTGGATCTACTCCAATTTTCACAATTATCTTCTTTAGTTCTTCATTTAGGGTTGTTAAGGCCCTGGAGTTGGATTTATCCAATTTAAGTTGCTTGATCACCTTCCCTAGCATATTCTCTACCTTAAGAGCCATTGCATTAGTTTTGGTCAGATCGTTCACTATTAATTGACCTATTTGCATGTGTAAATTGTCTTTATCAAGAAAAGGAATCTTTCTCACATCAGCAGTTAAATTTACAATATTTAAATTATTTGATGACCCTATAGTCATATCAGAAGGGTGAGAAAGAGAAATTTTAAACTGATATTTTTCTAGATCCATGGTAGTCAACAATCTTGTCTAGTCTGGAGTTACTTGATATTCGACATGTGCCTCCATGATAGCCTTCATTTTTTTATTCCTTTCAGAAATTTGAGAAAATACTTGTTTAATAAAAAGTATTTTCTCCTAGCCATCTCCATGTCTTCTAGGTGAGGCTGGAAGATTCTGTTCATCTCCTAGTTGAAGCAAGAAACCAAGTTGAGCACCTGCTATGTTTTCATTGAATTTTTTTTTCTTTCCAACTCTCTGCTCTTCGTCTTCTGAATCTACAACCACCTGTTTACTCTTCTTACTTGATCTTTCTGATATGATAGGAGTCTGTATGCTAGAACTTGCAAAACCTGCAAAACTCTTATTGGCTAACTTCTCTATGTCAGATCTACTATCATGAACAAATGTTGAGTAACCATTTTCAACTCTCCTATTTGAAATTACTTTATGAGGATCATAAGCCCATTTATCTCCTAACAACAAGTGCATACCATCTAAAATATTATTAACCTCATCAGTTTCTTGCCTCATGTTGACTATAAATGGACCCACAGACATAGGTAATTTAAACATGTGACCCTTTTTCATTGGTACAAAATGTATTTGGTCTAAATTCAAACTCTACCTAATGAATTCTAAGGAAAATAATCTCATAGGAACAAATGTGGGAAGCCTATATGGCTCTATCCCAACCCCATAAAGTCTGATCTCTGAGTAATCTTCATACATATACCAATCTCCAAATTTACAATTTGTACCCAACTAAAGAAATTCTTGAGCCTTTGTCAAGAAACATGGGGGAGAAACCCCATTCAAAATCTTATAGGTAGTAGACATGAAATGATTTTCAAAATCAAACAGACCCTCCTCATTTTGTTCCTCTCGTACTACATGAATCCAAAACACTACTGGTTGCCTCTTTTTATTTATATCCATGATGTTCAACCCCAAATGAAAGAATTCTTCAACAT
The DNA here is from genome assembly GCA_034641835.2 of Pinus albicaulis. Lineage (NCBI taxonomy): Eukaryota > Viridiplantae > Streptophyta > Pinopsida > Pinales > Pinaceae > Pinus > Pinus albicaulis. The sequence continues at coordinate 121,843 of JAXQQM020077231.1, forward strand.
TTTGATATAGAAAGAGATAAATGATAAGAGAAGGGAACCTGAATGATCCATTGAGAGATAAACTCATGAGTTGAGTATTGACGACCTCCTACCAGTAAGAAGGGATATCTAGCACTACTCCCAGCTTCATCATCAATGCAAATAGTCCCAGTACTGATTTATCAATTAAGATGTCGTCCTCCTTACCAAGTATCTATAATATACACCTCAGCATTGGCAAAACTTCTACATCAAAAACTTCTATGGAGAATTCTTTACTATCTGGTGCAAACCACTTCGTGTCTGGCCTTAGGAAGAAGGCGAATTGGGTGAATTCTTGTCCTGCAATATTATCATAATACGCTGCTAATGATTCATCAATGAATTGAACATAATATTCAGAATCTAGGTAACGTAAGGCTTGATGAATTAACTGGGTTGAGACTTGTAGAACATTCGCTCCTAGACAATTCATTACAAAACATTTATCAGGATACATAACAGATACCAGCCAGTGCACAAACTCAGGAAAAATATGAGTCCTAGGGATACATGCAGATAGTACGCCTGACTTGGCCATGGCAGAGAAAATATTACATGCTTTGTCATTCAAATAGACATGCTGATAGAATGGGAGGTGTTCTAGAGAGAAAATGGTATCTCGAATATCCCTCTCAGTGTCCGTGAGAGGAATATGAGTAGACGAGCTGGAAAGGGATGGACGTTTCACCATGATACAACTCAGGGTGGCAAAAAAAGATGGAAAACACTGGTGCAATCAGGGTTGACAAATACAAAGGAATAACATTTAACTTCTGAAAAGAAAAACAAGTTTAAACAGATGGCACAGGGTCTTGAATTTAAATGTTGATTTGACACACAAAAGACCGTTAAACGATACCGTCATGTGGCTGAAAGTTGTCACCAACCAGAAACTTACATCACTGCGAGAGGCCTTTGGGGTATGGAGCGCTCAACGGTGCCTTGCCCCCGCAGTGAATCTAGACCGTTGATCAAGATTGGCTGGTCAATCAATGGAGTCAACCATAGAGGCACCCTCCCCATTAACCCATGCGTTGAATGTGCCCACAGGTTGTCGTCTTTATCCTCTGACAATAAAATCCTTGGATATCACGCGATTACTTGCTTGAGCATTAACCGAAGCATTAGGACCCCCGTTCATAGATCCTTCAAAGCGTTTAACTTTAAATTTACAAAAACATTATGACTTTAGTTAAAGTATGAGGAAGCTCTAATTTAACACATATTTTATATATTTTTTCCATTTTTTTTGTATTTTCGAAAAAATAAAATAAAGGATAATGCAAATGAGCCACAGCATCTGGCTCCACCTGGGGGTAGTATTTTTTTCCATGAAACATTAAGAACTTCAGATTAGTGCCTTCACTTCGGGCATGGAGTCAAATGTTGTTTGATGAAATATGAACAGTGAGAAATCCAAATATGTACAATGGTGGACCATAAAATCTCAATGTTGGAAATAATGCTTGAGATACTGCCCATTCACAGGCAGTTGTATTGTCTCTCCATCAAGATTCTCTAGAATAAATGTGTTATTTGATCTAACCTAAAAAATTTTGTATGGGCCATACCAGACTGGGTCGAACTTACCATGTTTTCCCTTCTCTTCTCTTCTGGTATCCCATCTTAATACCAAATCTCCAATTTGAAAAAGAATCTGTGTTGCTTTTCTATCAAAAATCGACTTCATCTTTTCTTGATAGGTGATCAAATTTTCTCTGACTTTGTTCCTACTCTCACTTGATTCTATAACCTTGTTCAACCTTCTCACCAACGCATTAGGTTCTTCTTGTGCTTCTTGAAGAAAAGAAATCATCGGTCTAACCAATTGAGTAGGAAATAAAGCTTGAGTTCCATAAACCAGTTCATAATGGGACTTACCTGTAGATATTCTAGTAGTTACTCGTACTGCACAAAGAGTAAATGCCAATTTTGAATCCCAGTTTTTCTGATTTTCATTAATTGTCTTCTTCAAAATCTTGACCAATGTCTTGTTGGAAGATTCATCTAGCCCATTCCCTTGAGGATGATATGTTGTAGAATGAGATACAATGACATTATATGTTTGAAAAAAAATAATGAATTGAACTAAATTGGATACCTGAGCATTGTTAGTTACAATCTTGATTGGACACCCAAACCTAATGAAGGTGTTTTCTTCTAGAAACTTCATTACTACTTGGTCATTAGCCTTTCTGATAGGTATTTCCTCCACCCACTTTCTGAAATAGTCAGAGGCAGTCAAAATCCATTTGAACAATCAGCTTGATGGTGGATTAATTTCCCCAATAAAATCTAATCCCCATTGCCTAAAGGGTTCTTCAATGAACACTGGGAGAAGACGTAAAGGAGCTAACCTCTTCTTCTATGCAAATAACTGACATTTCTGGAAGCTTCTAACCAGTCTGTATACATCAACAAACAAGGAGGGCCAGTAAAAACCTGATTTTATGATTTTATGAGCAGTAACCTTCCAACTATAATGACCTCCACATAGATTCTCATGATATTATTTTACAACTTCCATTGATTCACCTTCTGTCAAGAACAACAAAAAGATGCCAACAGGATCCTTCCAATATAAATTAGCATCAATTATGACATATGGCTGGGATTTGAGCTTAAGAGCTCAGTATTTTGTTATGTTTAGTGAGGTTGGACAAGAGAAAAAACATAAGTAATGAACAATATCCTTATACCAATTAGAGCATGGTAATTTGTATTTAATTGTTGCCTTTGTACTGCTCTGACTCCTTTCATCAAAAGATATAAGGGTGCCAGCAAATTAATCCCCGAAGCTTGAAAATTTGACTCTATCAACAATTTTTCCAAACCCTGACCTTTGACCAATTTGGTAGGCTTGATATCTAAGTCACACTCTTGGATTTTAGCTATCCACTTTCCTCTTTTACCTTCAACATCACTTTGAACTAACACATATTTCACATCAAAGTTAGGAACATAAGCAACTATATGAGACTGTAGCACATAAGTCCTGAATGCTTTTAATGCTTTAGCTAAAGCATACACCTGTTTTTACAAAATTTTATATTTAAGTTCAACATCCCTGAGAACTTTATTGAAAAATGCCACAAGTTATTCTTTACCATCTTCATTCTTTTGCAACAACATAGTAGCAATGGTAGTAGGTGATGCAAATGAAAATATTTGAAAAGCATTTTGATAATCCAGATTGATTAGAATTGGAGCTTCCTAACGGGCTTCTTTAATCCTAGCAAAGGATTCTCTAGTATCTTTATCCCACTTTACTTCTACATTATTCTTTAGCATATTTGTTATGTTTCTGACAATTTCAGCATAGTTCGGGACAAATCTTCTCAGGAAATTTATTTTTCCCATAAACCTCTGAATATCCTTTTTACTCACTGGCAAAGGAATTGTCTGAATAGCTTCTACTCTTGCTGGATCAATTTTTACTCCCTGATTTGAAAGTATATGTCCTAACAACTTTCCTTTCTCCAAAGCAAATAAATATTTTTTGGGATTCAATGACAACCCAAATTTTCTGCATTTCAGGAAATCCTTCTATAAATACTCCAAGTGTTCATCATCTGAACCTGAAAAAATGGTCACATCATCCAAATATATAACTAAAAAGTTATCACCCACAAATTCTATTTCCATTTCCCTTTGAAAAGTGGCACCTGCATTCATAAGGCCAAATGGAATTCTTGCATACATGAACGTTCCCCAGGGTGTGGTAAAAGCAGTTTTCTTCTGATCTTATTTTTCAACCATTACCTGATTATATTTGGAGAAACCATCAACCATAGACAATCTATATGCTCCTGTCACTTTCTGTAAGACATAGTCAATCTTAGGCAAAGGATAATTATCTTTAAATGATGCCCTGTTTAAATTCCTAAAGTCAACACATAACCTTATTTCTCCAATATTTTTCCTCACAGTAACAAGTTTATAAACCTAGTTTGAATATCTGAGTGGGACTATAATTTTTTCCTGCAGCATTCTTCACTTCGTTTTCAATTGGATCAAGGAGAAATGGATTGATCTATCTAAGTTTCTGTCTGTGAGGCTTGATCCCATCCTTCAACGGTATCTTGTGTTGAATTATGTCTAGGTCATATGTTTTCAAATCCTCATAGGACCATGCAAACACATCCATATATTTTTTTAAAAGTTCAATGTACCTTTCTTTATAATTCTTAGGGACACCCTTGAATAAATTGACAACCTTGGGCTCATGTTGAGTTCCCAGATTAAAATCTTCCATCTCACCCTGTTGAGGTACCTTCTTTGGATATAGTGCTACATCATTTGAATCAAATAATATTTCAAGAGGAACTAATCCTCTGGGAAATATTTTATCTTTCAACTGGATCATTTTCTGATCACCTATTGATTTCTTAAGATTTTTCAAGTCTTCATTCTAGTCAATTTGTTCACTTTCTTGGTCTATTTCAATGTCTTCAAAATTTTCAATCATTGTCAAAAAATTATTTATCTGCTCGTCATCTTCAAATACCTACCAGTGATTAACATTGTCAGGAATAGAGGGTCTATGTCTCATTTCAATTTCATATCTTAGTTTCGGATTTATAGGTGGCTTGAAAGTACTAGCTGCAACTGCCAGCGAATCTGACATTATGTTTTCTTCTCTTGGAATGAATTGAAGATTCAAATATTCAAAATAATTTTTAATCAAGTCCCATACTTCATTCCTATATGATCTTAGCCTTGATTTCTTGGTTTGACAAAGGTTTTTAATCTGTCTTATAATCAACTCAGAATCACCAAAAATGGAAATACACTGGATTCCCATTTGTTTAGTGGTTTGAAGACTTAAAAATAATGCCTCATACTCAGTTACATTATTTTTTTATTCAAGTTCAAGCTTAAAATAAAAAGGTAAAATATTACCTTATGGAGATATCAGTAAAAATCCAAATCCTATGCCATCTTTTGAATAGGCACCATCAAAATAACACTTCCAAATTTTGTTTGAACATAGCTCATTATGCACAATTACTGAAGAGAGTTGCTTCTCTGAGTGTTCAGCAAAATCTACATCTTCATGTAGCATAAAATAGGAAAGTTCTTCTTTTTCTTTACCATAAATAGGGCAATTTACTACATCTTTCTTTGTGGTAGTTTTAAAAAATATTGTTTCTCTATATAACCTTCTTTATTCCCCATTAGAAACATGAATAATAGAATATGTGAAGTCCAATTTTAAAACTCCTCCAAGCTTCGCTCCCCAAGATCTGGACAAAAGCATACCAAACCTAGCCGGAATAATCTGCGACCGCTACATCCATCATGATACTTTTGGTTGGAATTTGGGCCAAGGGTACCACCATGTCTTTGATAAGCCCAACACACTTCACCCTTTTTGAATCAAATGAATATAGGTCTCTATAGGGTTTAGTAATTTGTAAATTCAATTCTTTCATTACAGATATTGGCATCAGATTATATGAAGCACCTAAGTCTAACATACAATTATGAAGAATGAAATCATGAAGAACCAGTGATATATAAAATGGGGGAGCAATAGAATCTACCTCCTCCACATGTGGACCAAAAGTGACCACTGTCTTTTCTTCTTGCAAATGCACAGTATCACCAATGTCATCAGACTGAGAAATATTGATGAATTCTGCAATTTCTTTCTTGTAACCTGGTGTCTTAGCTAGATCAAGAAGGGGTACTTGGATTTTTACCTTTTCTAGCTCTTTCGATAAACTAAAAGCTTGCTTTTGTTTGAAAATTTTCTCAGGTTCTTCTTGATTTTTGCTAGGATTAGAAATATGTTTAGGCATAGTAACGACCTTCTCCAAATTACTAGTACCAATAGACTTGTTTTGGGAAGTCTCAACATGTTGTATTTCTGTTCCACTTACTGGATTCATGGGTTGTTTCCCTTATCTTATTGTTTTACTAAGTTCTTTGATTGTGGAGTCGCCATTGGAGAAGGTACTGACTCTTGTTGTTATTCTTCATCATCATGCGTCCTTGATCTCTTTCTTGATCTTAAATCATATTTATTATGCAACTCTGCTTGCATAAAGTCTGTAAATTGCCTACAATAATCATTCATCTCTTCTTGGTCAAATTACATCTCGGCTTCGATGTATTCTTCTTCACATTCTTCCTCTTCTTCATCTTCTTTCATGTACATGGAAAATCTCTGATCTTCAACTTCCCTTTGATAATCTTCAACAGACTGTGAAGGTGTTGCTTCTATATACAGTGGTGCCTAAACTTGGTCTTGATCTTTTCTCTCCCTCTACAAGATTTTCAAGAGCTGCTTTCTAATTTGAGGATTGAAAAATCCTATATTTTGTTGTGTAGGCCTTTGGGAGTTTTTATTCTCTAACTCCATCTTTACTAACTTATTCAAAAAATTCTTGATAACCTTTGTCATGTCATCAATCCTATGATCCTATGGTGATTCTTCTTTGGCGTTGCCTTTCTCTTGAACTGAATACTTTTCTTGTGTTTTCCCAGCAACAGTCATGTTTGCTTCAATTTCTAAAGCATCAGTTTGGATTTGTCCAAGAGTAGGATATCTCCTCGCTCTTGAAATGAAACTAAAATCTGACTCAAAAGCTCCAGCAAAAAATACCCTTGATCCAATAGGAAGGGGTTTCATTTATATGGGTTGACTATTATACAATTTTTTGAATCTTTTAATAAAATCAGTCATGTTTTCATTAGAATTTTTCTTGATTGCATTAAAATCCGTCAATGAGTAACCATGATCTCTTTTTTGACCCCATCTTCGAGTGAATTGTGTTTCTAATTCCTCCCAATTATTAATTGAGGCATTTGGTAGACCTTTAAACCATTTTCTTGCCTCTCCATTCAGAGGTTGTACAATAAATCTCATCACTACATCTAGATGTTATACATTTAGATTCTCATCAAAAGTGAAAAACAATGGCAAGTGTTGTTCTGCAATCACTTCATCTTCACCAATAAAACGAGGAAGTAACTTGAGTTATTCTTGGGGCATGGCATTCATAGGTTGCGGAAGATTTAACGGTGCATACTTGTTCATTAAGAAAGTATGGGCCGCCATTTTTACGCCTTGGTTAACCACTCCTTGAGTAGGTGGGGTTAGTGAACCAGTTGTGAATGTGAATAAAGGGGTTGAAACGATTGATATGGGAAGGGGTTTATGAACGGAGACAGAAGAACCAACAGATGTATTTGTTTGATCTTGCGTGAAGGTAAATGAAACAGACTCAAAGGATTGTTCTTCTAACCTTGGTTCTTGAAAATGGATAGGTGAGGAAAAGGATTCTTGTTCCAAGAAACTGAGTTTCCAAGAAATATCCTTAGATTAAGGGTTATGTGAACTGTTGCCAGGTGCAGACAATGTAGGATCAGGTGTGGAGGGAGTTTTTGATTTCTGAGCCTTTTTAGAAACCAATTATTCGGGATCTTACAGAATAGGAAATTTTTATTGCGAGGTATCTGACCTCGTATGAGATCTTTTATATGCCAAAATTATGGAATAAAAACACAGTATAATATTTCCTCCTCTCTGAACAACCAGAGGAAATATAATAAGAACCTAGGGAATGAACTTCACTTCTTCGTCCCCGGCAATGACACCAAAAAAAGTTGTATCTCAAAAAACAATCTCTTGGTTGTGGTAAGGAATTAGTGCTCAAGACATTTATATCTATATGTCACAAAAATATGATATCAGATAGTATTTGTTTAATCACCTTCAGAAATTAATTATTAAAACCCTCAAGAATCTGATACAATAAATGCTTCACAATTCCATTATCTGCTAATATTAATTGGAGTGATAGGAAGAACATGAAGGAAGCTCAAACTGATATGCTGATAAATAGGATCACTTTAAATTTTAGAAGAATTTTATGTGAGTGAAATAGTTAAAATGAAGGAACGCCCATTAAGGATATTTAACTCTTATTCACATGCAAAAAGAGACATGCAGCTACATTACTTAATTTTATTCATAGAAGGAAAAAGACAGAATGGAAACTGGAAAACATATAAAAAACAATAGATGCAAGAATCTTGATCTTCATTCATTAATCATCATAAAATTGAGTAAAAAATTTGCAGTAGTCCAAAGGTCCAAAACTCGGAACCCTTTCCTTTCTTCTCTTCCCCTTTAAATACAATGTAAAGCAGTTTGTAACTGTTGAAACTACTCTTAACTTATCTAACTACTTGAAACTATTTAAAATATCTATTACATCTTATCACAGTATCTCATTACAATTTAACTCTCTTAAAAAAGATAAAATAAAACTAAAACTCTAATCTATTTGTTGAATATGAATTGGCTCTGCTGCTGCTACATTCTCTTGATTGGCTGACTTGTCTTTAGTAGAAGATGAGGGGTCATTAGATAGAACAATCATACATGCTCTGCATTTCTTCCATACTTCAATATTTGTCTTAGGAGAGTTGATTAGCTTGTGGTATTCTAACCTAACGTCAGTGATCCTGTTGAATGTTGGTCACTCTGTAAATAAAGTCTTTGTAGAAATTATATAACTTATGTGTTTGTCAAGTAGAAATCAGTCTCATGGACAAGACCCAGGTTCAAGAGTTGTGGCCAACAAAGGGGTCCGGTGTAGTCTAAGAACACGCCGGCATTTTCACCCTGCTCTGGGGAGTAGTGCATCTCACCCGAGGCGTGCCGCAACCACATGCAAAAGGGGATGAGATCAATGGCAAGGAACAAACCCGCAACTAATGAAGAATAGCACATCCATTGCACATACAGAGTTATATATACGCAAGATCATTTAATAAGCATTCAAACATTCGCAAATAAAATTTTAAACCAGCATAAGCACATTACAATCACATAGACATCTTATTGAGACAGCAACCTTCCATTATATTAATCTCTTGGCAGAACACAGGATTACATGGCATTCTCGCTGATATCTTACAAATCTGATACAGACGGATTTCAGAACAGAAAGGTAGAATAGAGAAGATAGAGAGCCATAGGGAGGACATGCATGGTTCCTCTACAGCTGCTCTGTGCGTCTTTCCCTGTCTCGAGCCTTCGCAACCTCTCTCTCTCTTCGTCTCATCCGGGTGATTGTTATGTATTCACCCGCTCTTGCGACTATTAGTTCCTCTGTGGCTCTACTTCGGCTTCTCCCGGCTTCTCTCCTGTTATCTTCGTGCTCTACTTCCTGTCGTTTGCTGTGTATTTCTCTCATCTGCACTTGTCCCTGTTCTATCTCCAGCTATCGCATGCTTCCGCACCACCTTGGTAGCTCCGCGACTCCTGGTAGTTGCAGCGCAGTCGCGGTTGCCATGTGTCTTCATTCCGCAACTCAAAAAGGGTCAAAAATTCAAAATGCCTTAGCCAATATTTCAAAACTAAACAAAAACAAGGGCCCCAACAGGCCCCGACCACAATTCTTTGACTCATCCCCGAGTCAATCACAGATAACAGTCTCCACTTCCATTGCCCTGCTAGCACCCGTGCTTTGTTCTGTTGTGCCTTCACCCTGCGCCCTTTCCTGCTGTGCTCCGCCATCTGGTTGTTCAAACAAGGGCCCCAACTCTTGGACCCGACAGAGCGCTGTATCTCTAAGCTCGGTGAAGTCCGCCACTGCTTGCTGCCATTCCTGCACAAGCAAGTCGGCTTCTTGAGAGATCTGGGTGGTGGCGGCCTTGTCTATAGTCGTCGGGGCAGCCCCGAACAGCGTGGCAAGCTGGGCTTCAGCCTTGGCATCCAGCTGTTGTATGGAGTCGGCACGGGCTCGGATGGGCGGGCGAATTTCTCGGATGACGTGTTTGGACACTGCTAAGTCGGCCTCAGTCTGTTGCAATTGGAGTTCGAGCTCGTCCGCCTGGGCGTAGAGCTGATCTAACCGTGCTGCGTCTACGGTCGCCTGAATGTCACGAGAAATTTGTTGCAGCTGGGCAGCGATAGGCTGCGTCTTGACAGTTAGAGCGAGTGAGCACTCCTGCAGACTTCGCAGAAGGGTGGAAGCCGTGGCCGCAGTGGAATGGAGAGTTTCTTGAATACTAACTGCCTAAGGCTGCTTGGCAGTCACCTGTTCTGAATGGACACTTGGTGGATCTGGAAGGGTAGGCCGTGCGGCTAACGCCGCTTGGAGTTCCTGGTTCGCCCTGAAAACCTCAGTGAAAACAGTCCTGATGTGGTGAGCCTGGATTGCTATACTGTCCTCCGCTATAGTGGCAGGAAGTGGGGAATAATGAGCCCTTGCAGCGGGCCATACGTTAGAGAACGCTTGAGCAGTAATGTTGACCTGCTCCTGTAGGTAGGTCTTTTCCCTAGTCAGCTGATTGCGCTGTTCAGTAAGCGACGTGATCTGATTATGCTACTCGATATACCGCTGCTCCAGCTCTATGTGAATCTGTTCGGCCTTTAGGGCCGCCCGCTGAATGAGTAGGTACAGATGTGCTGTACTCCATGGTTCTGCATTGGTCGTGCTGAGTGTGCCCTGCTCCAGCACCTACTCCTGCAAAGGTTGGCCACTGGCCACTAATCTATTTGATGTCTCTGGAGGATGAACTGACGTTTGCTGCTGCATCGAGGTGGCCATATCAGATTCCGGTCGGTCCTGCTGCGTGGTCTGGTCTAGGGGAAGGTCACCATTCGTTAATCTGGTAGATATAGTAGGGGGAGGATCTTGGGGAGTGGCCACGGGGTCAACTGGCTATACCATGGCTATAGTACTGGAGGTGACTTCCACCCCGTGGTCACTTCTAAAAAGTTCTCGGATGATAGGATCTGAGACAGTGGCCGATGAGTTGGATGGATTGAAGGGCGTGGCAGGTGGATGGCTGGTGAAGGGGGCAGTGGATGGGGTGAAAGGGGTATGAGGGAGGCAAATGTTGAGGAACTCTGACGGATCGATCAGAGGTTCCTCCGGAATTAATGCTCTTGGGAGTGAGTTGGCTGGTGGATCGTTGTCGGTAAGATCCACCACGGGATCGGTGACAGTAATGCAGGCCCTCTTGGATGGAGGGGGATCTAATGAATCTGGTTCTGGGCCCGGTTCGCCCATCGGTGTGATGATAGGGGTGGCAGAGGTGAACATATTGGTGGGAATGGGAGAAATGAGGGGGGTGGTATTGGAGGGAGCACGAGACCGACGGATCTGAAATTCATCAAAAGAGGGAAATAAAGGAGCACCACTTGAAGCAACTTGGGTTGCCACGTTAAGTTGTCATACCTGGGCATTAAGGTGTTGTACGATGGGGACCATCACTTCAGGCAGGTCTGGGATGGTCTCAGCTGCATCCTGTGGAGGTTCTGCCGCAACTTGTGATGACCCTGCCGCACCGGTCGCGGCAGGCCGCTGTGCCGGCAGGATCCGCTCAAAGTTATAGCGGGTGATCCCGTCGCAGATGTGCTTGATGACTCCCGGCCATGCAGAGACCTCCCGGTGAAAGGTGTCATCATTCAATTGGAATCTGAGGGGTGCCATGTGGAAGGTGGTGTCTGACACGCAAGTTGACCAGAGAAAGGTGTGCCTGTGGCTGACCCCAAACCACACCTGCTCACTGTAATCATCCAACAGGTGCCTGGGCACCCGTTGCTAGTTGGTCACCACATCTGTCATCATCCCGTACCAAGCCTGAAACGCCTCTGTGTTCACTTGCTTGGTGCTGGGGTCCGAAGACACCTGCCAGGGGGTGTATTTCATCACGAGCGGCTGGCTCGCGGTAGTCTCCACCGGCGTCCAGACGGGAGGAAGGTGCCATTTCCACATGGCGAAAGCTAAGATCAAATAACCATAAATAAAACTAGTGGTTCGCTTGTAGTTCTCTTCGCAGGCCGCGAAGAGTTCTTTCAGCACAAACGAACACCAATTCAACCTGACGCCCTGGATGCAGTGCTCCGCAATGGAGATTGTATCCAGAGTGCACTCTCCCTTCGTGTAGTGCCGCATCGTCTTGCTAGCGATCAGGTAGCAAGCGAACCAAATTTCTGGCTTATTGATTAAATCAATTTTTTCACCTTTGCCACCCCGGCGAGTGCCATACTTGGTGTACAGGTCTGAGTCACCCGACTTCCGGGCGCGCTTGGAGGATATCTGGCCAGCGGCGGAGACATCTGCACCGTTTTGAGACAGCCCGGTAAGCTGATGAATGTCTTCTGCATGAATTGGAATTTCCTCATTGAGCCACAGGGACCCGTTCTGTATCCAACTGAGAAGGAACCGGGTGCATTGCAGGTTCGGTCCCGTAGTTCCGAAAACTGGAAGAGTCCTCAAATGCATCAAGGACGACTTTTGTATGCCCCTGAATTCTGGTCGCATCTGACTGTTGGAGCTACTGCCTGGCATATAATGGTGCTCCATGTAGGTCTGCCAATGGAGGTGAGGAAATTCCGCTGGGTCGGAGAGGTTGGCGTCCATACATGCTGCATTGTCATACTTACCCACTAGCAACTCTATGTGGTGAATTCGGCTATCCAACACTGGTTTGGGGACGGAGAGGAGAGCCCTCGACATCTTGGCGCGGCGTTGGTAGACTTGGAGGATCCTTCTGGAGTTTCCTTCTGAATGCGGTGCGCTTGGAGGCTGCAATTGCTCTGGAGTCGCTGCAACTTCCAAATTGAACTGGTCCGTCATTCTTGTGCTGAGAGCTTTCATGCAAGTTATTTCATCCACTGGCACGCGCGGAGTTGATGAGACTCCATAACGACAATTAATTCTGGCTATCTTTCTTGCCTGCGATAATCGTGCGATCAATCGCATGCCTGTGTGTAGTCTGACAGTTGCTGACGGCGTCATGGGGAGATGGGTGGGCGTGACGGCTGAGGGAACTGCGGGTGATGGCAAATGATTACGGTACGATTACTATCTACTAATGGTAATTTATGACACAGATCTGAGCGATCCTATAGACTGAAAAAAGGACTGACGGAAATGACCTGGACTGACATTGGCACGGGGATGGATCCTATGCGAACGACACGCTGGACTGACGCTGTAACACGCTGGACTAGTCCGCCTCGACCACAGTCGGTTGCGGAGAGGTACCTGCAACTGACGAGTTATTTGACAGACTGCCTATGAACGGAAAAGACTCCCTATGCTCATCCCGGTTGCGGGAGAGTTATTCGACTAAGATACTCTACAGGTTCTCTCGGTTGCGAGAGTTATTGATGAAAAGTGAAAAGTACCTTCTCCTGGTAGGGTTTCAGGCGTGCGCCATTCACCCACCCAGGAAGAACTGTACCATCCAGTTGTGCCAACCGAACGGCTCTTGAGTCGCGGATCTCGATGACAAAGTAGGGTCCCAACCAGTGCATTTGGAGATTGCCTAGAAACTTCTGGAACTGACTGTCATATAAGAGAACTTTGCCGCCAACTTGGAAGGCTTTGGTTTTGATGTGGTGGTTGTGCCACGCTTTCTGTCTGGCCTTCTGAACCTTCTGGTGGAATTCCGCCAGGAATCGGGCCTCATCCAGCTCCTGTAGTTCCTGGAGGCGTTCCCGAAGTGACTCCTCGTCCGAGAATTGAAGGGACGTTGCGATCAAAAGACTGGGTACAGTGAACTCGGCGGGAATCACAGCTTCCCGGCCATACACCAACTGGAATGGCGTCTGGTTGGTCAAACGTTTCACTGTGGTCCGGTAGGCCCATAATGCCGTTGGGAGGCGCTCGTCCCAATCGTCGCGCTGAGCATTGCAAATTTTAGTCAAGCCCTTTTCGAGAATCTTGTTGAATGCTTCCACAGTACCATTGGCCTGTGGGTGGTATGGGCTGCTTTTATGATGCTGAATCATAAATGTGTCCAGTAGTGACTTGACCATGGCATTAATGAAATGCGTACCATGATCGTTGGTCAAGCTCCATGTGCAGCCAAAGCCGCTGATGATGTGTTCAAAGATGAACCGGGCAGCGGTCTCTGCCGAGCAGTCGCGTACCACTGCTGCCTCAGCCCACCGTGTGAGGTAATCCGTGGCGGTAATGATGTACCGGGCCTTGGAGTGTCTGGCGACCGGGGCGATGGGACCTACAAAATCGACAGCCCACTTTTCAAACGGCCGCAACACATGCACTGGGTGTAGCGGAAGCTCGTCCCAGTGCGAAGGCCTTCCCGTCCGCTGGCACACATCGCAACACTTCACATAGGCCTTACAGTCAGCATGTACCGTCGGCCACCACAGGCCAGCTTGGAGCACCTTCCTTGCGGTGGGTTTCGCACCCACATGCCCTCCCGCAACACCACTGTGACATTCCCACATCACTGCTTCCCGTTCATGGTCGAGAACACACCTGCGCAACACCTCATCAAGGCCCAGTTTGTACAGCTTCCCCGCGATCAATTGGTAGTCGGCCGCCCGGACAACCAGGTGGCGTTTCTGAAGCGGGGTGTAATCCTGAGGGCACTGTCCCGTGGTCAGGTAAGTGGCAATGTCAGCCAGGTAATCTGGTACTGCTTCAACTCGGAAGAGGTCAGCATCTGGTAGCTGATCGTCCAACGAGCCTTCATTCTCTCCCGTCTCCAACCTGGATAAATGATCGGGACCAACATTCAACCTGCCAGGCTTCACAATCACTTCAAACGTGAATTCCTGGAAAAGTAATAGCCAACGACAAATTCTTCCTTCCAACACAGACTTATTCACCAGATACTTCAATGCAGAATGGTCCGTGAAGAATGTGAATTTGCCTCCCAGAAGATAGTGGCGGAACTTCTGGAGGGAGTACACCATCGCCAACGCCTCCCGCTCGGTCGTGGTGTATTTGATAACCGCCGGTTGGTGAAGTACACCGGGTGGTCAACTGTCGTCTCCCTGGGTTGCGCCAATACAGCTCCAAGTGCAATACCGGACGCATCAATATGCACATGGAACTGCTTATCCCAGTCAGGGTGAACAAGTATGGGCGCCGTTGCCAACTTCTCCTTCAAAGTGTCAAGTGCCTTCCTGCACTCTGCCGTCCACTGAAACACCTCTGACTTCCGCAACAGTTTCTCCAGAGGGGCCGTAATCTTGGCGTAGTTGCGAATAAACCACCTGTAATACCCTGTGTGTCCGAGCAATGCCCGCAACTGCTTCACGGTCTCGGGGGCCTCCATGTGGACGATGACCGCGACCTTGGCAGGATCAACGCAGACCCCTTGCTTGCACACCACATGGCCCAAAAGTGTGCCGAATGGAACCGCAAAAATACATTTCTTTAAGTTCAAGGAAATCTGCAGCTGGCGACACCGGTCAAACATAACACGCAACAGAGAGGCGTGTTTCTTCAACAGACTGTAGATAGTCCAGTCGTCCATGTAGACCTCCAGGAACTTGTGAATGTACTCCCGGAAAGCAGCAATGACAATCCGGGAAAACACAGCCGGTGCGTTCTTCAGACCAAACGACATAACGTGGTATGCGAATGATCCCCACTCAGTGGTGAATGTCATCTTTTATTTGTCTTCCTCGGTAATGCGCACCTGATGGTAACCCAAAAACCCATTAGTGAATGAATAAGCTTCGTTTCCCGCAACGTGATCTAGGACTTCATCGCTGAAAGGAGTGGGAAACGGGTCGTGGATGCAGGCATTGTTCAGGCTCCGGTAATCTACACAGACACGGATCTCCGCTTTGTCCTTCTTGTTCTGGATGACAATGGGACTCACCCACTCTGCTTCTTCTACTGGAAAGATGAGACCTGCAGCCAACATCTTGTCAATCTCCATCTTGACCTTCTCTTTGATACGTGGGTTCAACCAGTAGGGTCGGTGCTTCACCGTCCTGGCCCCCGGTTTCAACGTGATGCGCATTTCGCCCAGATCCCCCTTGATCCCCTTCAGGTCCGCAACCGAAGACGAGAACAAATCTTCGTATTCCCGGAGGAGGCTGAAAATTTCTTTTGTTGTCTCCTCGTCCCAGTAATCTCCCACCGTTGCGAGCTTAGGTTTCTCGTCCGTTCCAATGTTCAGTTTTTTTGTCTTTAGCAGCTGTAAATGGACTCCTTCAGTCGTCGGCTCTTCACTGATGCTCCGCTCGCCTTCCTTTTCGTCAAAATAGAGATGCCTGAGGTCCTCCAAACTATCGTCCTCCGGATCGCCATCAATCCGGTGACAAACCAACTCGCGCCTGACCTCAGGTCGTGACACAGCCGGGCCCTCATCGGGCTCAGGCTGGCGGAAAAACAAGACCTCCTTGATTGCCTGTAGGGCCTGAGACTCCTGCGCCGTCTCCCCTTCGAACGAGAAGCACCAAACGAACTTGTCTGCAACTGCCTGCCAAGAGCGGGTTTCCCGTTTCCTTTCTTCCTCCAGATACCAGGCCCGGGGAATGGTGCTTAGGGAGTGGATAAACCTGTGGACCCACAGCTCCTCAGGGTACCGTGTGCTCCGCCACTGTTCTTCGCAGGCCCGCAAATGGTGTCGCGGGTCTGAAGTTCCATGATACTTAAGCATACTGGAGGGTCCTTCATCCTCTTTAAAGCGTGCCCGCAGAGCATCCGCCACGCACTCCCATCGCAACAGAGTGTTGCAGTGATTTTTCCACCACCGTGCCGACGTTGACTGCAAGGCCACATCCAAAAGTGGCATCCGGCTTTCAGCTGGGACCCGGTCTTCCACCTTGGCAATAAAAGTATTGACTGCTTGCATGTTTGACAATGTGGGATATCCGCGGATCTCAGTCCCTACCCACCGGACTTGAGCAATGGAGGCACATCTCCGCGTGGTGGTCTCATACCCCCCTTGCTGCCAGTCTTCCCAAGCGAGTTCGGATCCGAGCTCCGAGCTCTGCACACTCCGCCAACTGACGGAGCCAGTCGCGGTCGGGTTAATATAATCGTCCCGCTTTCCTGCAGTCATTTGATAGAGATGGTCCATCATTTGAGCATCCTCCCGATTTTCCACTGTTTCCGTGTATCGTGGGCCTTGATACGGGTCGAGAGGCTGGGTGACCCATACCTCCCCATCCTCAAAGATCATCAGCTCCTTCTTAAGGTCGATGATGGCATAATTCTCAAAAGCCCAATCAATGCCGAGTAAGGCTAGATAGGGATCCTTGTCGCCCATGATATCAATAACCTCAAAATCGGTGTATGTCTTCACCCCCGCAACGTCGACCTCGACTCCCTCGAGCCGGCCGATTGGAAAAATGCAATACTGGTTTGCCATCCTGAGTTGGATTGGTGAGTAGGCTAGCCGTGGCCTTCCAAGAGCCTCCCATGTCTTTCGTGGCAGTATGTTGACGTCGGACCCCAAGTCCAACATGGTGTCGCTGATTTGGAACCCTGCGACCTGCGTGTTAAGCCGGAATTCTTTGCCTGTTCGTTGCTTGTTCCGCTTGACACGTTGCACGTATTGAGGGCCAGCGTCCGCCGGATCTCTAAGTTCTGTGCGCCCCTGCAGTGCTCCGTCCAAAGCATGCTTGAGCTGCTGCCGCAGCGCAGTGTTATCAACAATCCTGAGGAATAGCCGGAGCCAATCCTCGACCACAGTACCTGCGACGTTCTGCGCACCAGATTCCGGCAGCATGGGCTCCTCCAAACCTCCCTCGTTCCGCAACTGGGCGAATGCCTCAACCGCCTCCTGGAAATACTTCTTCTGGACTTCGGGCCTGATCAACTTCTTCGGGGATGCCGGCCGAACCACTCGAGCTGGCTCCTTCCCGTGGGCATCCTCTCCCGTCTTCTTTCTGCCCCTTGTCACGATTGCGAAGTTCTGCATGTCGGGGGTTGTGGCCCCTCGCGGCTCTGAGTTGATCAGATTTGCTCCCCTCTGCCTCGCCCATTCTTCCCACTTCTTGATGAGCTCCGGACAGTCTTCTGTAGCATGGGCGTTGACCCGGCACTGGGAACACCAGGGTCGTCGCGGAAGGGGACATTCTCGAGCCACATGACCCTCCTGGTCACAGTTGTAGCATTTTACCGGACTGCGTCCGCCTGTTCGGCCTCCCCGCATGCCGCCACCTCTTCCCCTTGGAGCCTCGTTCACCCTGTACGAGGGACGATCCAATCGATCCGCAAGTGCGTCAAGCGCCCTGCACTGCTCAGTGTTGTGAGTCGTAGACACACAGAATTTGCAGTATACATTATTTGGGACCGTGGAGTACTTCTGTAATATCGGGCACATCCGAGGAGGATGCCCCATCGTCCGGAAAATCTCACAGTACTCTGTGGTGGAGGACCCCGGTTGCGGTGGGAACCCCGCAAAGGTTTGCTGCGGCTGGTAGACTCCCTGCAGGTTCATCCCCGCACCACCCCTGGTGGTGGACCCCCCTGGATTGCTGCGACCGAGGGTCCTGCTCCTG
This sequence comes from Pinus albicaulis, assembly GCA_034641835.2. Lineage (NCBI taxonomy): Eukaryota > Viridiplantae > Streptophyta > Pinopsida > Pinales > Pinaceae > Pinus > Pinus albicaulis. The sequence goes on from JAXQQM020077231.1 coordinate 140,117, forward strand.
TGCCGCGCAACCGAGGACATTCGGTTGCGACGTGGCCCTCGACCAGACAATGTGTACACCTAACATTCAGTCGCGCTGGTCTCACCGGCTGAAGTTCCTTGAGATTTTCGGTCAAGCTGGCGATCTGGTGTTGCAACCCTACCAAAGAAGGGTCTTGCGGGGCCACCCCCCCCGATATTCCTGGGGGTAGCCCGCCATGGCTTCAATCTTCATGGCCTGCTCCAAAGCGTCCTGCAGATTATCAATCTTCTGCTGAGTGAGAGGGGTTCGTGTCAAGGGAAGCAGAGCCTTGATGAACCAGTCCCTCTGGTGGTTTGGATCGATCGGGTAGCTGAGTTTCCCGATCGCGTCCTTGAATCGCCGCATCAACTCCCATGCGGTCTCACCTTCCTTTTGCTTAATTTCCCACAGCTCTGACAGGCCCTGCTGGTCTGTCTGGGGAAGCTTGAATTCGCGGACAAAATCCCGCTTCACGTCCGCAATTACGGGGTTAGGATGAGCCTCGGACCACTTGATAAACCATCGTAGAGCCCTCTCTCTGAGCGTGGTTTGGAATTCTATTAACTTCCCTGCATCTGGCATCTGGCGAGCCCTCTAGATGGCTTCGCACAGGTACCAGTGTTGCTCTACATCATCATTGCCCCGGCCAGAGAACTTTGGATACCGGGTGAAAGATCCAGCCATGTGTACTTGCGGAGAATTGACTAGGATAAAGCCTCCAGGTCCTGGTTGCGTAACGGTCCCACTAGGAAAAATACTAGTACTAATAACGCTGCTATTACCTGGCGGTACTGACGCTGATGAACTATTATATGACCGACTCAATGCTTGTAACTGAATAAAAATATTACTTAAAGGTTGATACAGTACCAGGGGAAGGTCGGGATCCTGGCCATGCAGAAGGTGAGAAGTAGGGCTGCCTGGAGGGGTGGGTGCCATCTGATCTTGAAACATCCGCTGCATCACGCCGTGCCATTCATCATCGGAACTCTCTTCGGGCTGCATCTTTCCGTTATCTTCGCTAGTCGCAATCTCTCTTTCTCGCGTCGCTGGGCTCCCATGCACCCACTGCACTTCCACTGCTGTCCCGTCTTCTTTCCGGGTATCCAAACCCATAACTCCCGTTCTCTGAGGCACCTCCTTCTGATTTTTCCTCTCGATCTCTCTTCTCTTCAAATCTCTCATTACCCTTCTTCGCCACCTATCGGCGATCTGTGCTCGCCGATGTGCACGTAGCTCCCGCAACTTGCATGCGGCCTCAGCATCCATTCCCCACTCCCCACTCTCACAGTCTACACAGCATCGGTCCCCTCAACCCTTCCCCCAGTATGGGTGGTTTACGCTTCCATACCCGTTTTATGGAATTCAATCAACCCTTTGTCCACCATCAGGGCTTTGATCCACAGCGGAATCTCCTTCAACAGCTTCCCTCTCAACCCTGAGTGGAAAACAGCCTCGGCCTTCGAGAAGGATTGGTAGCACTCAGCAGCAAACTCCACAACGTATCCTTCCAAGGTGGTCCTTACCCAAAACTCCACTGCGCGGGTTAGTTCAGTATCTACCCGATGCAGTGCCACCAGGTCTTCGTGCGTCCACCTGCGGTTTATCTTCCGCAAACCTTCTTGGGGCAGCGTCGCTCGTAACCTCCGCAACCAATTGTAAAGGTCCATAGGGAACCTTCCCCAGAAAATTTCGTACGTATCGCTGGCTGAGTCAGAGAAAAGAACAAGCTCCTTGATCACCGCCTCCTTTTTCTTGGTCAGCTCTGCTTGCTGAGCAATGAACTGGTCAAGATGATCATCCCACCATCGCCGTATCGCTCCTTCAAAAATCCTCGATACCATGATCTAGATCCCCTCAGAACATGCAGGTCTCGGCAACGGAACCATTTGTTGGCGAGAAGTCAGGTCTCGCGGACAAGACCCAGGTTCAAGAGTTGTGGCCAACAAAGGGGTCTGGTGTAGTCTAGGAACACGTCGAAATTTTCACCCTGCTCTGGGGAGCAGTGCGTCTCACCCGAGGCGTGCCGCAACCACATGCAGAAGGGGATGAGATCAATGGCAAGGAACAAACCCGCAACTAATGAAGGATAGTGCATCCATTACATATACAGAGTTATATACGCAAGATCACTTAATAAGCATTCAGACATTTGCAAATAAAATTTTAAACCAGCATAAACACATTACAAGCACATGAACATCTTATTGAGACAACAACCTTCCATTGTATTAATCTCTTGGCCAAACACATGATTACATGGCATTCTCACTGATAGCTTACAAATCTGATACAAATGGATTTTGGAACAGAAAGGCAGAATAGAGAAGATAAGGAACCATAGGAGGGACATGCATGATTCCTCCACAGCTGCTCTGTGCGTCTTTCCCTGTCTCAAGCCTCGCAACCTCTTCCGCATTTTTCTTTGTTTCAGCCGGGTGACTGTTATTTATTCACCCGCTCTTGCGACGATCAGCTCCTCTGTGGCTTTACTTCAGCTTCTCCCGGCTTCTCTCCTGTTATCTGCGTGTTCCACTTTCTGTCTTCTGCTGTGTGTTTCCTTCATCTGCACTTGTCCCTGTTCTATCTCCAGCTATCGAGTGCTTTCACGCCACCTTGGTAGCTCCGCAACTCCTGGTAGTTGCGGCGCGGTCGCGGTTGCCATGTGTATTTATTCCGCAACTCAAAAAGGGTCAAAACTCAAAATGTCTTGGCCAATATTTCAAAACTAAACAAAAACAAGGGCCCCAACAA
>JAXQQM020066147.1:0-67475 GCA_034641835.2 Pinus albicaulis
GGGGTATTCTCTTTTAATTCTGCAGTTACGGCAGGATTTGGATTCTCAAGACAAGTTATGTCCAATCACCTCCTGATGACCTAATTATGGGCCCAGTTCGGTAGAGTGAACGCCTTGACTTTTCCAAATGTCACTATTTCCTCCTTCACATATGGAAATTGATAGCCAAGAAACTACGGTCAGGTATACTTGTGCCCCTTTTTACGTCACTCCAAAATTCCAATCCGATCAGAGAGAGAGTTATTGAACTTTTCCCACGATCACCTCTTTGAGATGAAATTCAGGAGCCTGAAAAAGCACCACCTTCCACAGATCATATCTCCAAAAATATTGCGAATCAAGATCTGAAATTTTTTGAAGAGTTTCCTCCAGATTTCAGCTTCGCACCCTAAAAATTTTAGATTCTGAACCTTCGTAGAAAAAAATTTATAGTGCAAATGCCACGATGACCTGTTTAGGAGCCTGAAAAAAGACCTAACTTCCACAAATCATATCTCTAAAAATATTGCGAACCAAGCTTTGAAATTTTTAGACGATCTTCCTCAGGATTTCAACTTCACACCCTAAAAATTTCAGCTTCTGAAACTTCGTAGAAAAAACGTTATAGCGAAAATTCCACGATGACCTGTTTGGAGCAGCGAAACCCTAGAATCCAAAGCTCTGATACCAAATGTTGTGTAACCAGCTCCAAAAATAGAAGAAAGAGATATCAATGCCTTATAAATAAGCCACTTCGAGGGGGAAACCTCCAATACATTACATAAATGAACAATTCTTGGATGATACAATTTACAAAACCTCCTTTCTATATATAGGAGTTCATGTGGCCATAATGTAATCCTAGTGGGCCACAATGTAATCCTAGCCGACCTAACAATAATAATTTAAGGGCACAATAATAACAAAATGGGGGTTACAAGGGTACAATAATAACAATAAGCGGGTTACACTAATAACAATAAGGGACTATACTAGTAATATAGGGACCTATGATTCTGCCTTGATTTATGCATCGCATTTCTCATCGATAAAGGATGGCATAAGATGATCATTAATAATTTGGGCCTTGATCATTGAATCCCTACTTTTCCAATCTTTTATGCTATTATAGATATGAGTAATTTTTTTTTCTGCATAAAATTGGCCAAGAGTTTAGTCTCATCATCATAGTGAATAAGCAATTGCAAGTGGTCCAAAACGACTGTCGCCAAATATTTAAGAATTGAAAATGAAACCCCCTTAAACTTGATATACCACTTAGTGACAAATACCTATAGGGGTTCATTTGAATATCATCAACCTTATCAAATAATTGATCATGGAATTTGAGGAACATTAGAGATGAAAAGTAGTAATACGAGTAGGAGGGTCCTGACTATAATTTCCTTCAAAATTTTGGATGTCAAAAAGAAGTTTGGCGGGGATAAGAGGAAAATTTCAATTATAACACATCATATTATTTTAAAATTTCAAAATATATGGAAAGTTCAAAGTTGCTAAAAATAGTAGTCGTAGTTGAGAGACAGGGTTCCAACTCCCAAAAGGAGGATCTCCTTGTTGGCTAGAGCCTGAAAAATAATTCCTTGGGTTTTTATTGGCACCAAATTGCCACGGGTTATTTTTAAAGAAGCTCAAGTTTATATTACAACCTTGATTATCCATGGAAAAGGAAGGGAAATCTCCACTAGCATGCATGATCCCTTAAATTTTTCTATGGGTTTCCCTTACTGACATCCCATATGGGGGGAAATTCCATAGCATGGGATTCCAAAATTTTGGAAAATGCATGGAACTTATAGGAATCATAGAATATGGGAACCGATTATTCCTATACTAAGAAAATAAAGAAAATAGAACTCTTCCAGTTAGACCACTGGAGGGTGGAAACATTCCAGCCATCTATCCAACAAATCCTTTCAAAATATTTTCCCCCATAGTAAAACCCATAAATGGAAAACCTCCACCTCCTAAAGGGGGTTTGAGGTAGGAATATGTCCTCTAGAAAAATAGAAAACTTAAAGAGGATTTGAAGAACTATCATTGTTAGAAAAAATGAGGGAAAAATAATAGAAAATGCAAACAAGATTGTAGGAATACTAACTAGCATATTTTTGAAAGTAAACAAACTCACTAGATGGAAAATCATAGGTTTGGTACTCTCGCTTGGATGAAATAACTACTTTTTCTAAAACTAATGAAGAACATTTAGCACACTTGAGAATATTTTTTGAAAAATGCAGAAAATTTGGAATTTCCATGAATCCTAAGAAACCATTATTTGGATTAAAAGAAGGAAATATGTTAGGTCATATTATCTCTCAGGATGGAATCAGAATTTACCCTAGAAGAATTGAAGGAATATTAAAAATCAGCCATCCCAGAAATCTTAAATAACTCCAATCATTCATTGGTAAAATCAACTTCCTAAGGTAATTTATAAAAAACTTAGCAGAAATTTTAAGGAACATTGCCAATATGCTCAAGAAAGAATCAGAAATAAAATGGACCATAGAAGCAAAACAATCTTTTGATTTAGTCAAGCTAGCATTGACAAAAGCCCCAGTACTAATTATTCGAGATTTTACTAAAGATTTCATGATTTTTTCTTTTGCTTCTGAACATACTATTGCTGTTGTTTTATTATAGAAAAACAATGAAGGACATGGGTAGCGAATAGCTTTTTTCAACAAGGAACTACGAGATGCATCATTGAAATATAATATCATGGAAAAACAGAATCTTGCTTTGGTTAATGTTAGCCACCTATAAATTCTGATATACCAAATGGTGGCTAAATTTTTTTTCAAGCCTTCAAGAAATATATTTCCTTTGAAAATATATCATCCTTGAAGTCTTGTGTTTGTCCTGTCCCAGAAGTTCATCTTCATTGTTGTTTCCATCTTAAAACCATGCTAATTCACCAAAGAAATCTATTCCAAAGGCCTCTGAAACTGCCTATTTTCACTTTTTCCCTCATTTTCATAAAGCCTTTTTTCCATCTTTTAACCCTCCATTCAGCACCTAAAAGCCTTAAATCCCCTTTAAACCTTCAAAGATTCATCTACAGGTTTAAAAAACCCTTTCGTTTCTCTCTACCGAAAGCCTAAAAAGCCTTAAAACCCTTCAAAAACCCTCAAAAATCATGCTTTTCCATCCAGGCCTTAAGCCCTTTGCGGCCTTAGCCCTTAGCCCTTCTTTGCATATGATCTGGTGCTCAGGACCAGGCACTAAGCCCCATTGCTTATCGCAATCATAGTTTCTTTCCCTAGCGTTCCTTTACTCTTCTAAACTTTCGATGCGATAAGTGCCTTTTCTTCCACCTTTGGTCTTTCCATTTTTCCACAGAACCACGTCTTTGCCTTATGATTGGCCCCCACCATCGAAATCACAAAAAAATTTCCCTTGGTTCTCTTCCTTTACCCCCGACCATGCGATGTAGTCCTGGCCATTGATTTGAGAAGATCCATGGCCATTGCATCACATAGCCTTTCGACCTCCGCCCGCTATGCGACAAGCATCACACATCATCGCCTGGCCCACTCCTTTTCTCCCTATCACTTCTCTACCTATCGCGCTCACTCCACGCCGTCCGATCTGTCACCCCAGATCCGATGGTCAACATTGCATTTCGCGCAATTTTTTTCCCCTTCCCACAGTGCGCTACTTCCACGCAATAAAAGTGGTTTTCAAAAGCCACGTGTTGATTGCTCTATGGAATCGCTTTCCAAACTCAAATTACCGCCTCCCCCCATTTTTCTACGCAAAAACCATTACCAGTTTTCCGCCATACCGCTGCTCTCCACGACATCGCTTCTGATTAATCCTAGACGTCGATCTTTGAGATCACACTATCCATGTTCTATCGCCATCTCAATTCGTTTGCCTCCCATCTCTCTCCCGAAACACTCATCAAGAGATCTCCACTGTAGATTGTCCTGATCTAATGGCCCACATCCCCTTTCGCACTCAAACCTCCATCGAACCTGGTCAGCTGCTCTGTCAGGGTTTCTTCCATTTTTCTGCTGCATGCACCACCTCCTCACTACTCCTCCGCCATGCAGAGCCTCTGCATGCAGTCTAAACCAAGCCCGCAAGATTTCATAATGATTTTTTGTGTGTTTGTAGGTTTAAAAGAGTAACTCTGTTAGCAGTTTTTCCTACAGTCACGAAGGTAACACGGAGGCTCAGATAGTAAATCTCAGGGCTAGGAATCAACGTCAAGGGAACCAGAACAAAGGATAAATTCACGATAGTCAATGGGTCATAGAAATAAAACCTCAGTAAACCCTCCAGCTCAGTGAAACCCTCCACCTATACACAAAACACTCAGAAATGGTGAATATCACATATCCAGTTGTGGAAAAGCAAGGCATAGAAGATTAGTACAACCTCGAGAGCATCAGTGCAAAAGTAGTTCAATAAATCAGCAAAGATAAAGCATAAGCAAAGCTAAAATAGTTTTAAGTACAAATAGACAAAGCAATTATTAGTGCAGAATGTTGATTGACACAAACATAGCCCATCTCCATGCTCAAAGGCCTGCCAAGGAGTTATTACACCAAAGAAGCTACTACAAAATGTTAGAAGCAGTTATTTAGGAGTATGGAATGTCCTCAAGGCACATTCTTCCACTTAAATCACACCAAAGGAGATAATAGTACCATTGCAAATAGTATTTCCCCCCAAGGACACTCTGTGGGTGATTTTTGTCATATCAAAATGGTCTCAACAAGCTACAAAGTTATTGATCCTATCTAGAATTCAATGAAATGTTTATGACACAGAATGGGGCATTTGAATGCTCTCTCCTATCTTTGAATTATCATTAAAACCTTCTTCACCTAATTCTCCCATTTTCTCTATAAAGACTCTTTGAAGTCTCATTGTAAAAGGTTGGCATTTGGTGATTTCAGAAGTAATACATAGATTGCTACTTTGAAGAAGCATTGGTGTTCTGGAGGAGTGTGGAAGTCTCTGTTTTCTCTGTTAAATGAAGGAGGCTGGACCATTGGATCCCTAACCCTGGTCTTGTTGAAGTAATCTCTTATTGTTAATGTTATTCCCCATTTATCACTTTGTTCCATTATGCTTTGAATTACAGTACGATAAAAATTTTAGGCAGATAAATGTATCTTAGAAGCACCTCTGACCTTTGTATCCTTTACTGTTTACATGTTTTCTGCTACTGAACGTGATAGGGTAGTTTGACATCTCTCTTGAATATTCAGTTTGTTTTATTTCAGAAATGGTTAATTTAGTTGTGCTAAAGACTGTATAGGTGTTCCCTCTTTCTTTATCACTGAATTTTGTATCTAAAATCTCCCTTTAATTATTAATTCCTGCAGTTTGACAGAGAGGTCTGTTTCAATCATACCCTCTATTCCTTACTGTAATTATTGTGTTAAAGGTCCCTATAATTATAGTCCTAGATGTCTAAGGTGTTCCCTCTTCTTCGAATGCAATTGTATGTCTTTGTTTATTAAGCTCTCAACAGTTAACTTATAAGAGGAAATAGGGCATTCCCCAAATCCTGTAATTAATTTAAAAGGTTTTAGTCTACATTTCTCCTTTTCTTTGAGTATTTATGTTGATTAAGTCCAAAAAAGTGAGCTTACTGGAGGAAATACGGTGTTCCCCGAATCCTTTAAGTCATTGTGAAAGGGTTTAGTTTGCTTTTCACTCTTAGTCCTTAATGTTCATCCCATTTCACCTATATTATTCAACAGATCTTTGACCAAATTAGATTTTCCCTTTTGTTTCCCTCCCTTCTCAATCAGAATTATTTGGATTTTCACATGACTCCATTGTCCAATGACTTATAGATTCCCATGCTCTATCTATACCACATAAAACATATTTTTCCAACCAAACACAACAAACAACCCTGCACCTTATAACTAGCCTAAAATCAAATTCTAAACATTTCAAGACATATCTTTATAAACATATTGAGAGATCCCTCTCTGAGAGTAGGAGGGCTAGATCCTAGAGCTCTAAAGATTGGTTCTGATGTTGCCTTGTCTTTTGTTTAGGAAATCTATCAAAACACAGGACACCAACATAATGGCGATCACGGTGGGACCTTCTGAAAAACACACTAAACATACATATCTCTAAACATTTAGAAGTCCCTATATTAAAAGAATACCCTGTGGACTTATCCCACCGCTCACACCAACATAGTGGCGATCACAGTGGGATCACTGAGTTCATAGTTGCCTAGCAAGCTCTTATAGACTCATTAGTCTTTCAAACAACCATAGAAACTCAGAAAAAAACCAAAAATATTTCAGATTGGTTTCATAATAAACATGATGGTGGAACCATAAAAACAATTTTACCTTCAAAAAGCTAAAAATTTTCCACCTGGCAACTCCACTGGCCTCCATTAGGCCTATTACTTCACGAGTCCTTGTAAAATCTCCTGGGAATGCATTAAGCAAACCCAATCATGCTGTTGGTGGACAGAAAAGTTCAAAATCTTCCACCTGGCGACTCCATAATCCCAGAAGACCTAATGAATCCACTGGTAGAAGACTCTGAACTGGTTAGAAAGATGCAGTGACCTCTTTATAACTTGCAAACGTGGAATCAAGTATAGATAGAGAAGCCAAAATAGAAACATTATTGGACATGATTGGAAAAATGATGTACATACTTGATAGAAGACTGGATGGATATGAGGCTGATACAAATATTGATTATCCAGAGCAGCCCATACCTCCTCCCTGTAAAAAACAAACTCAACCACTATAAGATAAAAACAACAAGAAAAATATGTATGATGAGCTATATTGCAAAGAAAACAATGAAGAAGGTTGTCAAGAAAGTCTTGAAAGCCTCCCTTTATCTTTTATTTCACTATTAAGAGAACTTTACGACCAAAATGCAAATGTAAAAAGTGAGCAGTGTTTTGAGGAGACAATAGGCCACCTAGGAAACACACAATCTAGAATAGGAGAAGAGACAACACAACAAGAATCTTTTCCTTTATGTTATGGCTCATTTCAGATTTTAAAAGGAGAGTGGCATCCTGAAAATATAGTAGAAACAACTCATGAACCTTATATTCAAAGTGGATGCCATGAAAATCATGAGGAGTTGTTTGAAACAGAAAAAGATCAGGAAACAATAGAAAACCCTCAAAGTTTCCCTGCAAGAAAAAGTGAAGACTCCCTAGAAGAGGCTCAAGAAGACATCCAGCCTCAAAATCAGTCAATACAAGAGAAAGAGGACTGTTGTACTTTTTTCCAAAGAAAAAGAAAAATTCCCCTTTTGACAGAAAAAGAAATTGACCAAATATTAAACAAACAGCCAGCTCTCGAATATTCATTAGAACAAAACACTTCTACTCATCTACCTACTAAACCTTGTTGTCTTGAACTAGAAAATGAACTTATAGATCAACTTAAATAAAGACAGACTGATAACCCAATATGCTTGATTGGTGAAATTGTTTATACTAATGATTTTCCAATTTTTAGTCAGTCTGATGATGATGATGAATTTCAAGCAGAAACTAATCATGCAGGGCAACCAGCAGTTGATTGGTGTCATGAGTTTCACTATCATCAGCTTGAAAGTAGCGGTCAACCAATCCAATCCATCAGAAATAGCTTTCACATAATTGGGAGTCAACAATCTATTAGTTGTGATGATGAGGTTGAGAATAAAGAGGAGTTTCTTGAGCAGGATGAATATAAGGAACCTTATCCTGAAAAGATTGAGGAAATAAAATATACCCCTACTCAAGAATATGATGATCTCTTCATAGAGTATAGTCCACTAAACCAGATCTTACCAGGACTATAAGAGGACATCACTGCAATATATGATGTGTCCTCTAGTTTAGATGATAACGAAGATGAGGAAGTTTTACTTTCTCAAGAAAATATTTATCTCAATCCAGTGGATAAAGAAGAGGTAATCCTGGTTGAAACATATCTTTCAAATACTCACAACTAGGTATTATTTCAAGATCCCTATGCTCATTTCTTGAAGATATTTGAAGAAGGGATAAAGGTTGTTAGCAGCAGTATGTTACCAAAGGCAAGAAGATTTTTTAGCAATTTTGTTAAAAAACAAAAGGAATGGGAGTGGCCTTGTTTTTCCAGCATGCTCAAGGATATGAGCGAAGACCAATCATGGAATCATTTACTTGATTGGCTATATTGGAAAAGAGATTTCATAAACTAAATATATAAATTTTCCAAGTTAGATTAGTGTAGGTAGGAATGTCAATAAAGCTCAGCTCTGGAGCATCTAGTTAGTCTTTTTGTTTATTCCTCTGAAGAAGAAAAAAGAGAAAAAAAAAAAATATAAAATAGAAAAGAGGATAGAAATAAAACAAGAGAGGTATAGCCCCATACCAAAAGGAAAGGAAAATATGAAAGTGTGCAAGCTCAAATGCCACTACTTTAAAGAGCACTACTGTCCAATCATACAGCCTAATCATGATTGGGCAGATTTCAATTTACTGTTGATAGGATAGTGAAGAAGATCTGCCAAACTGTTTAATCTTGGCTTATCAGTAAAAAAAATTAGGATAGAAGAAAGAGAACTGGTTCTAACATGCTCAAAACTTGAACCAGAAAAGAAAAATAAAACAACTCTAACAAGATAAAAACCAGAGCTGAAATGAAGAAAAAGGGTGACTCTAAAAAGCTCAAAATCTGAGTCACAACAAGAGGGAAGAATGCTTATTGTTTTCAGATCTCAAGCCTTCCAAATTTTGTGCTAAAAATTCTACAAATAATGCCTGTGTGAAGCTTGTTTTTATGCACACACCACAGCAAGTCAGACTGCTTAATCCTGACTTGGATGCTTTTAAATTTCTGTTTTAGAATATAGAGAATGAAAATCTTCCAGATAGTATAATCCTGACAGATAATAGTTAGGTAGAGAAACTTGTGAGTTCAACCGCTTAATCTAAAGTCATGGAGAAATAAGGGTAGCATTAGATAGGTATATTTTTCTGTTTGCAAAAATAAATGTTGGAAAAGAGTTTTCCAGTCCAAGTGCACTCTAAGAAGAAAACAATGCTAGGACAAATAGTTTGGGGTAGGTAGAAGTATTGTTCAAATGGATTTCTTGCTGCAGGACAGTGAAAATTTGTCAAATGAAGAATTCTGCCCAAATGGAATGGCACTGGTCTACTAAATACAAATATTACTGAGCTTCTGGACACCTAAAGGGCAAGTTGTCCTCCCAAGGTGGAGCCGCTGTTAGCCACCTATAAATTCTGATATACCAAATGGTGGCTAAATTTGTTTTCAAGCCTTCAAGAGATATATTTCCTTTGAAAATCTATCATCCTTGAAGTCTTTTGTTTGTCCTATCTTGGAGGTTCATCTTCATTGTTGTTTCCATCTTAAAACCATGCTAATTCACCAAAGAAATATGTTCCAAAGGCCTTTGAAACTGCCTATTTTCACTTTTTCCCCCATTTTCATAAATCCTTTTTTCCATCTTTTAACCCTCAATTTAGCCCATAAAAGCCTTAAATCCCTTTTAAAACTTCAAAGATTCATCTACAGGTTTAAAAAACCCTTTCTTTTCTCTCTACCGAAAGCCTAAAAAGCCTTAAAACCCTTCAAAAATCTTCAAAAATCATGCTTCTCCATCTAGGCCTTAAGCCTTTTGCAGCCTTAACCCTTAGCCCTTCTTCGCATATGACCCAGCACCCAGGACCAGGCGCTAAGCCCCATCACTCATCTCAATCAGATTTTCTTTCCCTATCCGTTCCTTTACTCTTCTAAAATTTCGATGCGATAAGCGCCTTTTCTTCCGCCTTCGGTCTTTCCATTTTTCCACAGAACCACGTCTTTGCCTTTTGATTGGCCCCTGCCATCGGAATCGCAAAATTTTTTTCCCTTGGTTCTTTTCCTTTACCCTTGACCATGCGATGTAATCCTATCCATTGATATGAGAAGATCTACGGCCATTGCATCACATAGCCTTTCGACCTTCGCCCACTACGCGACAAGCATCACATGTCATCGCTTGGCCCACTCCTTTTCTCCCTATCACTTCTCTGCCTATCATGCTCACTTCACGTTGTCCAATCTGTCACCCCAGATCCGACGGTCAACATTTCATTTCGCACAATTTTTTTCCCCTTCCCACAGTGCGCTACTTCCACACGATAAAAGTGGTTTTCAAAAGCCACGTTTCGATCACTCTATGGAATCACATTCCAAACACAAATTACCACCTCCCTCTATTTTTCTACGCGAAAACCATTACCGGTTTTCTGCCATACCACTGCTCTCCATGATTTCACTCCTGATTAATCCTAGCCATCGATCTTTGAGATAGGACGGTTCATGTTATATCGACATCTCAATTCGTTTGCCTCCCATCTCTCTCCCGAAATGCTCATCGAGAGATCTCCACCGTAGATCGTCCCTAATCTAACGACCCACGTTCCCTTTCACACTCAGACCTCCATTGGACCTGGTTAGCTGCTCTGCCAGGGTTTTTTCCCGATTTTTGATGCAATCACCACCTCCTCACTGCTCCTCCACCACCCACAGAGCCTCTGCAAGCAGTCTAAACCAAGCCGCAGGTTTTCGTAACAGTTTATCGTGTGTTTACAGGTTTTTTCATGGCCGATGAAGGATGAATGTTTTACAGTCACAAAAGTGACACAGAGGCTCAGATAGCAGTCTCAGGGCCAAGGATCAACGTCAAGGGGACTAGAACAGAAGGCGAGGTTATATCAATCAATGGATCAGATCCATGAACCCTCAGTGACACTCCAGCTCAGCGAAACCCTCCACCTATACACAGAACACTCAGAAAGATGAGGATCACATATCCAGTGGCGGAAAAAAAAGGCATAGAAGATTAATAAAACCTTCGAGAGCATCAGTGCAGAAGCAGTTCTGGCAATCAACAGAGATAAAGCATAAACAAAGCTAAAAAATTTTGAAGTACAAAGGGACAGAGCAATTATTAGTGCAGAATGTTGACTGACACAGACATAGCCCATCTCCATGCTCAAAAGCCTGCCAAGCAGTTATTACACCAAGGAAGCTAATACAAACTATCAGAAGCAGTTATTTAGGAGTATGGGGTGTCCTCAAGGCCCATTCTTCGACTTAAATCACACCTAAGAAGATAACAGTATCACTCCAGATGGTTTTTTCTCCCAAGGACACTCTGTGGGTGATTTTTTTCATGTCAAAGGAGCCTCAACAAGAAACGATTGTTACTAAAGCTGTCTAGAAATTAATGTAATATTTATGGCTTAGGATGGAGCATTCGAATGCACTCCTCCTGTCTCTGATGATCATTAAAACCTCCTTCACCTACTTTTCTCATTTTATCTATAAAGACTCTTTGAAGTCTCATTGTAAAAGGTTGGCATTTGGTGATTTCTAAGTAATACATAGATTGCTGCTTTGAAGAAGCATTGGTGTTCTAAAGGAGTGTGGAGGTCTCTGTTTTTCTATTGATGAAGGAGGCTGGACCATTGGATCCCTGAGCCTGGTTTTTGGTGAAGTAATCTCTTTTGTTAATGTTGTTTCCCTTTGATCACTTTGTTCCATTATGCTTTGACTTACAGTAGGATAAAAAGTTTAGGTAGAGAAATGTATCTTAGAAGCACCTCTGACCTGTTTATCCTTCACTGTTTATATGTTTTCTGCTACTGAACATGACAGGGTAGTTTAATAGCTCTCTTGAATTTTTAGTTTGTTTTATTTTAGAAATGTTTAATTTAGTTGTGCTAAAGACTGTTTAGGCATTCCCTCTTTCTTTGCCACTAAATATTGTATCTGAAATCTCCCTTTAATTATTAATGCTTGTAGTTTGATAGAGAGGTCTGTTTCAATCATACCCTTTGTTTCTTACTATAACTATTGTGTTAAAGGTCCCTATAATTGCAGTCCTAGATGTCTAAGACGTTCCCTCTTCTTTGAATGCAATTGTATGTATTTGTTGATTAGGCTCTCAATAGTGAACTTATAGGAGGAAATAGGGCGTTCCCCGAATCCTATAATTCATTAAGAGGGTTTTCATCTGCATTTCTCCTTTTCTTTGAGTATTTATGTTGATTAAATCCAAAACAATGAGCTTACTGGAGGAAATAGGGTGTTCCCCGAATCCTTTAAGTCAGTGTGAGAGGGTTTAGTTTTCTTTTCACTCTTAGTCCTTAATGTTCATCCCATTTCACCTATATTATTCAATAGATCCTTGACCAAGTTAGATTTTCCCTTTGGTTTCCTCCCTTCTCGATAAGAACTATTTGGATTTTCACATGACTCCATTGCCCAATGGCTTGTAGATTCTCATGCTCTATCTATACCACATGAAACATATTTTTCCAGCTTGAAACACAGACACAACAAACAACCTTGCACATTATAACTAGACTAAAATCAAATTATAAACCTTTCCAAGACATATCTTTATAAACATATTGAGAGATCCCTCTCTGAGAGTAGGAGGGCTAGATCCTAGAGCTCTAAAGATTGGTTCTGATGTTTCCTTGTCTTTTGGTTAGCCAATCTATCAAAACATAGGAAACCAACAGTTAAAGCATTGAAAGATTTTAGAGTTTACATTATACATTCACATATCATTGATTATTTTATAAATGCAGTTGTCAAAGATATCTTAACACAAAATGGTCCTGATGGAAAAAGAGGAAAATGGATTGCAGTGATATTAGAATATGATTTGGAAATCAAGCCTACCAATTTGATTAAAGGCCAAGGATTAGCTAAATTGATGTCATAATCTAACTTTCACGAAATAGACATCAACATGGTACACTCATTAGATGATCAAGAGAAACTAGCGACTCCATTGATTGATGAAGCATTCCTGAATTCTCCATGGTATGCTGATATTTTGTATGTACTGTCAAATATGAATTCTCCTCCTGGTTTGTCTAAAACAAAGGCTATATTTCTAAAACTTAAAGCTGTCAAATTCAACATTTTGGACAATGTTTTGTATTGGAAATATATTGGAGGTATTTTTCTTAAATTTTTATTGAAGGATGATGAAGATATATTAATGTATGAGTTCCATGGAGGTGATTGTGGTGGCCATCTCTATTGGAAAACCATTGCTAAAAATATCATGAGAGCTGGTTTTTATTAGCCCACCCTTTTTCCTGATGTCCATAAGAGGGTTACTACTTGTCATAAATGTCAAATCTTTGAAGGAAAGAGAAAGCTATTACATTTACCCTTGAAACCTATTTCTGTATAAAGCCCTTTCCAGCAATAGGGATTAGACTTCATAGGAGAAATTCATCTCCCATTCTCTACCCAACATAAATGGATCCTCACTACTACATATTATTTCACCAAATGGATAGAGGCCACTTGTTGAGTCCCAAACTTGCATCTTTCTTATACACCTTTCTAGACCTTTTCCATTCACCTGGACCTTCTAAGTCATCAATATCATTGCATATTAATTATAAAAGAGCATTTAAAGTGGTTTTTAACTATGTTTTGTGTCTGCTATTTGAATTAGATTTTTGCTCAATAAGCTGCGGAATCTTGTCACTTTCCGCAGCTGCTGCAACTTTCCGCATCCATCTTGTTAAAGTCTATATTGCAGGTGTCTTCAGGAAAATCGAGCCACATGGGCAAGTTGGAAATGACATGGACATGGATCGAGTCCTATTGGCTCAGTCGAATTCACCTAAGAAGGTTGTGGTCAAAGGTAGCCAAGTGGTGGTCAACCGAAGAGTCCCACGGTGACAGAACTCTATTTTTCATCACGTGAAGACTTGCGTGGCCATTTCTAAATCACGGGAGACATATCAACACCTGTAAACGGCTCCATAAGCCGAATCCAACAGCCACTTTCCATAGATTTAATCTTCACGGCAGCCATGATGCTAGATTTCTGGATGTGGTTGTTCACGTGTCTTCTATCAGCGCAGACTTTAGGGAATTAGTTATATCACCCTCTGTTATAAATAATGCGTTCTCATACGCATAATAGTTAGCTCTGTAATGTAATTGCGTTGCCACTGTGCTGTGACATTATTTCTCTGTTATGACCGCATTTTGAATATATAAGAAAGACTCTGTTCATAAGCACAATTCGTGTTTGATAGCTGCTTCCCGAGGATTGTGCAGAGGGCCCCTGCACACGCCGAGGTTTTGTGTATTACTGTATAGTTTCATGCTTCATTTCCTTACGTTAATTGTGCCATAGTCATTCACGTGTATATATATATTACATCTTTCATGGTATTTACGTTTCATCTTTGTCCATAATCTTTCATGCTTTACGTTTTACTTCTATCCATAATCTTTCATGCTTTATATTGTTGTTAACTGATCAGTGTTTTTGTTCCAGATTACAATAGGCAGCCCGGGCATTTGCACATCATTTTATAATGACTAATGACATGGAATCAATCTTGTCCTTCTGCTGATTTATTTTTCTTAGTTTTTAATTCCAGCACTGTTTTATTCATTTCAGTTTTGTACATTTGCTTTACTAGTTAGATTAGATATTAAGCTGCTCATTTCATTATCAGTTACCTCCGAAAGCCATAGCGAGACTAATGGTGAGGGATTGTAGTATGAATGTGTAGTTTGATGTTAGTTTATTTTTCTGCAAGTTAGATATTAAATTGCTCATTTCATTATCAGTTACCTCCGAAAGCCATAGCGAGACTAATGGTGAGGGATTGAAGTATGAGTTTGTAGTTTGATATTAGTTCATTTTCCTTCTGCAAATTAGATATCAGATTGCTCAAGTTGTTTATGATTACCTCCGAAAGCCATAGCAAGACTAATGGTGAGGGGTCAGAATATGAATTGATGTAATTTGATTTTAGCTTTACTTTACTTGCAAATATTTGGATTTCTTTGAGTACAGTTTCTTTTGTGTTAGACAGCAGAAAGGGTAATGGGTTTTCATGGTCAATAGTTCACTGTTTGTTTGACTAATATAGTGGCACATTTTCATTTTCTTTTAGGAATTAATTTTGTCATTGCATATTTTAAAATCCTTTTTAAGTTTGAAGTTTGGGAAATCATTATAAAGGACATCATTTCCTTGAACATTTATATCCATACTTGTCTTTTAGAATTTCCATCTCACATTAGGAAACCAACCAAGATAAAATAAAAATAAAAAAATCATCAAAAACGACAAAAAAGTAAGAGATAGGTTATCTTGCACATATAGTGCGCCACACTTCGTCAGCTTACGAATCCCGGATTGAAAAATTAATGTAGCAATTTAGGACACACTAAATTGACCAAACATTTTGGCGCCGTTGTCGGGGAAGTGTAACTAGGTAGCCAATTTCTTTTAAAAAAAAACAATAAAAAGAAGGGAAAAATTGATAACTTCTTGAAGTATGCTCTCCTCTTGCACCTAGTGTGATTTGGAGGATCAGAAAAGAGAGTTATTGGTTCAATAATTTCTTAAGTATGCTCTCTTCTTGCACCTAGTGTGACCTGGAAGATCAGAAAGAGAATTATTAGCCCAACTTAAAAATAAAAAAAAATGACATGCATAGAGCAAGAGATTCTAGGGGAAGGTTTATAACTAGAGCCAAGAGTTCGATTTTCACAACTCCATCTTCTTCAAGGCATAGACAAGATTCACCACCATCTACCCCTAGCCTTAAGATTCTTGGAATTCAAGGAGCAGCTGAATTAGAGGATTCTCCTATACCACCTACTAAATCTCATTTAGAAAAGGATCCTTTCTTTACTTCTACAGGAGAGTATATTGTAATCAAAGAAGTAGAATCACTTGAAGAAGAAAAGGAAGAGACTCCCTCTCATCCTCCCTTGATAGAAGAACCAGAGGACTTTGAGGACTCTAAAGAAACTATCATGACAGAGGAAATAATAGATGGATTCGGAGGTAGAGGTAGAGGTAGAGGAGGAGGAAATAATGGAGGCAACAATGGTGGAGGTGGAGGTAATAATGGAAGAAATAGGGAAGGAGACAACTCGTTTGGATTCCCTATATTTGATGAGGAAACTCATACAACGATGAAAAACATCTCACCATCTGTCCTCCCCAACTTTTATGGATTGCGAAGTGAGGATCCTGAAACATTTCTGTTTGAGTTTGAAGTCGTGTGCCGAACTTATGACTATATGGAAGACTCTCAAAAAATCAAACTGTTTCCTTCAACATTGAAGGGAGCTGCTTTGAAATGGTTCATGGGATTAGCCACCCAATCTATTAGGACTTGGAATGATATGAAACAAACATTTTTGGATAGATACCTGGACTATTGCATGCCCACCAATCACAAGGATGAGGTATTCAAAATGGTGCAAAAAGAAGATGAAAATTTGGAAGATTTACTTGAAATATTTCAATACAACTTAAAAAGAGCAAAGATGAGCAACTTAGATGAAGAAAATTTGAAAGCCCTTATATTAAAAGCCATCAGAGATGAATGGATAGATATTTTAAACATGATGGGGAAAGGAGACATTTCTCAACTTCCACTTCGTGACATAACAGAACTATGTGTCCATCTCTCAAGGGGAAAATCTAAAACAGGAAAAGGGCCTAGATATCCTTCTCTTATCAGGGCAAACAAATCTGCAATTGGATCAGTAAGTAGGGAAGATATCGGCAATATGCTTGATGAGTTCAAAACTGATATCTTAGGGAGCCTTAGTGAACAACTAGACACCCTTAAAATTCAAAACAAGCAGAAAGCAGAAACTGATGCTCTAGCCATCTTTTGTCCGAAATGTAGGAAGAAACATGCTTTAAGGGAATGTCCCTTGGATGCAAAAGTTGTAGAAACATGTATGATTTTCTCAGAGAATCATGAGACCAAGGATTTTCCTTCAATTCCTGGACTCAAAGTTGTCTTTCAAGAAGATCCAAATTCAGTAGAATCTCTCTGTTTTGTTGCAAGAAGACCTTGGCAGGGGCAACAAACTCAAGGGTTTAGCAACCCTATGAATCTTCAAACCCCACCAAATTGGAATCCTTGGCAACAACCTTGGCCCCAACCTCAAAATTCATATCAGTCATGGGTACAAGGTATGAAAAATCCTTATGGGAGATTTACTCAATTTTATCAATATCCTCCATCTTTTCAAAATCAACAAGCTCCACAACTTCCAAACCCAAATCCACAACTTTCATTGCCATTTCCACAACAACAACCTTCTCAACAAAATCCAAATCCTCAACTCATGCTTCCATACCAAAAAAAGACAAATCAACTTCCAGCTCAGCCATTGCCAAATCCTAACAATAAAAATCCTCAGAATACTTACATGATAGAAGGACAACAATTTCCTACCTACATGATTGTTCCTCTCAATGATGTACAACTCAGATCTGGTAGAGTTTTAGAAAAACCTTCTATAGATGTCCAAGAGCAAGATACCTCTGAGGAGGACTCTCTTAAAGCCAATAAGGGTTCTGAGGAAGCATCTCTTCAAAACTAAAACATTCAAAAAGAGAAAGAAAAGTTAACACCCACAACTCCTATAGTTGAGCAACCTGCATCTTCATCCACACCTCCTTTTCCTGAAAGATTACA
The DNA here is from genome assembly GCA_034641835.2 of Pinus albicaulis. Lineage (NCBI taxonomy): Eukaryota > Viridiplantae > Streptophyta > Pinopsida > Pinales > Pinaceae > Pinus > Pinus albicaulis. The sequence continues at coordinate 17,519 of JAXQQM020066147.1, forward strand.
AATTGATACAGGGGTGGAAAAACAAATCTTGTTGCCTAACTATGATTTTCTAGATGAATTAAAGAATGTTTGTATCAAGATTCCCTTGCTACAAGCCATTCGAGAGATTCCTATTCTAGAAAAAACAATAAAGGAGTTGAGTCTCAAAAGACCAGGAAGGAAACTAAAGGACACAAGAAGAATCCACCTGGTAGGAAAAATTGCAGATATCATGATGGGAAAAATTAGCATGCAGAAGTATGTAGATCCAGGTAGTCCAATTATCAAGACACATATAAATGGGATGGAAATTCCAAATACATTGATTGACTTAGGGGCTGCTATCAACATTATGAGTAGACAGACTATGGAACAGCTAAAACTTCCTAATATTCTTTTTACACCTACTTTACTGCAACTTGCATATCGATCAATTATCAAACCAGATGGTGTATTAGAAGATATTTCAGTCTCCTTAGATTCTTGGGAATATCCAGTAGATTTTATGATTTTGACTCCCAAGAGTAATCTAAGAGGGCACCCACTTATCTTAGGAAGACCTTGGCTAGCCACAGCTGATGCTTTTATTAGTTGTAGATCTGGGGATATGTACATTTCTAATGGTAATTCGACAAAGAAATTCAATTTGTATCCTCCAACAAAAGTAATCACAGAAGTAGGAGACAATGAATGGGTCGATGATGAGGACATTATACAACCCGTCTTTACCATTTCGGAAGTTAGTGAGGATAGTCAAATTCTGAACACATTAGAAAATTTTGAGATATCTTCAGAATATGACCCCACACAATTTCAGGTTGGAATCGACATAGAATATTTATCATCAAGACAAATGTATCTTTACTCTATGGAAGAGTTTGGTAGTTCTACTATTGAGATTTTTCCAGGAAAAAACTTTGAATATCAACAAACATTTGGAAAAGTCACAACAAGAAGAACTAACCAAAATCTTAGCAAAAAAACATTCCCTATCGCATTTGCATGGGAGTATACCGACATGAAAGGTATTGATCCTAAGACTTGCATCCATCATATCTATATTGAGGAAAACAGTAGACCAATCGGACAACCTCGCAGAAGGATGAATCCAAATCTTAGGGGAGATAGTGAAAGAAGAGCTCAAAAACTACTCAATGTAAACTTCATTTATCCAATTTCGGATAGCCGATGGGTTTCTCCTTTGGTTATAGTACCTAAAAAAGAATGGTAAATGGAGGGTATGCATTGATTACGAGGGAATTGAACAAAGCAAATTTGAAGGATCAATTTCCTTTGCCCTTTATCGATCGAGTATTAGATACATTAGCAGGTAAAAGTACTTTTCATTCTTGGATGGTTTTAGTGCTATAATCAAATTCGGGTAGCACTGAAGATCAAGATAAGACCACATTCACTGTCCATGGGGAACTTTTTTCCTATCGAGTACTTCCTTTTGGGTTATGTAATGCACCCGCAACATTCCAAAGAGCAAGGTACTAGGAATTTTTTTCTGATCTAATCCATGATTGTGTAGAGGTTTATATGGATGATTTTACAGTTTATGGTAATTCATTTGAAGAGGCATTAGAAAATTTGGAAAAAGTCCTTATAAGATGTAAAGAAACAAATCTTTCATTAAGCCATGAAAAAATACTTTATGATGTTTATTGAAGGTATTGTTTTGGGGATCATATTTCGAGGAGATGGGATTAAGGTTGATAGATCAAAAGTTGAAGTCATCTCCCAAGTTGCCTATTCCAAATTGTCAAAGAGATGTTAGAAGTTTTCTAGGATTTCATTGGGATACTATAGAAGATTTATAGAAAAATTTACTAAAATAGCATCTCCACTCTTCAAACTTCTTACAAAGGGCTCGTGAATTCAAATGGGATCCCGATTGTCAATCGACCTTTGAAACTTTGAAAACAAGAATATCCGAAGCACCTATCTTGAGAGGACCAAATTGGAAAATTCCTTTCCATATTTCTACGGATACTTCGGATACGACCTTTAGAGCTCGTGTTGGGTCAAAAAGGATTTAGTCCCTTATGCCATTTACTATACCAAGTAAGAATTTGACTCCCACGAGTTGAACTATACCATAATCGAAAAAGAGTTTTTAGATGTTGTTCATGCAATCAATAAGTTTATACATTATATAATGTGCTATGAAACTTTTATTCATACCGATCATTCCCGCGATTAGATATCTAATGAGAAAACTCGTTACTAATGGCGAAAGTGACAAGATGGCTCTTACTTTTTGCAGGAATTCAATATTACTATGTTGGATAGACCAAGAAAACAAAATACGAGTAGGCGATTTCTTGTCTAGGATTCAGAATTTTAAAGAAGATTCTCCGTAGAGGATAAGTTTCCCGATGAATACTTGTTTGCAGTAACTATTAAGACTCCTTGGTATGTAGATATTGCTAACTATTTGGTTACGGAAATCGCTTCCACATTTATTTCCAAGTGAAAAAAGAAATAATTCAGAGAGTTCAAAATATTCATGGATTTCTAACGAATTGTTTAAAAACAGGCTGCATCTTGTGATCGAGAAGATGTGTCGTGAAGATGAAATGCTCGATATCCTTAAGGCATGTCATAATGAACCATGCGGCGGACACTTTGAGATCAAAAATGACAACTTATAAAATCCTCTCTTTAGGATATTATTGGCCTTCCCTCTTCAAAGATGCAAAACAATATGTAAAAAGTGTGACACTGCCCAAAGAGTAGGGAAACCTACCCTTTCAAATGAAATGCCATTGCAAACACAGGGTACTCATCGAACCCTTTGAGAAATGGGCTTTAGATTTCATTGGACCTATTAACCCACCATCTAAGAAAAAGAAGTATATATTGGTTTGTACTCGATTATGTTACTAAATGGGTAGAAGCTAAAGCATTGAGTGTCACTCTTACCGAAAATTCAGGGTGTTAATTTTCTTTATGAGGATATTTTTACTCGCTTTGGTGTTCCAAGAGAAATTTTGACGATTAGGGAAGCCAATTCACATCCAACTTGGTGGAGAAGCTGATAGAAGAATACAAAATCAAGCACATAAGATCTACTCCTTACCATCCGCAAGAAAATGGTCAAGTGGAGTCTACAAACAAAGTTCTTGAAAGTATCATCACCAAAATTGTTCATCTACACAAGAAGAGATTGAGCGGGGAAAAGGCTTCCCTGAGCTTCGTGGGCCTACAGAACTACATGGAGAAATACAACGGGACATTCTCCCTATGAACTTGTTTATGGGAAAGAAGTCCCTGCTCCCCATTGAATTCCAAGTCAAAACCTTCAAGATAGAAGTTCGACTTGGGGATGGATCTATCGAAGCCCAAAAGCATAGAATGGAGCAGTTGAATGAGCTAGATGAGATCGTACAAGATGCAATTCTAAGAACTGATCTAGTTCAATATCAAAAGAGCTAAATGGCATGACAAATATATCAAAGAGAAGAAGTTTCAAGAAGGAGATTGGGCATTGCTATTTGACTTCAAGTTTAAATATTTTAAAGAGAAAATTTTCGGACTCATTGGCTTGCGCCATATGGAGATTGACAAGATCTTTAGAAATGGAGCGGTAAGAATCAAGACCATTGATGAATCTCAAACTCCTCTTATTGTGAATGGCCACAGATTAAAGATCTATCATAAGCCACTCTCAAAAGAGGAATTTTTCAAAATGTTTCAAGATAATTCTGCAATAAGGCTAGTGAAGAAGAATCCTTCTTCTCCATCAGCCTAGCCTTTGTTCTTTTCAGTTTCAAGTATAAAAAAAAAAAAAGTATAAGCCTGAAAACCAATCACTGATTGGCAGTCTTATACAGAAAATGTAGGGTGAAAATCAGGAACACCTGACACCCTATATTTTCCAAAAAAAAAAATTCTCTCTCTCTCTTATTTCACAAGTTTTATGACAACCCACTCCATTTCATTCCACTTCATTCCACTTCATTACACTCCACTTCATTTCACTTTACTCCATTTCATCTATTTCATTTCATTTCATCAATAAAATTTTCTTTCATGACCATTTTCATTCAGACAGTTATCATCTATCCATCTCCATTCACCCAAATAATTGTTGTGTCAGTTTCCGCAGCTGACACCAGTTTCCACAGCCAGAAGCAGTTTCTGCAGCCACCACTCTGTTTTTCAAAAATTTACAGTCAGATGTTATTTCCACAATCATGAAATCAAATGCAAGTATGAAGACATATTATGAAGACATGGGGCATTCAAAGACATCAATGAGGAGCAACTGATTGAAGACCAATGAAAAATGGCAAGAATTCCAAGGTATGAGTAAAAATTTATTTCAAATGGAATTCAAGCACATTTTTACATAGTTATAAACCATAGCTCCATTATATGCAATGATTGCGTTGATAACTCCGTAGCCATCCCACGATCTCTATACGATTCCCCCACAATCCTTGCATTCATTTCTAAACGGCCTCATAATCAAGCCTCCGGTCTTCATTAGTGTTCAGCTATACGTTGATACTCCACCTGTAGTTAAGAAACGTAGTTGATTTGACTACGGCTTCTCTTAGCCGCACAAAATCCGTAGCCGTTGCATAAACGTGCTTGCATCTACTCTGCAGCCACCCAATTTTAAATATTGCCGGATGTGTTTTACTCCCCCTATTGTTCTATTGATCTCACGGCTGCATTTCCATCGTGCTCACATAAGCTTTCACCCCGTTTTATTCTCTGTTCTGCTTCATTCCATGTACCTATTCTCTGATATCCGCTTACAGTCACTGGCCTCCTTCATAAACCCTGATCATTTCTGCCGTTTTACCTCCGTTAAAACCCTCTTCACGCAGACAAGTTTTAAAGTACAGAAGAAAGGATGGGTCAGTTGTTGAGAACAGAACCAGAGGGACCCAAATTTATGGAAGGATACCCGCAAGTCAGAGATATATTGAAAAAGGCAAAGTGGCTTCGGTTTATTCAAAAGTTTAGAGGCTACCATAAAGAGGTGACAAAAGCTTTTGCAAGGTCTTTCAATGGTCTGGAGGTAGAAATTGGGGACCTCAAATTTATGGTGAATGAGGCATCCATAGCAGCTGCTACAGGACTCCCTCAAGAAGGTGAACGCTGGTTCAAGAACAAGAGCATTAGTGATGAAGCCTGGAGAGTGATCCTACGTAACCCAGGTATGGATGTTACCATTTTTAAAAGGGGAATTCCTGTTCATGCTTTAAAAGAAGAGTGGGCCAGTTTACTGTTAGTTATTCAAAAATTTATCACCTGTGAGGGACGTTTTGGATCAATGTATATGTATCATACCCGACTGTTGATGAATTTCCTAGACAACCAGGCTCTCAATCTACCATAATTTTTATTAAAAAAATTTAAGAATATGTCTGTAACCGTCCAGAAGCATCTAGGGGACGTAGAACCACATTTGTATCACCATGGTCTTGTGAAAATTTTGATTGAAAAACAGTTAAAAGAGAAAAAGGACACATGGGAACAGTTTTTAATTAGGAATTTCTTTGAAGAACCCCAAGAAACTCCTGAAGGCAGTACACCAAAAAGAAGGAGAACAAGTGATAAAACTCAAAGTACTCCTACTAACACAGTTGAAAGAACTAGTAGAGAGGAAAGACTGTCTAAAAGGAAGAAGGAAAAGACTGAAGAGAGAAAAAGCATTGAGGCTGTGCATCAAACCCCTTCCTCAGAAGAATATCATCAAGTGTTATCTGAGAGACTAGTTCACCTTCAGGAACAGTCATCTATGGCCAAAAAGAGGGGAAAAGAAAAACAAAAGGAAAAAGACAGTAGTCCACAGTATGTAAGAAGAAGTTCCAGGCTTAAAGGAAAGTGGAAGAAAACACAGACAAAAGGACCTCATTTTATTGATTTGGGAGAAGTAACACCTGAACAAACTCCAGCTGGCCATAGTCCATCTCATTCTCAGCCAAACGTTGAACATAGTCCACCTAATTCTCAGTCAAACGTTGAAGCTAGTCCTCAAGACGTTGACATGAGCCCTTTTCAGCCAGATTTTGAAGACAATTCTCCTCCACAGCATTTTGGGGACAGCCCAAGGAAAACGACACCTGAGATAGATCCAAAGCAGCAAGAGGTGTACGATTACATAGAATCCTTAGAAAGGACAGCCACGGGCCCCAACACCTCATCCACTCAGCCTCACACAGCACAAGAAGATCTAGTCCAATCATTGAAACAAGAAGTCTTTGAGTTGGAGGTTTTAAATAGACACATTAAAAATGAAAATGAGGCATTAAAGGAACAAAGAAAATTGGACAAGATCATTCATGACAATACCATGCTACATCTGGGACTGTGGCAGAAAAAGAACAAGAAATTGAAGAAGAAATGCCAGAAGATAAGTAGAGCACTGATTAATCTTAAATTCAGATGCTTAATGAAGAAGCCCAGGATGTTAGCAGCACCAAGGAAGAGGAGAAGAGGACTAGATGTACTGGCAGAGGTATCAAGGCATATGAATTGAAGAAGGATTATCAAAATTTTGGTTGCATGAGGACATGCAACACCTTCACAGTGGGGGTATGTTGAGTCCCAAACTTGCATCTTTCTTATACACCTTTCTAGACCTTTTTCATTCACCTGGACCTTCTAAGTCATCAATATCATTGCATATTAATTATAAAAGAGCATTTAAAATGGTTTTTAACTATGTTTTGTGTCTGCTGTTTGAATTAGATTTTTGCTCATTAAGCTGCGGAATCTTGTCACTTTCCGCAGCTGCTGCAAATTTCCGCAGCCATTTTGTTAAAGTCTATATTGCAGGTGTCTTCAGGAAAATCGAGCCACATGGGCAAGTTAGAAATGACATGGACATGGATCGTGTCCTATTGGCTCAGTCGAATTCACCTAAGAAGGTTGTGGTCAAAGGTAGCCAAGTGGTGGTCAACCGAAGAGTCCCACGGTGACAGAACTCTGTTTTTCATCACGTGAAGACTTGCGTGGCCATTTCTAAATCACGGGAGACATATCAACACCTGTAAACGGCTCCATAAGCCGAATCCAACAGCCACTTTCCATAGATTTAATCTTCACCGCAGCCATGATGCTAGATTTCTGGACGTGGTTGTTCACGTGTCTTCTATCAACGCAGACTTTAGGGAATTAGTTATATCACCCTCTGTTATAAATAATGTGTTCTCATACGCATAATAGCTAGCTCTGTAATGTAATTGCATTGCCACTGTGCTGTGACATTATTTCTCTGTTATGACCGCATTTTGAATATATAAGAAGACTATGTTCATAAGCACAATTCGTGTTTGATAGCTGCTTCCCGAGGATTGTGCAGAGGGCCCCTGCACACGCCGAGGTTTTGTGTATTACTGTATAGTTTCATGCTTCATTTCCTTACGTTCATTGTGCCATATTCATTCACGTGTATATATATTACATCTTTCATGGTATTTATGTTTCATCTTTGTCCATAATCTCTCATGCTTTACGTTTTACTTTTGTCCATAATCTTTCATGCTTTATATTGTTGTTAACTGATCAGTGTTTTTGTTCCAGATTACAATAGGCAGCCCGGGCATTTGCACATCATTTTATAATGACTAATGACATGGAATCAATCTTGTCCTTCTGCTGATTTCTTTTTCTTAGTTTTTAATTCCAACATTGTTTTATTCATTTTAGTTTTGTACATTTTCTTTACTAGTTAGATTAGATATTAAACTGCTCATGTCATTATCAGTTACCTCCGAAAGCCATAGCGAGACTAATGGTGAGGGATTGAAGTATGAGTGTGTAGTTTGATATTAGTTTATTTTTCTGCAAGTTAGATATTAAATTGCTCATGTCATTATTAGTTACCTCCGAAAGCCATAGCGAGACTAATGGTGAGGGATTGAAGTATGAGTGTGTAATTTGATATTAGTTTATTTTTCTGCAAATTAGATATCATATTGCTCAAGTTGTTTATGATTACCTCCGAAAGCCATAGCGAGACTAATGGTGAGGGGTCAGAATATGAATTGATGTAATTTGATTTTAGCTTTACTTTACTTGCAAATCTTTGGATTTCTTTGAGTACAGTTTCTTTTGTGTTAGACAGCAGCAAGGGTAATGGGTTTTCATGGTCAATAGTTCACTGTTTGTTTGACTAGTATAGTGGCACATTTTCATTTTCTTTTAGGAATTAATTTTGTCATTGCATATTTTAAAATCCTTTTTAAGTTTGAAGTTTGGGAAATCATTATAAAGGACATCATTTCCTTGAACATTTATATCCATACTTGTCTTTTAGAATTTCCATCTCACATTAGGAAACCAACCAAGATAAAAAGAAAAAAAACCAAAAACGACAAAAAGTAAGAGATAGGTTATCTTGCACATATAGTGCGCCACACTTCGTCAGCTTACGAATCCCGGATTGAAAAATTAATGTAGCAATTTAGGACACATTAAATTGACCAAACACCACTCCTTCTAGAAATTCTACTGACTCTTTCATAATAAAATTCCTAGAAACCAACATCCTTTCTAGATTTGGTTGTCTTAGAAAAATCATTACAGATAATGTTGCTACCTTCAAGTCCAAAAAGTTGGCTGATTTTTTCCACAAGTATCATATAACATTGGGACATTCAACAACCTATTACCCTCAAGGTAACAGACTGGTTGAATCTTCAAATAAAAGCCTGGTGCACATTATAAAAAAAAAAAATTCTGGAGGAGAATAAGAAATCATGGTACAATAAATTGATCAATTCTCTTTGGGTTGATAGGCTTACCAAAAAGAAATCAATTGTCATGTCTCCATACCAATTGGTTTATGGAATGGATGCAATATTTCCTTCTTCCTTGGGAGTCCCAGTAATGAAGATAATCTAACAGATTCAAGTTGAACCAAATGACATTCAAAGAAGGATAAATGACACCATATAGCTACAACAGTCTAGAGACGAGGTTTACAACATAACACAAGTAAATCAAGAGAATATCAAAGATATATTTGACAAGAGAACCAAGGAAAATGATTTCAAATTAGGAGATAAAGTTCTAAAATGGGATTCGAGAAGAGAGGATAAAGGAAAGCACGAAAAGTTTGATAATCTTTGGCAAGGGCCATACATCATTGATTATTTCAGGGGAAATCATACTTAGTTTCTCAAAGAGTTGGATGATACAAAAGTATATGGAGTTCTTGTCAATGGCAGGATGCTGAAACATTATTTATTTTAAAACTCAGGTTGAATTTTCATCATTTTAAATACCATAGTCTCACAGTTTTTAATAATTCATTGGACAAGGTTGAAGCCCGGAGTGAAGGCCCTAAGCCTAATTTGATGAGCAGGTATAAAAATAGAAAATAAAACAGTTGAAGAAGAAAAGAAACCAGTTAAAAATGTTGCAAAATAAGGAGCATTCAAGGCTACTGGCCTCAAGTTCTTGACACTTCTTTTCAAGAAGCGCCATCCCCAGTTGGAGCTAGTGTTAGTACCCTATAAATTATAGGATCTTAAGGTGATTGGATACTTCATATTTGTTGCAAATTTTTCATTATTGAAAGGCTTTTCAAAATTCAAATGATTTCAAATAAAAAAATATGAAAAATAAAGAAAAGAGGGTATAAAAAATAGAAAAAGAAAAAAAATAAAAGGAAAAAATAAAGAAAAAAGCCCAAAAAAGAAATAACACTGAAAGTGCTGCAAGTTTAAATTCCACTACTCATTAGATATGTTTGTCTAGTCATACATTTTAATCATGATTGGACAATTTTCAATTTCTATTGATAAGTTAGAAAATAAAGATTTGCCAAATTGTTTAATCTTGGCTTATCAGTAGATAGGTAGAAAATGAAATTGGTTCAACAGTTTAAACTGAGTCAATGGTTGAAATAAGGATAGGTATTAGGTTAGAAATTCAAAATAAAAAATGATTTAAGGGTTTTCTAGTCCAAATGCACCCTGATAAAAGAAGAAAAAATGTTAGAGGATTAGTTTGGGTAGGTAGATGTGCTGGGGAGAAATAATGGAAGGAAAATATGCAATCTATTCCACAAGGTACAACATCCCAGTTTCATTTTTTTCCTTTGCTGTAAGACGAAAATTGGGACAGAGAGTGTTTATACTCAAAGGGTTTGAAAGGGGATTATGTTCTAATATTGGGAGCTATATTCCAAGTCATTTTGACATATATTATGTCTCAATGTTATCCAAAGTCCCTAAAATGTTAATATTCAATTATTCCTAACCTTCAAAATCTCATATTTTTCATTTATCCTAAAGTTTACTCTATCCCCCAACATTCATATTTACTAACCCCACCATCCCATCGCACATCACATCAATCACTAAGCTCCCCACACTTTCTTGACATCTTCGCTCAGAAATCCACATCTAACGGCCCACGTCGCCTTTCGGCCCCCTCAGCCTCCGAAATTTAACAATGAGGGGGGGGGGGGGGGGGTTTGAAGGTGAGGTAGATCTATTATCGATGTTCCTACTACATGTCACCTCTAGACTATTTCACACCCCCTACTACTTAGTTACCATTCACCACCATCACCCCCTCTCCGGAAAAAACAGCTTTTTTGTTTAACAATACCACCACACTTATTCGAATTTTTAAACCGACCGTTAGCATCACGTCCACTCTCGCTACTCCATCCAATCACATCACCTCCCACCAACAAGCCGTTGTACCATTAATGGAAATTCTATTATCCAACGGGCCCATGCCTTATCAATGACCACCAAATCATTGTTTTAAGCTCAAATTCGGCATAATGACGGGGTTTACTATGCTTATTAGTGTCAAATTGTTGAAAGTTTTTGAACTCACATATAGATCACAGAGAACCAAAAATTGAAGAAACTTCTCATGTTTATGAAGGAGAAATCACTGTGTCTCCACTAAGCCAATCGAGGTTATGTTATAACTCTTCCCTCGTTCCTTTTAATTTTTCCTCTTCCCCAAATTCTATTTTGTGGAAATTTCCTTTCTCCTGCTCTTCGTCATCCCATTCTTCATCGGGTGGACGAGAACTAATTTATAGAAAATAATAAGAATCCAAAGGCGTACCAATAACCTTTAAATCCTATGGTCTACCCTCGTGAGATTTAGATCATATACACTCCGTCGATAGAGACTATAAAATCCATGAGACATAGTCGACTAATTTCTCAGATGTATACTCGTTGGCTCATAGACACCATTCCCCTAGAGACAGCCTAGAGTTGCTATAGACCAGTGCCTAGGACATCTTAGCATAGCAAGGAGCTCATAATATAGCTTGGGTTGTCAATCCAAAAGCTCTCTTACTATCACTTGTAAAACAAGGAAATTAGTTTAAATGGAACCAAACTCTCTCAGAAGCTGATACAAAGATAAGAATAATGTAGGAACAGCATGAAAAACTCCAATACAAAAGCATTAGATAGTTAAGAGACATCTTACCGCAAAGAGGGCCAGTTCAAATAATATGCCACAGAAATCAAATATCAGAAAGTGGATGCAGTGAAGAAACATGAAGAAGATACTAGTTAGCATGAGGTTGATACCCAGATACACAACAAAACCACATATGGGCTTATCCAACTAAGAATCCATACATGACAATGGTGTTTTAAAAGCACCCTCCTCAAGTAACTAATATAGCAGAAAATATGGATGAAATGAACATGGAATAGTATATCATGACTAGGCCTATTTAAAGTGCTTGACTAATCCAAGTATGGGCACCAACTAGGATGAATCCTTACTTAAGACTAGTGAGCCACTCGCATTCTAGAACATGATACAAGAAGATAAATAGCATGAAATGAGATATTATATTAACACATAAGAAAATATTACATATTGTGGGATACCAAAGACCAGAATCCTCATTACAGTTATAACTCCTCCTCACTGAAACCCTACGGGCTCTGAGCCTTCATACAGAAACTTTACAAGATGTATACAAAAGCCTTTCACTGCACAGTTTGCTGATAGAAATCTGGAACCCTTACAATGTCTTTCTTTCTGGTTTTTATAGAGGAGATAGAAATCTCTAGATAGTGAGGTAGGTGATATACATTTAATAGTCTGATTTGAAACAAAGTGGCGGAAAACATTTGCGCCCATACTGTGAATGACTGAATATAATTATTTGTACTTTGCAATCTACCTCTAGGAATAAATGAACTGGAAGAAAATCTCTTCAGGAACAGGGCATGAGGGTAGTTCTTCGTGAACATTCTGTACATTCCTGGAGGGAGCTCGACTGAAATATCATCTTGAAAACATTGCTTTCTGAGCACTGTACCTTCCAACATTTGAATTTAAACCCAAGACCTTTAATGCAGGACGTTGTATCTCTCGGCCTTTCACTGATATTTTTATGCTGTGAATTTAATGTCTTCAACTGCCAGAACCTACCTCTTGTATCGCTCTGAGGGGTTCGATGGATTTTCTTTCTGTTTCCATTAATGAGGTCATATCATAACAACTACCTCAAGCTTCCCTCTTAAATTTCACCAGCGGAATATTGTCCTTTGAGCTGCTCTTGACCTCTTGTAATGGAGGCGACAAATTATAGCGTTTCTTCATCATCTTGAAACCTCCAAAATCCACATATACATTAGAAAAAACAGACTCAAGAGCAAGGGGCGTGGAGGTGGAGATGATGGTGACGTCGAGGACATGGCCACATGGCTAGAACAAGCAAGGTGGCGAGGAAATTACAGTGGAGGTATGGTGGAAAGGCTGATCAGAGAGAAACATTAACATATAACATAAGAATGAAATATATATGAGTAGCAGAGGGTGAGATGGTGAACACGTGGAGCAATGACGTGGTGGGGGACTCGGTCAGCGGATGGTCAAGCAGATGATCTGGACCGTTCAATTCCAGAGTAAGATCCACGGCTACATATGCTTTGAGGCAATGGAACGGTGGGCCATGGACGCGACAGACACGGGTTAAAGTGCGTGCAACTTCAGAGGATATCCAACGTTGGATGGAGGTCGACAGATCCAACGGCGCTGGTGAATTCTGTTGCCCGTCTATGGTCGGACCTTTAACGCGCGAAATGGGCGGTTTGGAGATCGTACATTGAGGACACTTGTCATGCGATCTATGGAATCACTGGCCCAATGGAGAATACCTCCAGCGTTGGATAAGTGGTGCAGAATGAAACAACTGGTTTTTGTACAGTGATCGTGAGTGCGGGGACCACCACGGCTAAATTGATTGCGGGCCTTTGATTTCTATTGGATCGGACGGCTATGGCTTTACCCGAAAACATAAGGCGATAAGCTCCCGCCTGTCTGGCACACGGTCTTTTGACTAGGTCACATGGGAATCAAAATAGGGAGGGCTAAGATCTCAGGGGATAGGCCCGATAAATTTTCAATTATGGGTTTTGAGCCTTTGGGTAAGGTATTTTTTAGGCGGCAGGAGCAACGATAGGCAGAATATAACTGTTCTCGGCCACATGAGGAGATTTTAAAGGATTCATTTAGGTCTGAAGGCTAGAAATTTGAATGGAAGGGCTAATATGTACAACATCGGCTCCATCTGGGGACGACATGTTCATCCTTGGACATGTCGAGAACTTGCAGACCCTTGATCATCTTGTATGTAGATTCCGCTCTTCAGCCCTTTTACTTTTTCTTCAAAACTCATTAGCACACATCCCATGTTAAAATAAAAACTGAAACAAAGTCTATATACAATATAATACAACAGGCATACTCTGCCCGAATCAAAATTGAAAGTAGGGCTTTAGGAATTGGCCGTTCACAGGGGCATCTAACAAGTCACCCTGCAAATTTTCTAAAATAAATGTATTATTACCTTTTAGCTCCATAATCTTAAATGGGCCAAACCAAAGTGGATCAAATTTAGCATGTTTTCCCTTTTCAGCCCTTCGGATATCCCATCTGAGAACCAGATCACCAATTTGAAATTTCCTGTCTTTTTCATGCTGATCAAAGATGTTTTTCATTTTCTCCTGATACTCCGCTAATCTCTGATTCACTTGGCTCCGTGTTTCCTCCAATTCTACCAGTTGGTTAATTCTTCTGACCATGTCATCTGGTTCTTCCTGACTTTCCTGCATGAAACGTGCCACTGGCAAAGCCAATTGCACAGGAAACACAACTGCTCGCCCATATACTAATTCATAAGGAGATTTCCCTGTTGCTCTCTTGCTAGTTATTCTGTTTGCACACAAAGCAAATTTCAATTGGGAATCCCAATTCTTTTGATTCTCATTAATTGTCTTCTTCAAGGCCCTCACCAGAGTTTTGTTGGAAGATTCTGCCAAGCCATTCCCCTGTGGATAGTAAGTTGTGGAGTGATTTAATGCAATATTATACTGCTGGCAGAAATTTACAAATTTATTGGACTTGAAGGCCTGTGCATTATCAGTTACAATTCTAGCTGGACAGCCAAACCTAGATATGATGTTCTCTTCCATGAATTTGATGATTACAGCATCTGTAGCATTTCTCGCAGGTATGGCTTCCACCCACTTTGTAAAGTAATCTATTTCAGTAAATATCCATTTATGTTGGCCACTTGAAGGGGGATGTATTTCTCCAATAAAATCTAATCCCCATTGCTGAAATGGTTCATCTATATGAACTGGAATTAGGGGCAAAGCAGGCAGCTTTTGTCTCTCAGCAAATTTTTGACACTTATCACATGCTCTAACCCAATTAAAAAACATCTCCAAATAATTTAGGCCAATAAAAACCAGCTCTTAGTATTTTATGTGCTGTGGCCTTCCAACTGTAATGACCTCCACAAATTCCTTCATGAAACTCCACCATTATATTTTCTACTTCATCCTCTGTGAGGCACAATAATAGTATGCCTGAAGGATCTCTCCAATATAACTGACCATTGGCAACTATATACTTTTGTGATTTCAGCCTCAAAGCCCTGTATTTTGATTTATCACAGCTGGGTGGACAGATGAGTGTTAAAAGATATTCAACTATTTCTTTGTACCAAGGACTAGTGAGATATTTTATGTGTATCTTTTGAGTGGCCATCTCTAGTCCATGCTGCTCTTCTCCTTTCTCAGACTCTTCATTCGCCATCATAGATAAATTGATGCCCAAGGCTTGATGATTTGATTCAGATAACATTTTAGTAAGTCCCTGTCCTTTAATCAGCTTAGTAGGTCTGATGTCCAAATCATATTCTTGTATTTTTGCAATCCATCTTCCTCTTTTTCCTTCACTATCTCCCTGAATGAGAATATCTTTGACAGCAGCTGTAGGGACATATGCAGTAATATGAGACTGCAAAACATACATTCTAAAGGCTTTGAGGGACTTCACCGGGGCATATGCCTGCTTCTCCAATATATTATATTTTAATTCAGCATCATGAAGCACTTGACTGAAGAAAGCAATAGGCTGCTCATATCCATCTTCATTTTTCTGCAATAATACTCCAGCTATTGTATGAGGTGAAGCGAATGAAAACATCATAAATGGTTTTGCATAATCTGGTCCTGCCAGCACAGGAGCTTCAACAAATGCCTGTTTTATTCTGAAGAATGCCTCTCTAGATTCCTGAGACCATTTTACTTCACTGTTCTTCTTCAGCATATCTGTTATATGCCTAACTATTTCAGCATAGTTAGGAATAAACCTTCTCAGAAAATTGATTCGGCCTAGAAACACCTGCACTTATTTTTTATTCCTGGGGAGAGGAATTCCATTTATGACTTCAACTCTTTTAGGGTCTATTTTCACACCATCTTTAGTTACAATGTGCCCTAAGATTTTTCCCTCATCTAATGCAAATAGAGACTTTTGAGGATTAAGGGAGAGACCATACCTTCTGCATTTTTCAAAGGTTCTCTGCAAATGCTGAATGTGTTCAGTATCATCCTTTGAAAACACTGTAATATCATCAAGATATACCACCAAAAATTTATCTTGTTCCCCAACAAAGGCTATGTCCATAGCCCTCTGAAATGTGGCCCCTGCGTTAATCAAACCAAATGGCATCCTGGCATACATAAATGTTCCCCATGGGGTGGTGAATGCAGTTTTCCTTTGATCTTCTGGAAGCACAGCCACCTGATTATAACCAGAAAAACCATCCATCATTGACATTCTTGAGGCTCCTACTACTTTTTGCAGGATGTGGTCCATCTTAGGCAGTGGATAATTATCCTTTAAAGATGCTCTATTTAAGTTCCTGAAATCCACACATAATCTTATTTCTCCATTATTTTTTCGAACAGGAACTAAGTTAGCAACCCATTCAGAGTATCTTAGTGGCACAATTATTTTGGCCTGTAGCAGCTTCTTGATTTCTTTTTCAATGGAGGGAAGCAGCAGAGGATTTATCTGTCCGAGCTTCTGCTTGTAAGGTTTTGCATCTTCCCTCAGAGGAATTTTATGGTGCATTATATTAACATCAAAAGTTTTTAGGTCCTGATAGGACCATGCAAACACATCCTTATATGACTGAAATAATTTCAAATATTTCCTTTTATATTCCTCTGAAACTTTTTTGGATAGTTTTACGATTTTGGGCTCAGCATCAGTGTCCAAATTCAAGTCTTCTACTTGACTTTCTTCTATTACTTTACTGTGCTGCAATGGAACATCATTTTTATCAAATAATCTTTCTAGGGGCACTAGCCCTCTAGGGATAACATTTCCTTTCAGCTGCAGCACTTTATTACCTGCTATTTTTTCTTCCCATCTGTTTTCTACAATATTTTCAGCTTTCTCTTCTTCATTATCATCAATCTCCATATTAGAGAATTCTCCCACTATTTCCAGGAATCTCTTCATTTGTTCCTCATCTTCAAATACCTACCAGTGGTTAATATTGTCTGGAATTGATGGTCTATAACGCATCTCAATTTCATATCTCAAAAGTGGGTTCTGAGGAGGGCGGAATGTACTGGCAGCCACAGCAAGAGAATCTGCTATTCTGTTATGTTCCCGGGGCATGAACTGTATATTAAATGCTGAGAAGAAATTCTCCACCATGTCCCAAACTTCATTTCTATATGCCCTCAGCTGAGGATGTTTGGTTTGGCATTGATTTCGGACCTGTCTTACCACCAGCTCAGAGTCTCCCATGACTTTTAAACTTTGTATGCCCATATTCTTGGCTGTCTGTAATCCCAACAAAAGTGCTTCATATTCAGCTACATTATTGGTAGCCTCATATTCCAATTTAAAGGACAATGGGACCCATTTTCCTGTAGGAGAGATTAATAACACCCCAGCTCCATTGCCTTCTCTTGAATTTGCCCCATCAAAATGTAAAGTCCAGATTCCAGCTTCATAATTTTCTGAAGGCTGCTCATCCTTAATTTTGAAGGAGGATTCATGCACATAATTTTGATCTTCTTCTAGCATAAAGCATGAAAAATCTCCTTCTTTACTATAGACTAGTGAATTTTCAGAGTTATCAGCCTTATTAACTACCTTGACAAATTTAGTCTCTCTGTATAACCTCCTCTCCTATCCACCAAAAACTGGGATGGTAGCATATGTTAAATCCAGCTTAATTGACCCACCAATTTTTGTACCCCAGGACCTTGACAGCAACATGCCAAAGCGGGCTGGGATATCAGCCACCACAATATCCATGACCACACTCTTTGCTGGAATTTGGGCCAAATTGACCACTAAGTCTTTAATCATCCCCAAGCATTTGACTCTTTTGGAATCAAATGAATAAAGGTCTTTATATGGGCGTGTGATTTGCAATCCTAGTTGTTCCATGACAAATAGAGGCATAAGATTATGGGAAGCCCCAGAATCTAACATACAATTGTGTAACAGCAGGTCATGAATAACTAGAGACACATAAAAAGGAGGAGTAGAAGGATCTACTTCCTCAACATGTGGGCCAAAGACTACCAGGGGTCTTTCTTCTTGGAGGTTAAGACTATCTGGCATTATTGGTGCTTCAGGAGGGAGTATGAAGGAAGTAACTTGAGATTGATATGCAGGTTGTTTTAACAGTTCGGTCAAGGGGACTGGAATTTTAATTTTCTCAAGCTCTTTTTGTAGACTGAAAGCAGGGGGAGGCTTTTCTATCACAACTTCTTTTGACTCTTTATTTTCAACTGAAAATTTAATTTCTTTTGACACAGGTTCATCATTAGGAGGACTGACTACTTTTGAAGAAGATGGAATCTGATCATTAGGCTGCAAGGGAGTATTTAGAGGACTCTTACCTTTTTCTGTGTTTCTCTTTGTTGTTGATTCCTTCTGAGCAGGTACCTCCTTCTGAGGTGGCTCCTCTTCTTGATCTTGAGTTCGGGTCCTCTTCCTTGAAGATCTGAGATCATATTTTCTATTGAAGTGTGCTTGCATGAAATCAGCAAATTGTTTACAATAATGATCAATCTCTACTTCTTCTTCTTCTTCTTGCAATGGGCATTCCATTTCATCATTGTTTGAGAAAGAAAGATTTGAATCTTCTAGTTCATAAGCAGCATCTTCAGTGGAGTCATCTGCTGGACCTTCCAGGTACAAGGGATGTGGTACCTGATCTTGCTGCTCCTTTGCTTCTCTTGGCAATATCTGCAGAGGTGGCTTTCTATATTGAGGATTGTAACCTCTGTTTTGAGCATTATAAAAATTCTTGGGAGCTGCATTCTTAGCCTCCAACTCAAGCTTGACCATCTTCTTAACCATCTTACTTATTTCATCCATCTTATCTGAATCCTTCTCCTGGTTAGAGGAGGAAACCTCTTCTTTACCTCTCCTCCTAGTATCTTGTTCAACTTTCCCCTTTGATTTCCCAGTGGAGGCAAAGTTTGCTTCTAACTCGAGAGCGTCGGACTGAGCATCATCTAGGGTGGCAGGCTTTCTCTCCCTGAGGGAGAAACCGAAATCTGAGTCAAAGGCTGCAATGAAAACAACTTTTGCAGCATTCTGATGAGGCTTCATATCTGCAGGGAGATTTAGATATAACTTATTAAATCTCTTAATAAACTCCGACACCCCTTCATTATGTCTCTTCTTGAGTGTATTGAACTCAGTGAGACACTGTCCATGATCTTTCTTTTCTCCCCATTTCCTGAGAAAAGTATTCTCCATGTCATCCCAGGTAGTCACTAAACGGTTTCCCAAGGTCTTGAACCATTTTCTGGCCTCACCATCCAAAGATTGCACAAATAATCTTAAGACCACATCCAAATGTTCTACATTCAAGTTTTCTGCAAAAGAGCAGAAAGCCTCAAGATGTTTCTGAGCGTCAATATCATTTTCTCCATTAAATCTAGGCAAAATCTTCAAATAATCCTGTGGCATATCATTTAGCACTTGGGGTAAGGCCAGTGGAGCATATTTGTTCAATAGAAAAGCTGGTACATTAGCCATTGGAGGAGGTGGGGGTTGTGCAACAATTTGATGTACAAATGAAGGAAGGGGAGGAGGAGGAAGTGGAGTATGTATAACAATGGGAATAAATTGCATAGAAGCCTAAGGTGTAGATGGGAATAGTTCACGGTTAATAGCAACTACTTCTGTGACTTCTTTAACTTCTTCAGCCTCAGGGGTAGGATGAGGGTTATCTTTGGTTCTAGCACTTCCCCTGGGTGGGCTATCTAAGTAATATTCGGGATTTTCCTCAGTGGAGTCGGGATTTTCCACTGGGATTTCCTGAGAAGAAGAGGATGGATGATCTTCTACAGAATATTCAGGGACTTCAGCACGGGCTGATTTCTTTTCTTTCCAACCTCTTCTGTGTATGATCTTCTCTGGGTCAGACACAAGCGTTTTTGGCTGCGATGTGTCCGATCTCAAATGTGGCTTACGAGAAGCCAGGAATACCAATAGATTTATCAAATAAAGAACAGTGGAGTCGCCAAGGTGAGAGATACGCAACTCTTCAACTCTCTGTGCTCACCTGATTAGAGAGTGAATATGATTTGTCGAGGCCCAGGGAAACTGATATTCTCAAATTCGTCCCCGGCAACGGCGCCAGAAAGATGTTGTCGACAATTATTGTCTATCCTAGAGACAGCCTAGAGTTGCCATAGACCAGTGCCTAGGACATCTTATCATAGCAAGGAGCTCATAATATAGCTTGGGTTGTCAATCCAAAAGCTCTCTTACTATCACTTGTAAAACAAGGAAATTAGTTTAAATGGCACCAAACTCTCTCAGAAGCTGATACAAAGATAAGAATAATGTAGGAACAACATGCAAAACTCCAATACAAAAGCATCAGACAGTTAAGAGACAACTTACTGCAAAGAGGGCCAGTTCAAATAATATGCCACATAAATCAAATATCAGAAAGTGGATGCAGTGAAGAAACATGAAGAAGATACTAGTTAGCATGAGGCTGATACCCAGATACACAAAAAAACCACATATGGGCTTATCCAACTAAGAATCCATACATGACAATGGTGTTTTAAAAGCACCCTCCTCAAGTAACTAATATAGCAGAAAATATGGATGAAATGAACATGGAACAGTATATCATGACTAGGCCTATTTAAAGTGGTTGACTAATCCAAGTATGGGCACCAACTAGGATGAATCCTTACTTAAGAACAGTGAGCCACTCGCATTCTAGAACATGATACAAGAAGATAAATAACATGAAATGAGATATTATATTAACACATAATAAAAGATTACATACTGTGGGATACCAAAGACTAGAATCCTCATTACAATTTTAACTCCTCCTCACTGAAACCCTACGGGCTCTGAGCCTTCATACAGAAACTTTAC
Source organism: Pinus albicaulis (assembly GCA_034641835.2). Classification (NCBI taxonomy): domain Eukaryota; kingdom Viridiplantae; phylum Streptophyta; class Pinopsida; order Pinales; family Pinaceae; genus Pinus; species Pinus albicaulis. The sequence continues at coordinate 38,213 of JAXQQM020066147.1, forward strand.
AAGATGTATACAAAGCCTTTTACTGCACATTTTGCTGATAAAAATCTAGAACCTCTACAATGTATTTCTTTCTGGTTCTTATAGAAGAGATAGAAAACCCTAGATAGTGAGGTAGGTAATACACATTGAATAGTCTGTTTTGAAACAAAGTGGCGGAAAACATTCGCGCCCATACTGTGAATGACTAAATATAATTATTTTTACTTTGCAATCTACCTCTAGGAATAAATGAACTGGAAGAAAATCTCTTCAGGAACAGGGCATGAGGGTAGTTCTTCGTGAACATTCTGTACGTTCCTGGAGGGAGCTCGATTGAAATATCATCTCAAAAACATTTCTTTCTGAGCACTGTACCTTCCAACATTTGAATTTAAACCCAAGACCTTTAATGCAAGACGATGTATCTCTCGACCTTTCACTGATATTTTTATGCTGTGAATTTAATGTCTTCAGCTGCCAGAACCTACCTCTTGTATCGCTCTGAGGGGTTCGATGGATTTTCTTTCTGTTTCCATTAATGAGGTCATATCATAACAACTACCTCAAGCTTCTCTCTTAAATTTCGCCAGCGGAATATCGTCCTTTGAGCTACTCTTGACCTCTTGTAATGGAGGCGACAAATTATAGCGTTTCTTCATCATCTTGAAATCTGCAAAACCCACAGATACATTAGAAAAAACAGACTCAGGAGCAAGGGGCATGGAGGTGGAGATGATGGTGATGTCGAGGACATGGCCACATGGCTAGAACAAGCAGGGTGGCGAGGAAATTACAGTGGAGGTATGGCGGAAAGGCTGATCAGAGAGAAACATTAACATATAACGTAAGAATGAAATATATCTGAGTAGCGGAGGGTGAGATGGTGAACACGTGGAGCAATGACGTGGTGGGGGACTCGGTCAGCGGATGGTCAAGCGGATGACTGGACCATTCAATTCCAAAGTAAGATCCACGGCTACAAATGCTTTGAGGCAATGGAACAGTGGGCCATGGACGCGACAGACACAGGTTAAAGCGCGTGCAGCTTCGGAGGATATCCACCGTTGGATGGAGGTCGACATATCCAACGGCACTGGTGAATTCCGCTGTCCGTCTATGGTCGGACCTTTAACGCGCGAAATGGGCAGTTTGTAGATCGTACATTGAGGACACTTGTCATGCAATCTATGGAATCGGCGTCCCCATGGAGAATACCACCAGCCTGGGATAAGTGGTGCGGAATGAAACAACTGGTTTTTGTACAGTGATCGTGAGTGTGGGGACCACCATGGCTAAATTGATTGCGGGCCTTTGATTTCTATTGGATCGGACGGCTATGGCTTTACCCGAAAACATAAGGCGATAAGCTCCCGCCTCTCTGGCACACGGTCCTGTGCCTAGGTCACATGGGAATCAAAACAGGGGGGGCTAAGATCTCAGGGGCTAGGCCCGATAAATTTTCAATTATGGGTTTTGAGCCTTTGGGTAAGGTATTTTTTAGGCGGCAGGAGCAACGATAGGTAGAATATAATTGTTCTCGGCCACATGAGGAGATTTTAAAGGATTCATTTAGGTCTGAAGGCTAGAAATTTTAATGGAAGGGCTAATATGTACAACAAAGTTCAAGGATAAATTTCTTGATGAAGTAGATGATATAGATTTTTGGGACACCAAGCTTCCTTATTTTATTTTTCCCAAAACCCATAGCTACCCTAAACTAATCAGAAAATTTCAATCATGCTATGAAATAAACCAGAGAGCCATAGTGAACCCTGCTGGAGAAATACTATTTTCTATAAATTCCCAATCCATTCAAGAGATGATGCAGGCCCCCATTGTTGAGGGTACCATCCTATTTTCTAATGAGGCCCTTAAAAAGTTATACCAAAAGCTATATTTTTCTAGTAGGGCCAAAATCTTAGAATTATTCATGGCCACAAATGCCCCAATTCCTACCAAAAATCCCCCATATTCATCATCCATATTCCCTGATAGGACCCAACACATCATCACTATTTTATCTTACTTATTGGGGTATAACAATGATCTGTGGGTGGATGAAGCCATGATTGGTTTCTGGTCTATTCTTTCCTCAAACGCTCAGCCCAAAATCATGTTCAACTATGCACAGTTTCTTGCAAATGCAATTCATGAACAGTTCCTAAAGCTTCAGACAAAATAATTTTTCAAATACACCTTTGTGTTGGTGTACATGTTTGTTTATTTCTAATCCAGCAGGTTTCAATTTGATATGATGAAGTTAAATGATGATTCTCATCCCCAATCAGTGATTTTCTGGACTACTTTATTGATGCAGGAGCAGAACGATTACTCCTACAAGAGCTTTGTAGACTTTTTTATTCATCCAACAATCAGTGCACTCAATAGTACTACAGAGCCAAGGATTAGTGAGGAAATAAAGAAGGTGATGCAATTGACAGAGAAGATTAGAACAACATATTTTTACCTCTACCAAAAATACACAGAGATTAGGGTTTATGGCAGTGAATTGGCCCCCTATAAACTACCCATGTACCTCTCTATGAGAATCTTTTCACTTGAATATATCAGACAAATGGTAAATGCACATGCGGTACATTTTGTCTCTGGCAAGAAGAAATCACAATTCAGGATCAAGTCACAAATTGGTCCATTTATTTTCAACAACAAAGCTACAGGGGAAGAGGCAGATAGAATGCTGAAGGAGATGAAGTTCACTCATAGCTTCACTTGGTCATATGATCCCATGGGAATCATTTATAAGAAGAGGGTGGAGAATAAATCCACACCATACATTCATACCCACAGATTGGAGATAGAAACGTACATGAACCAAGAAGAATGGGTAGCAGACACACTCCAGGAGGCAGAAGAGTAGGTCATTTCAACTTTAGGAATTCAAACACCAACTCCACAAAAATGAAAAGCTACAGTAACACAAGATGATAAGGGAAAGGATCCAGAAAAGGAAATAGGAACCAAGAGGACTAGGGAAGATCATACAGACATGGATATTGATTCCTCCAATAAAGAATTCAAATTGAAATATAGGAAATGGGCCAGATTCCACATGGACATCGACCCAATGAGTGAGAAATATCGCCAAACATTTATCACAATCTGAGATTCACCAAGCTCATCTCCAGCAGGTGGCCAAACAGTTTTCTCAACATCCTCTGCTATTGTGCCTTTCCAACAACAGAATGTGCAGACCAACATCTACTACCATTGCAGGCCAAAAGGAGGATAATATCTATGATACATTCAAGGATATAGAAAGAAGGAATGAGGTTATTAAGACCAACACATATAATCAGTTTTGAAAACAAACAAGTGGCTCCCAAAGTAGGCTTCTTTCAAATTTTGACTCTGAAAAGGGGAGAATGAAGATGGCATTCTTGGAAGCACAAATTCCTCAGCCCAAAGGTGCAGCAGACTACATGAAGTCCTCATTTAAGTTTGATATAAAGAGATTTCATTCAATTGACCAAATGGAGATGCATAAGTAGACATGAAAAATGATCTCCTCCACTTTAACTAGTATAGCTATGAGTCTCTCAAAGTTGCAGGTTACATTATCCAACACACAGTCATAATTGAAGATGGAAAAGATCTCCTCCATGGCTAAAGACTCAAGGATTAAAACTATGGAGGATTTAGTAATGCAAATTGGGTATGATCCATCAAACCTAGTAGTGGAAAAAACCCTGGTAAAGAAAAATAATGCAAACATAGCTGCTTTGAAGAGACAGCTTAAGATGCCAGTGACAAAATATCCTATGGCCAAGGAGATAGAAGAAAATGAAACACATAAGGAAGAAATGATGCAATTAATCCTTGAACAAGCATAGCAGACAAAGAAAATGGAGAATGAGATGGATAAAATGGTCAAAGAGAGATAAAAAGTAGTGAGAGAGGCAGTGAAGGAAGCAACCAAGGCCATGATGCCATTACAGGCAGTCCCTATTGCGGTGATTCCAACATCTACAACAACAATGGGTACATTGGGTGAATGTACTGAGTAGTTAGCTAAAGCTATAGAGAACATGTCCTTACAGGCAACAAAAATTAAAAATCTAAAAGATCAAGTCAGTGACCTACAAGATCAGATTAAAAGGAAAGGCTCAGCACATGCCACAGAGTTGCAAATCAGCAAAAGGTTAAATGAAGGTTTGCATAAATCCCTTCCATAGTCCTCAATTTGAAGCATGGTAGGAAGATTTAAACAAATTATTTGGTTGGATATAATCGAATCTATGAATGATATATGGCCACCAATTCAAATAATTTTTGGATAGAGGGATTTAATCGATTCCGTGAAATTTTCCATTGAAAAAGAAAATGTTGAACTTGGGGATAATCCCCAAACTTCCAACAATATCATCAGTTTCCTAACTTCTAAAAGCAGTCATGAATTGGAAAAATTGCAAGTAGCAGACAGAACAACCACCATAATTGAGGTAAAAAAGGTGTTGAATAAGAAGAGTCTAGTTACACAACAAGAAGAAAGATGTCATTAGCTAGAGATTGGAGTAAGTATATTTTTCAATAGGATTGAGCCATTGAACAAAAAGGGATTTCCTTGCTTATTTTTTATCAATGATAAGTTGATGCCTAGGACAGATTATGTCAAAATTTTCACAGAGATTTCAAAATATACATCCAAGCATACCAATATGAAGAACACTATGACAGGGAAATCCTTTTATGAAGTTATCTTCAATGATGTCTTCATACAACATGAAATTAGGCACATATTTCAGTTCAGGCCAACATTTATGAAGTACACTGAGACTGATAAGGTCTATAGAAAGTTGAATAGAACTAAGATTTTGACTCAAAAGGAATGGGAAAATTTATGTGGACTCTAGGGAGGATGACAACTCAGCATGATGACAAACATGCAACTCGGCGAATTATCTATAGTAGTAGATCCAGTGTATCAGAACAACTCAGCAGTATCAAATTTGCGAGCACAAAAGACTACTACAACACTGAATAACGAATTTGTACATCTGTTAAAAAGTCATTACACTGAATAATGGCTTTATAATGACCTTATACATCTGTTAAAAAATTCGTTACAACCTGTCCATGCATGAGACACACATGTCGAATTTCAATTACTTTGTAATAAACGAACTGATTTCCTTTTTGATAGTGAAAATCAGTTAAAAATAGTTTAAATATAGAATTTTATTCAGTGTTAGAGTGTTGGACCCTAGTTTGTAAGCACTTTTCATTGCAAGTATTTGTAATTTTCAAGTTTTACCATCAATAAAGAGATCATTCTACAAGATTCATGTGTTGTGTTATCATGGTGATGTTTTTCCTTATTCATGTTTACTGTTTTCCTACTGTAATATTTTCATGTGCATCATTTAAAATTCTAACTATAAAACAAGAAAGTTAGATTAAGATTTACTGTTTAGATTACCTTAATTCTGATTGTCTTTACAATTTTAATGTTTTATTCTGATGTATGGTTTAAGAAATCTTAGTAGCTCTCAAGTCATTACTGAAAATGCTTTCTTCATTTCATAATTCCACTCAGTTATAAACACCAATATTCATAGCTAGCTTGCCTTGAATTTGTTTTGGAAATATATGTATACACCTAGTGTTGGGTTTGTGTTATATTCTTTCCACGACTAATCATGCGCGGGGGGCGATAGCCCCCCCTATACGTTGCGCTAGGGGAAATGTTGGGGGGGTGGTAGCCCCCCTCGAAGTGTCCCATGTGCCGCCCTGGAAATTCTTTTTTTTGGTCCTTATTTTCTCTGTGCGACCTACCCATGGTTTTGTGCATAGGTTTGCACATGTTTTTGGGTACGATGGTTTTTCAAAATGATATTTTGTAGATCCGGTCAAGGAACTACGGTTATGTTCTAATCCAAGGTTAATAGATTGGGGTTTATGTATGCTTCGACATGTATATATATGTGTTGTAACACTAAAAGGAACATAATGAAATATCAAGCTGGTCGTCCTAATTTGGGATCCAGGGGAAAATCTCTGTGTTTATCTGTTTTATGTTTTATGCTCTTGCTATTGTTTATTTTCTGTTATAAGATTCATGTGTAGATAATTTCTGTTCAGGGTTAAAACCTACATTTGGTATTAGAGTTGTTTTGGCTTCAAGGGGATGCCTTTGCTACTGAGGGTTTTTTGCTCGGGCCTGAGGTAGACCCTATTCAGTGGGAGATCTGCGGGATCGATTCTTGTGGTGAAAGAAGATGGCGAGTAGCGGAAAGATAGAGATCGAGAAATCTAATGGTCAGAGTTTTGAGTTGTAGGATCTAGGTACTAAACCAATGGCAATGTAGGATGAAGACTGGAAGAAAGTCAGATCGGAAGGCAAAGAGCACAATATGATTATGTGTCTCGATTCAACATTATTGAATGTATTCTGGGAAGCGATAATGAAGACTCAGGGACATGCTAGGGACTTTGTACCAATCTAAGTCTCTGGTGAATAAGTTGTTCCTGTGGAAAAAGCTGTATAACCTGAGGATGAAGGATGGAGACTCGGTGACAGAGCATCTGAATGCCTTCAATACCGTGGTAAGTCAGCTGTCGTCTGTTGATATTAAAATCTCAGATGAAGATAAGTGCATCAGTTTGTTGTGCTCTCTACCAGACTCGTGGGACAGTCTGGTTATTGCAATAGGTAGCAATACAACTACCTTGAATTTTGATGACATTGTCTCAGCCTTGCTGTCGGAGGAAATGAGACGGAGAAATATGGAGGGTCAGAATGGAGATGCCTTATCTATATGAGGAAGGTCCCAGAACAGAAAAAATAATAAGGTTTCGAGTGGGAGATCTAAATCTAGAGGGAGATCTAAATCTCCTGGAAAGTTTGTAAAGGTGTGCTGGAAATGCGGAAAGGAAGGGCACTACAAAAAGGACTGCAGATCTAAAGCTCTTGAGAAAGGAAAGGGATCCGATGATGCTCCTTCTGCAGAGGCAAAAACCACCTCGGATGAAGGTGGGGATGTGTATTTGGCTTCTTCTTCAAATACACATGTAGATCATGAGTCATGGTTGATTGACTCAGGTGCATCCTTTCACTTCACTCCTCATAGGGAGTGGTTCTGCGAGTATGAGAAATATGATGGAGGTGATGTCTTCTTAGGTGATGATAGGAAGGCAAGAATCATCGGATGTGGAAAATTCAAGCTGAAGCTACAAGGTGGAAGGATTAGAACACTTCCTGGTATTCTGCACATTACTGCATTGGCCAAAAATCTGATTTTTATCAGCAATATGGATGCTGCAAAAATAGTACCCGAGAAAGATACCGTAAGATTGTTCGTATTAATCGGTATTAATGCGGGAGTTCGGATTGAACTCTTACAAGCTTCAGTATATAATCGTTATTGTTGGGTAAATAATTCTATGGTTCCCAAGTAGAGCGTAAAGCTCAGTTGCCCTCGGAGAAAAGACCATGCTATGAAATTTCAAGGCTTGGACATATTGGAGAGAAGGGCCTTCGGATATTGCATAGAAATGGTATGGTAGAAGGTATGTCTAATTTCTCTCTAGATTTCGATTTCTGTGAACATTGTTTATATGGGAAGCAGAATTGGGTGAGTTTTCCTTCTGGTGCTAAGAGGGCGAACAAGATATTAGAACTTGTGCATAGTGATGTGTTTGGACCTGTGTTAGTTCCATCACTGGGAAAGTCTGTGTACTATGTTTCATTCATGGATGACTTCTCAAGGAATACATGGATTGGAGGAAGAAATCTGAAGTCTTTGATACAAATTTAAATAATTTAAGGCTCGGTGGAAAAATAGACAAAGAATAAGATAAAGCAGGTTTTATGGGACAACAATGGTGGGGGAGTTCTAAAAAGAATGAATTTTAAGAGTTCTCGTAAGAAGTGTGGCATAAAGACAGAGAATACTACTCCATACACACCCTCAAAGAAACGGAGTTTTGGAAAGAATGAACAAGTAACACCGATGGAAAAGGAAAGAAGCATATCCTCAGTGGTACGAGTTAAGACAAGAATTCGGGTAGAGGTAGTAGAGACTACATGTTACTTGGTTAACAGATCACCTTCATCATCATTCGAGGATAAGACTCCGCATGAGGTATGGACCGGTAAGAAACTCTCTATTTCACATCGGAGGGTATTTGAATGTGATGCATATGTACATGTTCCAAAGGAAAAAAGGACCAAGTTGGATACTAAATCTGAAAGGTGTATCTTTATTGGGTATAAGGATGGTTTAAAAGGTTATAAGGTTTGGAACCCATAGACAAGGAAGGTTGTGTACAACCGAGATGTGGTGTTTAGAGAGGTGCAAGATGTTGCTAAACATGAATTCCTACCAAAGGAACCTGAGAAGATAGAGTTTGAGCTAAAGGAGGAAGAATTAGATTCTACAGCAGAACAAGGTTCATAAGAGGAAGAGCCACAAACTCCAACTGTGAGAAGATTAGTTCAAGAAAGAAGACAACTAGAAAGGTATAGTCCATCTGCTTTCTATTCAAATTTTGCTTTAAATATAAAATGTTGATGATCCCAAAACTATCGTGGAGGCAGTAGATTCAGAATATGGAAAACTCTGGAAGGAGGCCATGGTTGATGAAATGGCATCCTTGCATAAAAATGAGGCTTGGGATCTGGTGGAGTTTCCGGCTAGAAGTAAGCCCATCGGGAGCAAAAGGTTATTTAAGAAGAAGATGAATGTAGAAGGAAAGGTGGAGAAGTACAAAGCTTGGTTGGTAGAAAAAGGTTATTCCCAGGTGCTGGGAATTGATTTTGGTGATATTTTTTCTCTTATTTCCAAAGTTACTTCTATTAGATTAATTTTATCTGTTGCTACTGCATTTGATTTTGAGGTAGAACAGATGGATGTGAAGACAAAATTTCTTCACAAGGATCTAGAAGATGAGAGCTACATGAAACAACCTAAATTATTTATGGTGAAGGGGAAGAAAGAGTTGGTATGTAGGTTAAAGAAGTCTCTGTATGGGTTAAAATAGTCACCAACGATGTGGTATCAAAAATTTGATACCTATATACGGGGACTTGGCTTCACCAGAAGCAAGGAGGATCACTGTGTTTATTTTAAATTAGTTGGTGACCATCTTATTTATTTGGTCTTGTATGTGGATGATATGTTGTTGATTGGAAATGACAAAGAAATTATCCAAGATTTTAAGAACCCAAATGTTCTCCAAATTTGACATGAAGGATCTTGGTGCTGCAAACTATATTTTGGGCATGGAAATTAAGAGAGATCGGTCAAAGAGGAAGCTCTGGTTAAACTAGAGGGGAAGTATGTCGAGACTATATTGTAGGGGTTCAATTTGCATATTAGTAAACTGCTGAATGTTCCGATTCCGTAGGTGCATGTGTTGTCTATTGAACAGTTGTCCCAAGACACAAGAAGAAGAGGAGGATATGTCCCGTGTTCCATATGCAAGTGCAGTGGGTAGCCTGATGTATGCAATGGTCTGTACTAGACCAGACATTGCACATGCAGTGGGAGTATTGAGCAAGGTTATGTCAAACCCATGGAAGGAGCATTGGACAGCAGTGAAGCGGGTTTTCAAATATTTGTGTGGCACTAGTGATTATGGTTTGTGCTACTAGGGAAGACCAGGATTGGAAAGAGGGTTGGACATTCATGGTTTTGTTGATGCAGACTGGGCTGGAGATCTGGACCAAAGAAGATCTACAAATGGGTATGTGTTTAGCCTATTTGGAGGTGCAGTCAGTTGGATGAGTAAAAGACAGTCTATAGTGGCTCTTTCAACTACAGAGGCTGAATACATAGCAGCCACTCATGCAAGAAAGGAAGCAGTTTGGTTGCAGAGATTGTGTTCAAGTATGGGGTTGGTGCAGCAAGCTATAAGGATAGATTTTGATAGCCAAAGTGCAATTTTCTTGGCTAAGAACCCTACTTATCATTCAAAGACAAAGCACATTGATGTTCAATATCACTTTGTGAGAGATATGGTTGAGGCTAAAAGGGTGTTGCTGGTAAAGGTGGACACTTTGAAGAATGTTGCAAATGCATTGAAAAAGTCTGTGAGCACTCAGATTTTCTCTTGTTGTAGAGAAACAATGGGTGTTGTAAATCTGGGCTAATGACTCAGCTCTCCTGTGGCCCCCTGTGGAAAGAAAACAACAAGTGGGAGAATGTAGGGTTTGTGTTATATTATTTCCACGACTAATCACGTGTGGGGGGGTGACATCCCCCCTGTACGTTGCACTGGGCGCAACGTCAAGGGGGTCACAGGGGGGTGGTAGCCCCCCCTGTCGGGTTCCGGGGCAGCGCCCCGAAAAAAAAATTTGGTCCTTATTTTCCGGTGGGCGGACCCACCCATGGTTTTGTGCATGGGTTTGCACATGGTTTTGGGGTACGATGGTTTTCAGCCCCTGGTGTTTTGTAGATCCGGTCAAGGGAACTATAGTTATGTTCTAATCCAGGGTTAATGGAGTGGTGTTTATGTATGCTTCAGCATGTATATATATGTGTTGTAACAATAAAAGGAATATAATGAAAAATCAAGTTGGTCATCCCGATTTTGGATCTAGGGGAATATCTCTGTGTTTATCTATTTTATGTTTTATGCTCTCGCTACTATTTATTTTCTGTCTTTAAGATTCATTTGTAGATAATTTTTGTACAGGGTTAAAACCTACACCCAGACTATTTTGATTCCATATCCCAATGGAAACTCTTTAAGGAAATCCATTAAATATGACCACGAACAATCAATAAAAAACAACTCACACGCTTAAATTTAACTAGCCTAATATTAGAAAGCTTAAAACAAATCTAAATCTTATATATAGAGATCCCTCTCTGAGTCTTGGAGGGCTAGATCCTAGGATTCAAGTGGTTTTGATGTTGCTCTTTATAATTTAGTCTTTCCAATCGTATAAATTATAGAGTGATAACATACTGACGACCATATTGGGGAACATAACTGAAAATTTTCAATTTTTATCCGAATTGAGAAAACCTTAGCTAAAAAGCACAGTATGATACAACTTTCTTTTAAATATTGGTTCCTTTATGTTTTCAATAATCAGTTTTTCTGTGGTTTTGAACCAAGTTCTGGCTCCCAAAAGAATATCCACCAGATCCAAATCCTCCTCCTATTGTAGATAATCCTGAGACGATCTTGAGGAAAGCTCTTAGAACAAAAAGTCCAACTAGTAGAAGAATTATTCACAGATCTAGCTTCTTACCTGATAACTTTGTCACTTTGCAAGACATTCAAATTGATTTTCATTTTGAACAAGATCGATTAAGAACCAAATCTCAGAATTGGGCTGACCATATAGTTTTTGACCCATCCATATTTCATCAAAGTCCATCCTACTCCCAACTTCAATCTAACATCCATCTTCTCCAATATTTTGATACTCTTCAAGATATAGTGACTGAGTTTACTTCCACTGTTGATGAGGCCTAACTCTAGCAATCCATAGTGTTAACTGCCTTAACCATAGAAGCTTCTTCAATTTCATCCCAAACAGTTCCTCTTAGGTCAGTTAGTCCTCAAACATCCACCATCCCTACCACTATAGTTCTTCATCCCCATACTCGAATACCTACACCAACGTTTTCTCCCACTACCATGACCCATCAAACTTCATCCACCATTCATCTCCCTCCACCACCTCCACCAATCATGGTAGCCAGGTATGCCCCATTGGTGCCACCTGTACCTTTTCCCCCTACGCCCCAGGATTACCAATCTAAGATTCCACAGTTTGATAGCACTGGTCTTGATACTGCCCAACAACACATAGATAAAATGAATGATTGTTTTGACTTGCAAGAATTTGATGATGACAGTGTCAAATTGAGAATGGTTGCTAAAAGTTTAGGAGGTGAAGTCAAAAAATGGTTTAAAGGTTTAACTACTAATAGTATTCATGATCTCCCTGCTTTTCACCAAACATTTGTAAATAGATGGGAAGTCAATAAAAATCCACTGCAGATTTTGTCAGAATATGAAACCATTAAGAGATCTTTGGGAGGGAGTGTGCAAGACTACTGTACTAAATTCAATAGCATATACAATGCACTCCCTGCTAATATGAAACCACCCCAAGGGATAGTTTTTCTTAAATTCCTGGATGGATTCGACCCAGACATGGCCAATCAGCTCAGGGAAAGAGACTCATCAAATTTAGAGGAAATGAAAAAATATGTTGTGAGTGTAAAAGTTAATTTATTAGAAAAAAGGGCTAGGATGAGGACTAAGAGGACAGTCACAACAAGAGAAGAACCCGTAGCCTCTACATCTGATGTGAAAATTGACAATTTGGTAAGGAATATGGAAAGGATGATGGAGAGAATTAGTCTAAATGAAAGAGAAATACCTAGAGAAAATCAACCAGTACCCCAAAACATAAATCAGAACCCAAGAAGAAACCCTCCACAAGTTAGACAGAGAGAGCAAAGAGGTCCTGATTAGCAGACTATACCTCCTTTTCAAGAAAACTATGCTGATGAAGATGAAGGAATAGTGGAGGAAGTTTAGGAAAATCAGATTAATTTTATGGGGATTAATGAAGATGATTCTATTTTTCTCATAGAAGAAGAACAAGGATTGTTTTCAATAACCCAAACAGAACTCGAATCCGAAGAATATGATGATTACAAACTAGGTTTTGAGAATGCGATTATGGAGGTCCACAGACAATACAATTTGAGAAACAAGAAAATTTTAGATAATTCTAATAACAAGAATTTAGAAAATACTGCCAAGAAAGCATCTAAATTTGAAGTCAAGAAAACAACCAAAAACAAAAAGAAAAATGTAAATAACTTAGAAAAGAAAAACACATAAAACAGTACCAAGAAAGAAGTAGATATTCTTGCCAGAAATTCTCATAAAAAAATTCCTAGTACAAGAAAACATACTGAAATTAACCAAAGGATATTGGTTGAAAGAATGGATTTGTTGAACCCGATGAAAACTCAAGCACCATTCAATTTTTAGAGTGAACATGCAAAATTGAAGATATCTAGTCCTCTCACATAATTAATCAATAAGAATGTATACAGATCTCAAGTCCTAAAAGTGTTAAAGATAGGGGAGGTTATAGATATAGTCAATTTAAGTGATGACCAACCTGAACTTTTGTTTGGGCCAGAGGTTGATGGAAAACCCCAGGAAGGAGTTTTCCCTCTAGTTTATGTCAGCTTAAACATTCGTGACAACATTCTTCATAATTCCATGTTGGATTCGGGTGCATCACACAACCTTATTCGAAAGGCTGTCATGGAGAAACTTGGCCTTGAAACCACTAGACCTTATAAAGATTTATACTCTTTTGACTCTAGTAAAGTTTAGGTGCCTAGGTTTGATTAAATATCTTTGTGTCACTCTAGCTCAGATACCTGCAAAGAGTTTAGTGATGGACATTCTTGTAGCCGACATCCCCCCTAAATATGTAATTCTTTGATCTCACTCATTGGGGGGGAGAATTACAAGGGACACTGCAAATGGACATGACATATGCAACAATTCCATTTTTTGGTCAATCAAGAAGACTATATAGGGAAACATTAATGAATTAAATGGTAAGTAGCCAAGAAAACCCTCACAATTAGCCTTTGTACTCTGTTCACACTGACCTTGATTCTTTCATTTTATATAATGATGGAGTCATTGATTCACAAGTTTCCCATATAGAAAATTATTCCACAGAAAATAATGATAGTAAAATACAAACAAAACAACCAGATCGAGCAAATGAACCTCTTTGGAACATGAGTTTTGATGGCTCATGTGGCAAAGCTGGCTCAGGGGTAGGGTTTTGGGTGTATAATGCAGAAAACAATAGTGCACAGGGTCATTCATACAAGTTAAATTTTCAGTGCATAAACAACATTGCAGAATATGAATCTTTGATTTTGGGATTACATATGTTGAAAAGAATAGGATCAAAAGGTATCTTTGTACATGGTGACTCTGAGTTGGTCATAAAACAAATTAAAGGAGTGTATACAGCAAAACATCCTAGATCAAGATATTATGGAAATCTTGTACTTGATTTCTTGAGAGCTTTTGATGAATATGATTTAGCAGTAATTCCCAGAAATCAGAATGTCCTAGCAAATGACCTAGCCTTTTCAGCAAGTACCTATAAATTTCCTCACCCAAACAAACAACATACAATTGAGGTGAAACATTGTCCTTCTGTACCAGATAACATGAGATACTGGCAGGTTTTTGGCAGTGATAAACAAATTGAAAGCTTCCTACAATCTAAAGATGAATTTGAAGACAGTAATATAGACATGGATTGTGAGGAAGACAATCTTACTGATGAAAAAAGTACTGAGGAAAAATAAAATGATGTTCTAGAAACTATTGTTTTAGATGTAAATATTCCAGCTAACAAAACTGTAAATAACACAAAAAATAAAAAAGACATGGAAAAAGAAGAATTTGAAATACTCCAACTCAAAGACAATAATTTGCCTAGAGGTTTGGTCCCTTTACAGGAATTATTTGACTTTAATGATGTGGCAAATAAACCCAAAATGGAACCAACTAGAACAAATATTGAGGAATGTAATATAGGCACTGAGCATAACCCCAGAATCATCAAACTGTCTAAATCTCTACCTATTATTAAAAAAGGATGATATATAGCCCTGTTCAAAGAATTTATTGATGTATTTGCATGGAACTATGAGGATTTGATGTCTTATGATACAAGCATCATTCAACATAAAATTCCAGTTAAAGAAAATAAAAAACCATTCAAACAGAAATTGTGAAGAATAAATCATGTTTTGATGCAGGGAAATAAAAAAGATGTTTGAATCAAAAATCATAGTACCACTCAGATAATCCAAATAGGTATCCAATATTGTCCCAAATAGAAAGAAAACAGGTGAAATTAGACCCTGTATTGACTTTAGAAATCTTAATAAAGTATCTCCTAAGGATAATTACCCTTTACCAAAGATGGATCAAATATTGCAAAGGGTAGTGGGTTCCAGTAGGATATCTTTGTTAGATGGTTTTTCTGGTTACAATAAAGTGTTGGTACATCCTGATGACCAAGATAAGACAACTTTTACAACTCCTTAGGGGACTTTCATGTATGTGAAAATACCCTTTGGATTAATGAATGTTGGAGCTACATTTCAAAGGGCCATGGACATTGCATTTGCTGATGACATTGGCCACTTTATTTTGATTTATTTGGATGACATCACTGTGCTTTCTAAAACTGATGAAGAACATTTAGCACTTGAGAAGATTTTTGACAAATGCAGAAAATTTGGAATTTCCCCGAATCTTAAGAAAACATTATTTGGATTAGAAGAAGTAAAGTTGTTACGTCATATTATCTCTCAGGATAGAATCATAATTGACCCTAGAAGAATTGAAGGAATATTAAAAATCAGTCATCCCATAAATCTTAAATAACTCCAATCATTCATTGGTAAAATCAACTTCCTAAGGAGATTCATAACAAACTTAGTAGAACTTTTAAGGAACATTACCAATGCTCAAGAAATAATTAGAAATAAAATGGACCATAGAAGAAAAACAGTCTTTTGATTTAGTAAAGCTAGTATTGACAAAAGCCCCAATACTAATCATTGTAGATTTTACTAAAGATTTCATGATTTTTTATTTTTCTTCTGAACATACTATTGTTGTTGTTTTATTACAAAAAAACAGTGAAGGACATGAGCAGCCAATAGTCATTTTTAGAAAGGCATTACAAGATGCATCATTGAAATATAATGTCATGGAAAAACATGATTTTACTTTGGTTAGAGCATTGAAAGATTTTAGAGTCTACATTATACATTCACATATCATTTCTTATGTTCCAAATGCAGTTGTCAAATATATCTTAACAAAAAATGGTCCTGATGGAAAAAGAGGAAAATCGATTGCAGTGATCTTAGAATATCATTTGGAAATAAAGCCTGCCAAGTTGACCAAAGGCCAAGGATTAGCTAAATTGATGGCATAAAATAAATTTCACGCACTAGACATCAACATGGTACACTCATTAGATGATCAAGAGGAACTGGTGACTCCATCGATTGATGAATCATTCCTGAATTCTCCATGGTATGCTGATATTTTGTTTGTACTGTCAAATCTGAATGCTCTTCCTGGTTTGTCTAAAATAAAGGCTATATTTCTAAAACTTAAAGCTGTTAAATTCTACATTTTGGACAATGTTTTGTATTGGAAAGATATTGGAGGTATTTTTCTTAAATTTTTATTGAATGATGATGCAGATAGAGTAATGCAAGAGTTCCATGGAGGTGACTGTGGTGGCCATCTCTATTGGAAAACAACTGCTAACAAGATCATGAGAGATGGTTTTTATTAGCCCACCCTTTTTTTTGATGTCCATAAGAGAGTTACTGCTTGTCTTAAATGTCCAATATTTGAAGGAAAGAGAAAGCTATTACCTTTACCCTTGAAACCTATTTATGTAGAAATCCCTTTTCAGCAATGGGGATTAGACTTCATAGGATAAATTCATCCCCCATCCTCTGCCCAACATAAATGGATCGTCACTACTACACATTATTTCACCAAATGGATAGAGGCCACTCCTTCTAGAAATGCCAATGACTCTCTCATAATAAAATTCCTAGAAACCAACATCCTTTCTAGATTTGGTTGTCCTAGAAAAATAATTACAGATAATGTTGCTTCCTTCAAGTCCAAAAATTTGGTTGATTTCTATCACATGTATCATATAACATTGGAACATTCAACAACCTATTACCCTCAAGGTAACGGACTGGTTGAATCTTGAAATAAAAGCCATGTGCACATTATTAAAAATATTCTGGAGGAAAATAAGAAATCATGGCATAATAAATTGATCAATGCTCTTTGGGCTGATAGGCTTACCACAAAGAAATCAATTGGCATGTCTCCATACCAATTGGTTTATGGAATGGATGCAGAATTTCCTTCTTCCTTGGGAGTCCCAGTAATGAA
The DNA here is from genome assembly GCA_034641835.2 of Pinus albicaulis. Taxonomy (NCBI): domain Eukaryota; kingdom Viridiplantae; phylum Streptophyta; class Pinopsida; order Pinales; family Pinaceae; genus Pinus; species Pinus albicaulis. Next base: position 55,178 of record JAXQQM020066147.1, read on the forward strand.
GATAGTCCAACAGATTCAAGATGAACCAAATGACATTCAAAGAAGTATAAATGACACCAGACAGTTGCAGCAGTCCAAAGAGGAGGTTTACAAAAGAACACAAGTAATTCAAGATAATATCAAAAATATGTTTGAGAAGAGAACCAAGGCCAATGATTTCAACTGAGGAGATAAATTTCTGACATGGGATTCCAGAAGAGAGGATAAAGGCAAGCACGGAAATTTTGATAATCGTTGGCAAGGGCCATACATAATTGATGCTTTCAGGGAAATAATGTTTATTTTCTCAAAGAGTTGGATGGTACAGAAGTATATGGAGGTCCTATCAATTGTAGGATGTCGAAACATTATTTCTTTTAAAACTTAGGTCAAATTTTTATCATTGTAAATACCACAGTATTGCAGTTTTTAATAATTCATTAGACAAGGTTGAAGCCCAGAGTGAAGGCCCTAAGCCTAGTTTGATGAGAAGATATAAAAATAGAAAAGAAATCAGTTGAAGAAGAAAACAAATCAGTTAAAAATGTTGCAGAAAAAGGAGCATTCAAGGCTACTGGTATGAAGTTCTTGACACTTCTTTTCAAGAAGCGCCATCCACAGTTGGAGCCATTGTTAGTACCTTATAAATTATAGGATCTCAAGGTGATTGGATACTTCATATTTATTGCAATGTTTTCATTATTGAAAGGATTTTCAAAATTAAAACGATTTCAAATAAAAAAAATATGAAAAATAAAGAAAAGAGGGTATAAAAAACAGAAAAAGAAAAAAAGAAAAAAAAGGAAAAAAGAAATAAAAAACCCCAAAAATGAAATAACACTGAAATTTTTTCAAGTTTAAATGCCACTACTTATTTGATATGTTTGTCCAGTCATACAGTTTAATCATGATTTGACAGTTTTCAATTTCTGTTTATAGGTTAGAAAATAAATATTTTCCAAAATGTTTAATCTTGGCTTATCAGTAGATAGGTAGAAAATGAAACTAGCTCAACAATTTAAACTGAGTCAATGGCTAAAATAAGGATATGTGTTAGGTTAGAAATTCAAAAGAAAAAATTATTTTAGGGTTTGCTATTCCAAATGCACCCTGAAAAAAGAAGAAAAAATGTTAGAGGATTATTTTGGGTAGGTAGATCTGCTGAGGAGAAACAATGGAAGGAAAATATGCAATCTATTCCACAAGGTACAACATCCCAATTTCATTTTTTTCCTTTTCTGTAAGAAGAAAATCAAGACAGAGAGTGTTTATACTCAAAGGGTTAGAAAGAGGATTATGTTCTCATATTTGGAACTATATTCCAAGTTATTTTGACATATGCTATGTCTCAATGCTATCCAAAGTCCCAAAAATGTTAATATTCCATTATTCCTAAATGTTCAAAATCTCAGATTTTTCATTTATCCTAAAGTTTACTCTATCCCCAGACATTCATATTTCGCAACCCCACCATCCCATCGCACATCACATCAATCACTAAGGTCCCCGCACTTTCCTGACATATCCACTCAAGAATCCACATCTAAATGCCCACGTTTCCTTTCATCCTCCCCTCAGCCTCTGAAATTTAACAACAAGGGGGGGGGGGGGTCCAAAATGAGTGGTATCTATTGCCGTATTTACCTCTACGTGTCACCTCCAGACTATTTCACAAACCCCGCTCAGCTACCACTCACCGCCATCACAACCCCCCCCGAAAATGGTTTTACCGTTTAACAACATCGCCACGCTTATTCGACCTCTCTTAAATTGACCGTTAGCGCTAAGTCTCCGTTCCCTCCTATCCCCACCATCTCACCTCTTGCCACAACATAGGCGAAACCTTTAATGGCTAGTCCATTATCCAACAGACCCACGCATAATCAACGCCCACCAAATCACAATATTTAATCTCAAATACGGCATAATTGCAGAGTTTACTCTGCTTGTTATTGTCCAATTGCTACAATTCTTGAATTCGCAAATAGATCACAGAGAACCATAATTGAAGAAAGGACTATGTTTATCAAGGAGAAATCATTAGGTCTCCATGGTTTCAATCAAGGTTCTATTATAACTCTTCCCCCTATTCCTTTTTATTTTTCCCTTCCCCAAATTCTATTTTGTGGAAATTTCCATTTCTCTATTCCTCCTTCTGTCATCCCATTCTTCATTGCAGATCTAGAACTGAATTACAGAGGACATAAGATGCCTCCAAAGGAAGGCCAACAACCTTTCAATCTTGTGGTCTACCCTCATGTAGATTTAGATCATATAACCCTAACTTATATACTCCTACAATTACTCCTACAAGAGCTTTGTAGACTTGTTTATTCATCTAGCAATTAGTGCACTCAGCAGTACTATAGAGCCAAGGATTAGTGAGAAAATAAAGAAGGTGATGGAATTGACAGAGAAAATTAGAACAACATATTGGTACCTATACCAAAAATATAGAGAGATTAGGGTTTATGGCAGTGAATTTGCCCCATATAAACTTCCCAAGTACCTCTCTATGAGAATATTTGCACTTGAATATATCAGAAAAATCATAAATGCAGATCAGGTACATTTTGTCTCTACCAAGAATAAATCACAATTTAGGATCATGTCAAAAATTGGTCCATTTATTTGCAATAGCAGAGCTACAGGGGAAGAGGCAGATAGAATGTTGAAGGAAATTAAGTTCAGTCATAGCTTCACTTGGTCGTATGATCCCATGGGAATCATTTCTAGGAAGATGGTGGAGAATAAATCCACACTATACATTCATACCCACAGATTAGAGATAGAAAAGTACATGAACCAATAAGAATGGGTAGTAGACACACTCCAGGAGGCAAAAGAGCATCTCATTTCAACTTCAGGAATTCAAACACCAATGCCACAGGAAAGAAAAGCTACATGAGAAAAAGATGACAGGGGAAAGGAGACATAAAAGGAAATAGGAACCAAGAGGACCAGGGAAGATCAAACATACACGAATATCGATTCCTCCACTAAAGAATTCAAATTTAAATACAAGAAGAGGGCCAGAGTCTGCATGGAAATTTACCAAGGGAGTGATAAAGATCAACAAACAGTTATCACAATCAGAGATTCACAAAACTCATCTCCAGCAGGTGGCCAAACAATTTTCTTAACATCCTATGCCACTGTGCCTTTCCAACAGCAAGATGTGAAAATTCCAACATCTACTACCACTGTAGGCCAAAAGGAGGATGACATATATGACACATTCAAGGAGATCAAAATAAGGAATGAGGTTCTTAATACCAACACATATAATCAGTTTTCGAAACAAACAAGCAGCTCCCAAAGTAGGCTTCTTTCAGCTTTTGAATCTGAAAATGGGAGAATGAATATGACATTCTTGGAAGCACAAATTCCTCAACCCAAAGGTGTAGTAGACTACAAGAAGACCTTTTTTGAGTTTGATATAAAGAGCATTCATCCAATTTACCAAATGGAGATGCATAAGAGGACATGAGAAATGATCTCCTCCACTTTAACTAGTACGTCTATGAGTCTCTCAAAGTTGCAGGTTAGATTATCCAACACAGTCACAATTGAAGATGGAAAAGATCTCCTCCATGGCCAAAGACTCAAGGATTAAAATGCTGGAGTATTTAGTAATACAAATTAGGTATGATCCATCAAACCTAGCAGTGGAAGAAACACTAGTAAAGAAAAAGAATGCAAACATAGATTCTTTGAAGAGACAACTTAATATGCTAGTGACAGGAGATACTATGGTCAAGGAGGTAGAAGAAAATGAAACAAAAAAGGAAAAAATGATGCAAATAATCCTTGAACAAGTAGAGCAGACAAAAAAAATGGAGAATGAGATGGAGAAAATGGTCAAAGAGAGACAGAAAGCAGTGAGAGAGGCAGTGAAGGAAGAGGCAAAGCAAGCATCCAAGGCCATGATCCCATTACAGGAAGTCCCTATTACAGTGATTCCAGTGTCTACAAAAAGAATAGGTACATCAGGAGAAGGCACTAAGCAGATAGTCAAAGCTATGGATAACATGTCCTTAAAAATAGAAAAAATTTAAAAGTTGCAAGATCAAGTCAGTGACCTACAAGATCAGATTAAAATTAAGGACTCATCACATGCCACAGAGTTCCATATCAACAAAAGGTTAAATGAAGGTTTGCAGAAGTCCCTTTAGGAGACCTCAATTGGAAGCATGGTAGGAAGAGTTAAATAAATTATTTGGTTGGATATAATCAAATTTATGAATGATATATGGCCATCAATTCACATAATTTTTTGATAGAGGGATTCAATTGATTCAGTGAAAGCTGCCATTGAAAAATCAAATGATGAACTTGGGGATAAGCCCCAAACTACCAACAATATCATCAGATTCCTGAATTCTAAAAGCAGTCATGAATTGGAACAATTTCAAGTAGCAGACAAAACAACCACCATACTTGAGGTAAAAAAGGTGTTGAACAAGAAGAGTATAGTTACATAGTTAGAAGAAAGATGTCATCAACTGGAGATTGAAGTAAGTAGATTTTTCAATAGGATTGAGCCACTAAACAAAAAGGGACTGCCTTCCTTATTTTTTATCAATGATAAGATGATTCCTAGGATAGATTATGTCAAAAATATCACATATATTTCAAAAGATATGTCCAAGCATGCCAAAATGAATAACACTATGACAGGCAAAGCATTTTATGAAGGTATCAGCAATGATGTCTTCATACAGTATGAAATTAGGCACATCTTTCATTTGAGGCCAAAAGTTGTGAAGTACACCGAGACTGATGAAGTCTACAAAAAGTTGAATAGAACTAAGGTTCTGACTCAGCAGGAATGGGAAAATTTATGTGGACTCCAGGGTGGATGACAACTCAACGTGATGAAAAATAGGCATCTCAGCAAACTATCCACATCAGTAGATCTAGTGTATCAGAACATCTCAACAGTATCAAATTTTCCAGCACAACAGACCGCTACAACACTGAATAATGGCTTTATACATCTTTTAAAAATTCGTTACACTAAATAACAGCTTTATAATGACTTTAGACATCTGTTAAAAAAGAAGTTAAAACGTGTCCATGCATGAGACGCACATGTCAAATTTCAGTGACTTTGTAATAAATGAACCGATTTCCTTTTTGATAACGGAAATTAGTTGCAAATATTTTAAATATTATTTAGTTCAGTATTAGAGGGTTGGACCCTGGTTTGTAAGCACTTTTCATTTCAAGTATTTGTAATTTTGAAGCTGGAGCATCAGTAAAGAGATCAGTTTACAAGATCCATGTGTTGCGTTATCCTGGTGATGTCCACTGTAATATTTTCATGTGCATCATTTAAAATTCTAATTGTAAAATAGGAAAGCTAGATTAAGGTTTATTGTTTAGATTCCATTAAGTCTGACTATATTTACAATTTTAATGTTTTCTTCTAATGTATGGTTTAAGATTTCTTAGTTTCTTTTAAGTCATTACTGAAAATATTTCTCCATTTCATAATTCTAGTCAGTTATAAACACGAGTATTCATAGCTATCTTGCCTTTCTTTGTGCTAGAAATTGATGTTTACACCCAGCCTATATTGAATCCATAGCCCATTGGAAATTTTTTAAATAAATCCCTTAAATCCAACCACGAAAAATCAAACAAAAACAACTCCCACGCTCAAATTTAACTAGCCTAATATCAGAAAGATTAAAACAAATCTAAATCTTATATAAAGAGATCCCTCTCTGAGTCTAGGAGGGTTAGATCCTAGGCTTCAAGTGGTTTTGATGTTGTTATTTATAAATTATTCTTGCCAATCTTATAAATTATAGAGTGATAACAAGTTGGTCTAATGGCCAGAGAGACTATACCAACCTTTTGGGTGGTAAATATAGGAGGGTTAATTCCCCCTCTATCGATAGCATAATTTTAGGTTTGAATGCCCCCAAATCAATAGCACTGATAGAGCTACTCGTGTTGGAAATGTAGAAATAAGGATAATGAGGAGGAGAAATGTCAAGGGGAGTCCCTACGAAACACACAACCAGAGTATCTAACCCTGTTAAAGGTTTGATGTTCAAATCAGAAACATCATGGACATATTCAACCTTGACTTGATCAAGGTTATCTATAGAACCCAAAGGAAAAAAAATTAAAACCATAGCACAACCTTCTAAGTCATAAAGAAACATCCCTAGAGATTCAATATCTTTCTCAACTTATGTTCCATTTGGTGGAGGGTTCACTTCCATAAGATCTAGTTGCACTAGACTTGATGGACCAGTGTTATCCATTCTATGCCTTTAGGGAATGGCTCTGCACTTTTAGGTGAAGGTTGAAAAATCCTTCTATAATGATGAATTGATTTCTTAGCTACTTTGAAAAATGAACTCGAAATGGAAATAAAAATACCTTGATGCTTACTAGGAGCACAAAACATACTACTATAAAAATATTAAAGCAATAGCATGGAAACTACCTCTTGGTGAAGCTCTAACCAAGAGGGCCAAAAAGAGAAAAGAAAAACTAAAAAGACAAGAACAAACTAAATTCGACACAAAGACACTGACACAACTACAAAACCCCATAAATTTATACATTGTGAGTGGTGGCAACACATACAATGCTCTTACCAACAGTGCTATCATCAAAAGTGATGTCACCGCTAGTGCTATCAGTGTCAGTCTTGTCACTACCAGTGACAGTGCCATGCACTAGAAGTGTTGCACATGAACAATGGCAGAAACATAGACTACACCAATACCATAATAAAACCAAACACTGCAAAAACACAATTGCTACAGAAAACGACCCAAACGGGTGCAAATGGCAAGGGTTTTCTAATGCTAATTAAACCCACTGAACCCAATATATTTAGATAATTTTTTTGTACTTTTACAGACAGAAAAATCTAGTTGTAGAAATGCATAAACAACAAAATAAGACTAGTATCATAATGTACACATAACTACACAAAACCAACAAGCTATATTTCAGAAGTTGCTATACCAAACATAGAGAAAATTGTTGCAAATAAAACCATTGCTGCACATAACCATAAATTGTTGCAGGTAGCCAAAAAAAGTTGGAAATAAACCCATATCACTGAACTAGTTACAACAAACACAATGCCTGGGAAACAAAATAACAATAATGAAAACTTTAACCCAATACATTACATTCCACAATGTTGCTACAAATGAAAACATAACATGAAACTATTGTAATACACACATGAGACTACTGAAAATGAACAATATAATTTGGATTCTATTACCATGAAAATATTTTTATAACATATGCAGGTCTGCTTGCCAAAGTGGTAGGGAGGTTGCGTAGCTTTCACTGATCCTTACATAACCTCCAAAAACCCTTGTGCAACACACTCTCCAAAGAGACCCAAAAATACTCTCCTAATCCTAGCTTACATAATCCCTAACCCTATGATTTGGGGGAACTATTTTAATGTTTTTAATAAAATATCTCATAACATATTTTCCCTCCATGAAAAATGCATGCATATTCCAATTTCATTTCATGTACATTTACCTTTATATGTCATTTTCATTTTATTTACATGCATTTTACATTCCATTTTAAATTTTAATTTATGTATTCATTTAACATTCAAATGCACAATTTTAATTTAATTTTCTAGTTAACCCACATCCACACTTGGGCTCCAACAAGCCCCAACAAAAAACCTGAAATGTCCCAAGCTAGCTGAGGCACACATCCATGCTCGCTTAAGTTTTTGTTGCGTGATCCAATTAATCCTCGTGAATGTTGAACTACAAGTTTCTCCTCCACTCTACTCTATTATGTGCATCCTCTTTGCATACTTCTTCCTCCTCTATGGGTGTCCCAACCTCTTTCTCGCAAGACCTTAATCCTTCCTCTCTCTACTCTACTCTATTCCACACTGCAACATGTATCTACAGTCGTGTTATTCTTTCCTCTTCCACTATCCACATCTGCTCAAATTCCTTGCGTACTGTCACTTGTAGGTGCTGTTGTAGTTCTTTGCTTCTATCAAATTGATTTTTTTAGCCAAAAAGGTACCTCTCTCTGCATATTTTTATTTTATGGCACAGCAAGAAATACAATGTGCCAACTGGTTTGCACAAGACCAATTAGAAACACTTCATGGGAGTCTTAAAAAAGACTGCCAATATGCTCCATCCAAAATCTCCATTTTTGCGCTGCAAGTTTATTGGTAAGCTGAAAAATAGAACAAACAAAAAGAATATGACAAAAAACGGGCGACAATCAAAATTTTAAAATTTTGGGTTATTTTCTATTTAAAGTTGGAGGTCCCCCAACACAATTCAATGCAAATAATTTGAACCGAATGACTATCCTCTATGTATATTGTTGGCTTGAGGGGTCTTGACCCGAGTTAAAATTTTATGAATAAACCAACAAACCATCCAACTTCTGGCCCTTTTGGCAATGATCTGCTTGCTCAGACCAAAGTCTCACCTAAAGTAGTATGGGGGTGTGTTGGAACCAAGTTTCTACACCCTAAGGGAGAAAATAATGAAGTGGTCCTCAGCAAAAACAAATGCGAACTTATATAGATGTATGAAAAAATATATAACATAATCACAGAGAATGTGCACAGAATCATTTTTTCCTTAGTGCAGATAAACAAAACAGAACCTGATCTAGATCTTAACTAATCCAAATACTTAAACAAATCTATTAACAATCAATGATTGTTCACATTCATATCAGATATCTTTTGCGCAATAATCAATAAGTATGATCGATAATGTGATCTTAACATAATATAAGTAGTAACAACTCAGATGCATAGAACAATAAACTTGCCAAAAATTGTCCCTTCTATTAGCTTCAAATCTGTCAATCAATACATCAAATTTCCCTTACAAAATCCTTCCGCACACATAGACATTGGAGTCTGCACATAGCGAGGACTAGGTCTCTGTGCACACAACCAATAGGAGCCTCTTAACCCAACAAAAACAACCCTTAAAAATGCTTAAACTTATCATAACATCAGTAACTCAGTACACAAACTTTACTACTTAGCTTAGACACGATCTATCTATTTATATATGCCTAGCGTGTAGATAATATGGTCGTAAACCATGGTTTTAGGCCCACATTTTACCCTTAAGCCCATTTACATCAAAATTGGGGAGTTTGACCCAGCCCAAGGCCCCTTGAGTCCCTTTGCGCAACACACACATACAAAATTATACAATATGACTTTGGAAATTGTGCCTCAAGGGACCCCGCTCCAACAGTCCCCCAATATAAGCATGTGACTCATCCTAAGTCACTAAGCTTCTTGCTCCTTGATCTTGGCATGAAGCACACCAACAAAAGTCTTGAGAGGGAGCACTGATTCCATGGTTTGCGCTGCGATATCCTGTGCTTGATGAACTAATTTTTCAGTGGTAGGTCCTTCAGTAACCATCTCGATGCTGCGCTGAGTTTGTTAGATGGTCTTGAGTGTGGTGTTCAATGTTTGTGAAAGCTGAAGCACTTCTTCTACTCATGGTTTCATTCATTCCTTTAGTAGTTGGTCCTTTCATAGTAGATCAAAAATCTCAGTTTGATTTTTTCAAAATTCTTTCAAACAAGAAAGGTGTTGTGTGAGGACCAATGTGGGCGCCACTATTATGATCTCCTCGAACTGATGCTCCTTATAGCGGAGGGCATCGCATAGCTGATGCACTACTAGATCATTTTATAAATATGTCCAAACGCTCATAGCCTCGTCAAGAAAATTGGCACATTGAGTGACCGCAACAACAATACTATCCCATGCCTGTTTTACTTTTGTTGCTCTTTGCATGTGCACCTCTGGTAGGGTCTCTGGTTGCAACTTGGTCTGGAGGTCTAAAATCTGATGCTCATATTCATTTCTAGTAGTTTCTACCTCTGCGCACACTACTTTCACTGTAGTAGCCAATCCTTCAATTTTCTCTGCAGGTGCACTTGTGGCCAGGACAGATGGAACCTGGTGAATTGTTGCCTCCAGTGTAGTGCGCTGGGCTTTTGATTATCTACAATCCTCTTCTACTTTCTACTGTTTTTGATGCACTTGCTCAGCCTACTACTGATAATCCCTTTTCTATGTATGTGTGGTGGCCTTTCTATATTGAAGCTCGTCCGCCATCATTGAATGCATAAGATGGAGTTTACCTGTAGGCAACACCAAATGGTTAACATGAACATCACCTGAACCTCTAAATTGGAGATGTCAGTTTTTTTCCATCTAAATAGCTGGCAGGGGGATGTGAACAAAGCATCCATCCCTAGAGGCTGGTAGGGAAACATCAAGTGGTTGTGCGCTCGTGACTTGCTCGCTGGTTTGGCTCGCCAAAATCATGCTCTCTTGAATCCAGCTCGCATGTACTTTGAGTTCCTGTATTCCAAATTGTACAAGTTCCAACACAGACTTGTACTGAACTTCCATGTATGTATAGTAATCCTCAGTCGTAGACGTGACATTGTTTGCTCTCTCATTGAAGTCATCCTCTGTCACCATCATGACCTCCTACTCTACCTTCTTGAGAACCTTTCTTCTTCTTCTGTGATCCTCCAGTGGCCTGAGAGCCATGCTTATAGCCTTTGGATGTCTCAGCTTCGATTATCTACTTAGGCGCAGGACCAATCTTCTTGGGCACTATTTTTGTGTCGACAGTTTCTCCAGTTTTTGTTGGGGTTGCTTCTTTTTCTATCGCTTTCCCTGTGACCTTCTCAGTGACTGTCTTTGGAACTGTCTTTGTGGTCTTCTCGGTAGCTTTCTCCATTGATTTTTGTGTCAGAGTGTGCTACTTCATTGGGGTAGGTGGGGTCAACCAGACCGACGACCATTCTTCTATCATTCACACTAAATCATCCTTTGTCACTAGGAATGACATCTCATACCATACTCCCTCTACAGCGCCCTTTACGCGGATATGAATATTATGGAAGGTAGCCTTGAAAAATGCTACTATATTTTATTGGTAATATAATGTAGGCGACAGTCACGGATTTAACTGTACCACTTGGTTCAGGGTAGCATCGTACAGAACCAAAAATTTCTTTTTTTCTTTCACGTGCACCTGGTCTGAGGAGTTCTATAATGTCACGTAGTGCGCAGCCTCACACATCTTGGGCTCAATGTCTAGGAATTGTGTGTCTTCCAAGGTCCTCCATCCAATAAGTGCAATCAATAAAAGGATTCAAGCATATTGGAAGGGTATCATTTCCTCCCCGTGTCTTAGGCAATATTTTCGAGAAATTCTTTACATATGTAATCGCATCGCTTGATCGCATCGCCTTTTTTCATAGCATCTTGTGGGCGTAATCACATGTGTGTGCACCTCCTTAGGTCTGCACTTAAGCATCATCTTTCAGGTGAAGATGAGAGTATCAAAATAGACCACGGGGCTTAATTTCTTCACACAACAAACCCCCAAGTCTTGCGACATTGTATTTCTTATTGATTTGTCATGAAACTCGCTTTCCCCCGCACCTTACACCCAATGCTTCACGGGGTTCACCTCCTTAGTGCTTAGATGTGATTCTCTATGGATTAATTTTTCGATAGGGACGCACTTCCCAACTCGCAGCACATCATCATGGACTAGAGCCAACAACCTGCCCCGACCCGTATATGCAGAAAATTGAGTAGGTCTGCCTTATCTATACATAACACCCCCCTCTTTGGCTCGAGCACCACAATGCCCTCTTCATAAGTGACCTGATCCAAATATAGCTCTGGCGCAAGCTCTGGGAACTTCTCGACATCCGCGATGTCCCAATCGTCAAACCTCAGCTGTGGAATCTTGGCGAGCATGTCCCCTTCCATTGGGAGATTCTCAGGGATCAGGGGCACTTGGATACTCGCATGCACCTTTTCAAAGTACTTAGGTGACTTTACAGATTGTTTGTGTGGCACAATGTAGTTTGGCAACTACGAGAATGGGGCTATTTAAACTACCTCCTCGTCTTCTTCCTAAATGGTCGTTGAGACTTTTTCCATGGGGATTTTAATCTTCTCTCCCACTAAAGGGCTTAGTCTTGGGGTCTTCTCTGGCGGATATCTACATGTTCTAGAGGATTTCCCCTTCTTAGTTTTAGATAGCATAGTCGTTTCCACAATAGGTACTTCAAGAACAACAGGGTCATCACCCGGTCTCATGGATGTCATCATTTTAGGAATTTCATACCCTAGCCCTTCTCGGCGTAATGCATCCTCAAACCCTGGATCCAAACCAGACATAGACATATAAAATTCAATGGTAAGCAAAGAGCTTAGAGCACATAAATTACTCATAAATCAAAGGGAACTATTGTGACCCCATAG
>JAXQQM020072919.1:0-96753 GCA_034641835.2 Pinus albicaulis
GATTATCTAATTGATCCCGTCCAGGAATACCATCGGAGGTTGAGTGGTTTTGACTCATGGTATTGAAAAAGGCTAATCTATATAAGGATAAGAAGATCATTGTGCAAAGTGGGCAAGAGGTCTGGGTTTGAATGAATACTTCTCTCTGAAGTATATCTGTATGGAATGAGTAACAGTTTAATGATAGATCTGAATCTGTGATGCAACTATGAAGAAATGATGAAGAAGGCTATCTAGATCTGAAATGTTTCTTCTAGATTTGTTTATGAAATGTCTAGATCTGAAATGAGGCGAACATCTGTCTAACGTGAAGGGTTAAATCTGAATTGAATATCTGATCTGAAGAAGAATGCTGCTCTATAATGTCTGAAGATCTATACGCTGGTTTGGAACAACGGAAGCGTGTATATACGCGGATTTGATAAAGAGAAAGCGCGTATGTGTTGTGAAGTTAGTTCTGAAGTTTGTGCAGCTGTATACACGGGTTTATGTGAATGGAAGCGCGTATATATGCGATATTAGTGAAAGGAAAGCGTGTATGAAAATCTAGGGTTTGCTGAAGTCTGAAGTATAAAATGTCTGATCTGTTCTGTTGTGTTACTGCTATCTGATGATGATAAATTTTTCTGATCTGGGTTGTCTGAATTGTTAAGTTTGAGCTTAAATGTGTGGAGTGTGTCCAGTCTGAAAATATGATGAAACGTGACCTGCAAGTTGTGCTCTATTGAAGTTGTTGGATCCAGTGTGAAAATTGATGAAACGTGGTCCATAGAGGTGCTGAGGGTTGTAGCCTTTAGTCAGGGGGTTGTAGCTCCCTTCCAGGAGAGGCTGGTAAACAAGAGCAGGGGGTCGTAGCTCCCTTCCAGGAGAGGCTGGTAAACGAGCGGAGGTGGGTGCCTGCGTGCTGGTGGGAGGCTCCGCCAGCACATATGTTGTAAGATGTTTTCTTTATAATAAAATATTGAAGGCTGAGCAACGGCAGCGGTGGTTTTCTCCCGACTTGGGTTTCCACCTAAAATCCTGGTGTTCATGTGTGATGCTTATGTGTTATGGTTTATTCTGTTCTTACTGCACATGTTTACTGTTTATTGAACATCTGATGAATGAATGATGGAATGATATATGTGAAGAATTAATGGCATAATTAGATCTCTGTGTATACGCGAGTTTCATAAAGGGTATCCACGTATATACGCGAGTATGTATCAGGAAAGTAGCGTATGGGTTTTAGAAGTAAGAAAAAGTGAAAAGTTTTGAGTATGCCCTAAATACTGATTCACCCCCCCCCCCCCTCTCAGTATTTTTCCCAACAGTGTTAATCTAGAACAATAGGTTAAAGACTATATGACTACTTTTCCTAAATAAGAACAGACACACAGAATGGATGAGAGGCTTACTTGGAATCCAAGTGCTTCCAAATGATTCCTTCTGTCGATTCCGTTGTAGCTTCAAATTCCAGTCGGATTTGCAAATTATTTCTTGTAAGAATGGACACTAAACAATAGAAGATAGCAATAATACAAATGTCTATTCAAGTTAGTTTTCTAAACCAATAAAGCATAAACCATATACATCAACTAAGATCTTGCAATATGGAAAATCAAAGCCGATACAGATGCATATAGGGAAAAGTAAGTTGTACTCTTTATTAATGATAGAAGGCGAGGTTACAACCTAGTGACTGATTTGAAGTGACCATCTCCAGCAGCATCCCAACCTCGTCACAGTATAAATCTCTCTAGTAGTCGCTGCACAAATCTTCTTCTCAATTGAAATTCCACCAACATTTCTCTACTCAATTTCTTCCCTTCAAGAACTAGGATCTGTGCTCAATTTATAGAGGAGCTGAAGGTAGTTTTACAATCAATGACTTTCCAATAATAAGCAAGACATGTTCCCAATCTTGTAGATGTCAAATGGACACATGGATTCGAAGCTTGACACACGTAAACTCTTCTAGAAGGCACTGGCCAAGTGGACCAACACACCTGTGAATGTCAAGAAGTGCTTTGTAGAGCAGCCTTGCATGGGGCTACCTGCATATGCAACACACTTAGTCCCTTTAGAGGCAACGTTTGTGAGCTCTCATATGCTATATAATAAACTTCAAATCGTGGAATCCTTTGCTTGATGAAAGTCATGTATGATTTGTCTTCTTCTTTGTCTTAGGGCATGTAGCAACTTGAAATAATAGGGGATGATGGACCTTATTCATTAGTCCTGGAGATGATGCCCAGTTAACCGGGTCATTGGGAATGACGCCCAAATTGACCTATAACAACTCTATTAATGGAAGGGAAAATTTTCTAGATTGGGAACGACTATGGTCGGATTTGGTGCAAGAGGAGCTTAGATGGAACACCAGAGATGGATATTCATATAAGAATGAAGATGAATAATATTGTGCTTTGGATGCCAAGGTGAAGAAGGGGAAGGGGAAGAAATTCAATTCCAAATCCAAGTCCAAGAATGGAAAGAAGCAGGACATGTCCAAGGTGAAGTATTTTCACTGTCATGAGTATGGGAATTTTTCTACTAAGTGTCCACAAAAGAAGCATAACAAGAGGGTTGGAGGATCTGCAGCTGGTGAGGCTTTGGCCTTGCAATTTTACCTTTACTTATCATTGATCGCATACATGATGTCAATTCCATTGGGATCTGTGTGGTATTTGGATAGTGGTGCTTCCTTTCACATGATAGGAGACAAGGAATTTTTCAGTGACTTGGAGGAGAAGGACCTCCATATGCATATTAAAATGAGCGATGATGGGTAGTACATTGCTACCAGTATTGGTACCATTACCTTCCAGAGGTATTCAGGTAAACCCTTTCAATTAAAATATGTAATGCTTGTACCAGGTTTGAAGAAAATTTAGTCTGAGTCGCAATGTTGGAGGATAAAGGCTATGATGTTGTTTTTAGTGAAGGAAAAGCTTTCCTGCGACATAAAACAACATGACAAGCCAAGAGGATAGGGATTTGAATTAAGAATATCTACAAGCTATAGGTATATGGCTGCACAATGATGATGGGCAAGGCATATCAAGTGGTGAGACAGGATGAGGTTGAATTATGGAACAGGAGATTGGGCCATCTTCACCATGGATCCTTGAAAGTCATGCGGCATATTTCTACTGGTCTTCCTAGAGGTACACTTGCATAGTCAGACACATGCAAGGGATGTACTATGGGAAAATATGTAAATACCACCTTTCATGAGAAGGAGAACTGAGCTTTGGGGATCCTTGAGAGAGTTCACAAAGACGTGTGTTGACCATTCTTTGTTGCTTCGACAACAAAACATAAGTACTATGTAATATTTGTTGATGAATTTTCTCGTAAGTGTTCGATCTTCTTCATGCAGAAGAAAGATCAGACATTCTCTAAGTTTCTTGAGTTTAAGGAAATGGTGGAGAAAGAGTTGGGGAAGAAAGTGAAGGCTCTTAGGAGCGATAATGGTGGTGAATACATCTTTAACGAATTCAAGAACTTCTGCAGTAAAGAAGGAATTTGAAGAGAACTGATAGCGCCTGATAACCCATAGCAGAATGGGGTCGCTGAAAGAAAGAACAGAATGATCGTGGGTGCAGCAAGAGCGATGTTGCATGATCAAGGCCTACTGATGCATATGTGGGCAGAAGAATGCAGACTACGGTATTTGTGCAGAACCATTGTCCTCATAAGATACTTGGCATGAGTACACCTGAAGAAGATTTCACTGGTAAGAAACCTAATGTTTCACACTTTAATATTTTTGGCTCATCTATATATGTGCATGTGACCAAGGATGCCAGGAAGAAGCTCGAACCGACAAATGATATCGGGATTTTTGTGGGGTACACTGAAACACCCCATAATTATCATGTGTATTTTCCAAATAGCAGAATGATTTTTTTGCAATGAGATATAAAATTTGATGAGGAGAAATCCATGCAACTGTCCCTTGAGAGGGAGCTGGACTTGCATGCAGAGGAGGAATTGTTGGTTCCCAAGGATGAGCCTCAAGATGTGGATCAACCACATGCGGAGGATCATGGAGTGGAGGAAAAAAATCATGCAGAGCTATCCATAAAAAATGGCAGAAGACGCACCACGGAAGATGATAGATTGAGACGTGATGTTGCAGAGAATGTAGGAGCCCCTACTTCATAGTGCAGAAAAAGACAGTCTCTTGGCCAATTTACTGGATACATGGCTCTTATGAGAAAATGTATTGTGACTGAACCATATTCCTTTAAGGAATTAGTGCAGCAACCAACTTGGGTTGATGCAATGGTGGAGGAGTATGACTCCATTTTCAAGAACAGTGCATGGGAGATTGTCCCAAGACCGGTAGACAAATTAGTGGTTGAATCAAGATGGATCTACAAGGTAAAGCAGGTTGTTGATGGGAGTGTGGAGAAATACAAGGCCAAATTTTTGGCCCGGGGATTCTCACAGATCGAGGGGATTGATTATGATGAAAATTTTGCACCTATTGCAAGGTACTCTTCCATAAGATCCATCCTTGCACTCTCAACGCATATGGGTTGGCGCATTCATCAGATGGATGTGAAAACTGCATTTCTCAATGGGATCATTGAGGAAGAGGTGTACATAGAGCAGCCTAAAGGTTTGGAAATCTTCAGTAGTGAGTCACATGTGTTTCGACTCAAAAGAGCATTGTATGGGATGAATCAATCACCCCATGCTTAGTACACTCAGATAGACAGCTATTTCACCGGACTAAGCTTCACCAAAAGTGAAGCAGATGCAAACCTGTATGATATTGTGGTTGAGGGTAAGCTATTGATTATTGTTATGTATGTTGATGTTCTAATTTTGATTGGTGATGAGCAGTTGATGCATTCATGCAAGGAGGATCTTGCAAGGGAGATAGAAATGAAGGACATGGGACTCCTTCATTATTTCCTTGGATTGGAAATATGGCAGTGAGATGGTGAAATTTGTGTCTCAAGGCAAGTATGAAAAGGAGATACTCGGTAAGTTTCACATGGATAGCAGCAAACCCATGGATACTCCTCTTCCGGGAAATTGGAGGAAAGAGGATGCTACTTCTGGAGAGGTAGTGGATGCTATTATCTACCAGCAATTAGTTGGTTCTTTGATGTATCTAGTGAACACCAGACCATACATTTGCTACACAGTTAACCAACTGATTCAAGCTATGGTTAAGCCTACCAAGTTCTTTTGGAAGGTAAGGAATCATGTCTTGAGATACCCGAGGGGCACATCAGAGTATGGTTTATGGTACAGACGGATAGAGGGAGTGAA
This sequence comes from Pinus albicaulis, assembly GCA_034641835.2. Classification (NCBI taxonomy): domain Eukaryota; kingdom Viridiplantae; phylum Streptophyta; class Pinopsida; order Pinales; family Pinaceae; genus Pinus; species Pinus albicaulis. The sequence goes on from JAXQQM020072919.1 coordinate 5,275, forward strand.
GCTTCGAGGCTTCACGGATGCAAATTAGGCAGGTAATCCATAAGATAGAAAGAGACATTAGGAGGGATATTCAGCATAGGATCGACAGTAGTTTCCTGGTACAACAGGAAACAACGATATTTGGCACTCAATTCAATGGAAGTAGAATATGTGGAAACAAGTCAAGATGCATGTGAGGCTATCTGGATGTGAAAGATCTTGCTTGGTTTGTTTGGTTCTCAGATGGATCTGACAGTGATACATTGTGATAATCCAAGTTGCATTAAACTCTCGATTAATCTTGTTTTTCATGATAGGTCTAAGCACATAGATATCTGATACCATCATCTCATAGATTGTGTGCAGAGAAGAATAATGTTGCTTCAGTACATTCCCACAGAAGATCGAGATGCAGATATTTTGACGAAGGCGCTCACCAGGAGAAAATTCGAATACCATAGAGATAGGATCAGGGTGAAGGATAATCCCTTTCTTGTTGAGAGGGAGTGTTGAGATTCAACAAGAAAATTTCAGCACCCACGCCTAGTGCATTAAGCACCTATACTAGGGTGGGGCCCACAGGGCTATTTTTGGTGCATGTCTATTTTAGTTATCCCTTAATTAAGATGGACAATAAAATGTAATATAGTCTCAAAATAACTTATAATAGTTAACTAATAGTGATAAACTCAGTTAGCTAGTGTATTTCGAGTTAGAGGTAGTTGGTGAGGCATGCAGAGTAATTCTAGTTGTAACAGAGTTCAAAGTGCAGTGGTGCATTAGTTAATTCAGGTTGTAATAAGTTTAACTAAGTTAAGTGAGTTAATCTCAGTTGTGCTAGTTTTAACTATTAGGTACACTAGTGAGAGATCAATTGAATTAAATATTAATAAATAAACAATTAGTGATCTCACATGCAACTGAGGATTTACTATTATTAGCTACATGCATGTTAGATCCAGTGGAGACCCAGTTGAGATCTAGGTGAAAGGGAAGTTGACTATTAGTTGTAGGATTATTGGGTTGCACCCATGCAACCAAAGACCCATTGGAGTGCCCATGATACTTGCACATTCAAGGAAGGCCATAATTCCTATCTTTTAGGGAATGCATTCATCAGGGATTGCGCAAGCAAAGAAGGCTGTCTGGAGGCAGTAAATTGGCTAAGTATTGGTTAGTTTTATGTGTGACAGTGTGAATAAATTAACTATGTACTCGAGGGCTCTTTTGAGAAGAGTTTTGTATGTAATTGTTTCATGATCCATGCTGAATATAAAATAAAAGATAGTGGGGTTTTGAGCAGAAATATTTCCCGAGGAAATTATCTTTGTTGTGTTTGATTTGATTCTTCTTTACTTCATGTGATTGGAGATTGTGTTTTTATTTCCACAAAATATTTGCAAAAGAGATTCAGTGTTTAACTTTAGTACATTTTTAGATCAGGTGAATCCAATATATACATCCATGTTGTATAATTTCTACACGATCGACGTCCCATATCCCGATAATATAATCTAATAGCTCAAGTTGAGCTCTAAGTCCCGAGGTTTGGAAAAACTTGAGCAATCTGCAATTCCTCAATGCATTTATGTAATTTTGGTATTGCAGGGCTTCATGGTATTCCACCTCATGGCTCCTCCCTTTCCATTCAATCACCATCTTCGCTAAAGACACTTGAAAAACATTCACAAATGGTATTTTACGTGTTTTCATCAGGGTAAAATTGGAAATGAATTATTAAAAATGGAGATATTTCATGTTTTATTTTATTCTCTCTACTCGGCGTGCCTGTTAGAATTAAAAAGGTGTTGAAGACGCATTGTCCTAATGGGCTAGGGGCGATCGATGCGGGTTCGATAGCTCGAACCTGGGTTGATCGCCTGTGATATTAAACTTTGAAAATCCTCCCTTAGCATCAAAATTTATAAGTTAAATGACTTTCAAATGGAATGAAATTGAAGAGAAAAGATAGGGCTCTTACCTATAATAATTTCCAAATGGTGTATTGGATGGGCCACATTAGTACTCTGAAGATTGAGAGAAAATGGGGTAAAATGTGCTTCTCCAATTTACTCCAAATAAAATGGTAAAAATGATTTACTTTTTTTCTATTTATAGATTTTTGAAGATATTTTTACCCATATTTTATTATTTTTCTCAATATTCGTGATGTTTTTCATACTTTGTGCAACAAAAAAATATTTTATGGTGACGGTAATCATTTTTCACTGATGCAACGAGTTTTATTTTATATCTTTTTTCGGACTCGTTAAAAATACACAAAAAAGGAACCCCCTGGAATCATCTTTCAACTCTTTTCTGACTCTCAAAAATGGAAAATATTGCCTAGTATTTGTCATTTCGAACTCATTAAAGTAAATGAATTGATGTGGTCTCAGTATAAGTTTACCCCTTTTTCAAGCTGAGATTAACTATTTACGAAAAAGGAATACCTTGACCAAACATGGTCAAGAGGTTCTCTCAGATATTGTTTTCTACCTTTTCGGGTTCGAGGGACGATTTACGAAAAGGGATATCATGGAGTTTTCTCTTTCGTTTCATTTTCAAAGTCTCTAAAAATGAAAAAGACACCAATTTATTATTTCATCAAACTCGTAAACAAATTTAAACGACGAAATACTTGTGACCATGACAAGACTGAGTTCATCCTTCCTAGGGCTTGTTAAAATTACTATGATGGATTCATTCAAAGAATGAACTTACATGGTCAACATATGTTATCCTCTTCACACTGGATATAAACAATAAAGAGGTACACATTAGTAATAATGGGGTAAAATTGAAAGTGGAACATTGTATGTATTGGGTAGCATGTCGCTCTTGAACATGACACTCATCTACATTTTGTGTCGAGTTGGGGATATCCTTCATTCATCATTTACCTTCCTGGGTTTGGGAAAACCATTTAGCTCTTATTCGATCATAATTTTACTCATCATGACCTTTGGTCCTATTTTGAGTCAAAATTTTCCACGCTTTAGAGTCGTGTCGCCGATATGTTCAAGAGATGGTTGTTTGGCTCGAGGTGTCCTGACCGAGGTTCGGAGTTCAAGGTTTTCTAACAAACCCCTATACTACTGGCCCTTTCGGCAGTGACCTACTTGTGCAGGTCAAAGTCTCACCCGTAGTAGTATGGGTGGGTGCTGGAACCAGGTTTCCGCATCATGAGAAAGGGTAGGTAAGGCAAGTGGAGCTACGTACGACCCTGCGATGCCCAGATCGTCTCTTTCGGAGCAAGATCTATAGGTCTCTTTTTGCATCCACGTGCGCAAGGTCAACTATAATACAGTGTTTAATAATTATATACTTCTACGACAATAGCACAGTATTGCATAAAACAAACAGAACAGATCCAGATACAGTAACCACACTTACACAGAACTTTCGCAGCTGAATACAGAGTACCGCAATTACCAATGACTCGCATAAACAGTACACACAGATTTAGTTCTCAACAGCTTTTCTTATTCATAAATTCATCAATCCCCTCTTACAATAACCATCCCAACTTGCGCACACAGCAGCAGGGTCCACACATAGCAGGATTCTGGATCTCCGCGCACACAGCCAGCAGGAGTCCTTTCCCCAAAAGCCCAAATAGATCCATTAAACCACAATTTGCATCAATAGCTCATCATCGTCTTTCTTACCTACAATAAAAAATGTCCCTCTATTTATAACAATCTTTCCTAACCTTTCCTATGGTTCGAAAACTGTGGTTTTCGGACCCTCGACTTACCCTCTGCCCTATTACAATGCTTTCAGGGCTTTGACCCACCCCAAGACGCCTGTGCTAGACTAAATATAATAAAAAATATGCCAAATCGGACCAATTTCGCAGCTTGCTGGAAACCCTGTTCCAACAGATGTCCTATTTGTCAAATTCAAACATCCTCTGCTTATTTGATCCTCTCTGCAACAGTCCTGAATCACTCCTTTTATCTTGAGAAATATTTTGTTTCATGTCGATGATGTGGGAATCATCATGGACATCCTTTGATGAATCACTTCCCCTCGACTTAAAATCATTATCCGGGAAGATGATTTAGAAACTCATTTCCAGTACTTTGGATCTCACATGCCTCACTGGAAATTTCTTCGCATTCGACGACAGGTTCACCTCATTGGCCTTAAATCGGATGATTTTTCAAGTGTTTTACTTCGACAAATTTGTTCATGCTTTTATATTGTGTTGTTGTATGTTAAGGGCCATTGTCATTATTGATGGTCTCGCTCGTGCCTGTTAACAATTTTCATCATCGACTGATAATTAGGTGGTTTCTACTATGTTCGACATAAACACATCTATTCACATGGTTATATTCATACATTGTGTAAATCAAAATTATGATGAAGACCATGGATTCCATTTATTATTATCGAAGTTGTTTGGAGTTATTGAGTATTCATGATTGTAAACATGATCCTTTCTATACGGATGGTTGCGACCATACCATGGATCCATTTCCATGATCTCTTTCCGATGGATAGCTGCGACCATGTCGTGGGTTCATGTGTTATTTGATGCCTATTCAGTAATATTTTATTAGGAATATTCATATTAGAGATGTCATATATTGTATTGTGTTTTATTTGGTAGGTTTCTGAGTCCTTGCCTTGGTACATAAAGCATTTCATCCATCACTCCCTGTTCTACCTTCGTGCTTTAGGGGGCATATGTTACACAGTAATTTGTCACCATTTTCACTTCCCATCCCCAATACTGAAGTGACCTATGATGAATATTGTGCAGTATACCCACCTTTGAAAAATACATTAAGATATCCTTTAAAGACTAAAAGAAAGCTGCCTTGCATAATTTCTGAAGAAGCTTAGCTCAAACCCTAAATTTTCGAGTCAACGCTTTTCTCCAGTTATATTCCTGTGCTGATTATAGGTTTCCCATTCTAGCCTAGTGTTGTCAACACTTTTTATTGGAAAAAATGCGTTGAACCCTTTCTGGCAGTGTTTCCTTAAATGGATGAGAAGCTTCGAGCTCTAGAAGCTTCCAAGACGACGAGCTGGATATTGTTCGGTGGAGATATGAACGAGCTCTCTCATCTGGAGCTCTTAATATTATCAATAGGGGATTATCCCTTGAGCAGTGGGTCTTCCTCCTTTCATGGGATCCTAACTCCCTCTCACTTCTTATAAATTTATCCCCATCCATCCACTATTGGTTGGTCATTGTTTGGATGGTTTGATCATTAATCCTTTGTATCCCTATGCTATGTTAATGCCTAAATTTCCATTCGGGAGAAGGATCGCTTGAAGATCCTTGGTTTGGACTCGGAATACACCAAAGGGAGTCCTCCAACATCAAGGCCACGATTGTAAGCTTCCTATTTTATATTATCAATAATACATATGGTGTTTCACTTTCTATTTTTGTTTGGATAATCCATATAAGTAGCCTAATGCTCATTGATCTGTTAGGTACTTTATGTTCAATTTATGCTTTTTATTGGATCACGTTTGTTGTTGTCTCTTTATATTCTATAGGTATTCAAATGCCACAAGTAGTGAGGATCGAGCCTGAAGGTTTGTGGATCAAGGCTATCATCAAAGGGTTAATCATAGCATCAATAAGAGGTAGTTCCTTTTACCTTTCTCATCTTGATTTGAATATTTCCAAAGAAAGTGTCCATTAGATAGTCTTGTACGTTGATAGACCCACTTTAGGGTTAGAGATATCACCTCTGTCTGTAGAGGGGATTGTCTTCACAATAAAATTGGCAACTCCATTGGGGAGCTTTAGCCTCTTTTCCTTCCCTTTTCCAGTTTTTTTTTTTTTTTTATCAGTTTGATCGATCATTGAGATATGAGTCTGTTTAGGTCTCTATAGGTCTGCATAGGATTTGGTTATTGCTTTAGGGTGTCAAGTTTGGCTTGAGTGTTGAAATTATTTTAAATTTTTCCTTTTATTTCCTTTTCAACGCTTTGTCTACTCTTACAATTGCATTGACAATGTCGTTCTCTGTAAAATAGTCGTGCTCATCTTCCTTTAAACACTAGTATTCTCCTCACAGATGCGCGGATCCCAGAGATGGGAAAAATATCATGTTTCCCTTTAAGATTTCTAATGTGTCTTGGCCTATGAAGTGTCTTTCAAGTATGAATGACCTGCTACCACTATTTTTGGCTTGTTTACTTTGTTTGAGTGATTGATTTTCCTCTTTGACTTTTCTTTTTCTTGAATGGATTTTCATCATCTTCTAGGTTTTATAGGTTAGTTGAAAATCACTTGTCACTTGTGTTTATCATCAAATAGTTCTTGAATAGGTCTCAAATTTTTGCTGCAATCCTTCCAAACAACATTTCACATTACTTTTGTCTTGTGTTTGAGGTTTTTTTTCATTTTCACTGAGTCATCACCACACTTTGGAATCACCTTCGATTACTTGTCAAACATAGATCAAAACTGTTTGATTCACAAGTTTTAAAGTGTGTGTTTGATCTAATTTCCCATTTCGAAAGATAAAATTGAAAGTCATTTTCAAGCTTTTGGATTGGTTTGCTTTTCTTGGTTTTGAAAACAAAGGTGAAAGTCATTTTAATTTAAGTATTTTTTTAAACGATTTTCTTTCCATTCGAGAAAGAAAAAGTGAAAAGTGTGATCTTTTGAAAATTCTTTGTTCATTTGGTTAAGATTTACTTTGCTTTTTTATTGCATTAGTTTGCATATAATCATTCAAAGTAAAAGAAAAAAAAATATGTTTAATGCATCTTAGTGAAAAGAGAAGCGATTTCATTTTCAGGGAGTTTGCATTTGGGGATAGTGAAAGCGAATTTAGTTTTACAAGTTTCATTTCAATAATTTTGAGCTAGTTTGGGGGCACCATTGCTTATTTCATTGCTTGGGTTTTTCACCCTTGTTTTCATTTCCTCCCTCATTAGTTTAGAGTTCATCGAAATGAAATGGATTATTTTTTTCATTTAGCTGCATTATAGGATTCAGGGGGCATCACTATTGAGCCTAAAATTGAAACATAATCAAAGATCAACTTTAAAATCTATTAAATTAACCTTAAGGAGCAATTTAAATTAATGCAAACATCTATAGTTCTAGGCTAGAGATGTGTTTCGGCGTCGTTAAGTGTAGCAGCTGTCACTAACAGTCTGTGTTACATTCCAGGAGTGATATCTCATCCCACATATGGAAGTATATAGGACTATGCTCCATGTATGAAAAGTATAATGGGACACTCTCATCGTATGGTTACACATTAGACAACACCATAATGGAGTGGATTCCCACGTACCGTCAAGTATATATTGGGAGACCCCACTAGGTTGCAAACTTGCCATAGGTAATCGAGTCGACTGCCTTGTAGACGTGATACACCGAACACAATATTCGGGGAGATTGGTTGCAGTACGTTAAGTCCTTGGTAATAATTTATGCCTAGTTCACCCTTATTTATTTATTTTGTGTTTAATTTATAACATAAACTGCCCACGATAACATCCTACCTATGTAGTGCTCTTGATCTCATCTTTCATGGTTAATTATAAATATTAATTGGTCAAATTTGATTCACCACTCTCTTCGTTGATATTTTTCTAAAGGTCATCATGGATGAATCCTTGAATTCACCTCATTCCTCTTCTGAAGTAACTCAAGAGCCTCCTCCTGAGATTTTGCAATTTCCAACTGGACCCCTTAAAGAAAAAGGTGTTTAACCTGGAATTGTCATAAGTGTCCAACCGATCTCATCTCGACCACCACCTGATGATTGGATTTCATCGTCATATGAGGATGCTGAGCTAGAAAGTCCTGAAACGTATGCACATTTTATGGTGTTTCCTCTAAATCCTCTCTTCGATCCGCATGTGGTGTCGCTTGAACAACCATATAGTCGTTTTGACAATCTTAGAGTTCCTCTTTGTGCTTCTCCTGTAGCATTTCGTACTACTACTCGTCAGTTGTTTCCTCCAGAAATGGCGTCGAATGTTGATGATATTCCACCCGTGAGTACTCCTAAGAGTATTACTCTGGAAAATTCTACATGTTACATTCAAGAAGTTGAAATTATGTCTATGTTCCCTCCGGAAGGTTTTCCTTATGTTACCTCTCCTTAGGAAAAAGGGAGTGGGACGAGTGTGCCATTTATTCAAGTTGCATATACGCTTCCACTTGGGTATACTTCTCTCAGAACCCTTGTTTCAGGAGCTTCTGGAGCTACATACCTGTTTCACCATCTGGTTTGGTCAACGGGCGTTTCTCCATCTTCCAACCCATTTGTTTCAAATGTGGTTGCCGCTTCACAACTTGTTTCACAACTTGTAGTTTCTGTCGGCCAAATGACCGTTTCGCTAGGATCATCTAATCCCTTATCGCTATCCACAATCACTGTGATTCCACCTTTAAGTGGTCAATCTACGACTTCATCTATGCCTGGGGGGGAATCACATCCTTTATATGTACCTCCCTTATCGGGTTGGGGGGGGGGATATTAACTCGAGAAATGTATCAAGGGCAGGACAACCAGTGCTAGTCTTGGTGGAACTCTGCTTTCACAACCAAAAAGTGTTGTCGTATGAACCTCTATACCAGGTTGTCACCCTACTTCGAACCAACTTGTTTTTCAACAACCCCACGTCCAGTATCCTTATGTTTTACAACCCCATGTTCTGCAGTTGAACGTACAATATCATTATGTTCAACAACCAAACACACAATATCAATATGTTGAGTGACCGAATATCTCTTAGCAATATGTCTAACAACCCCAAAATCCAGTGGGTGAAATTGCGACTAATCCTCAGTTTGGTCCTCAAGTCCAATCTTGTCTGAATCCTCTAGGTCAAACTGGAACTTAGCCCAATCAACCTAGTGACTAATACGAGAAAATTCCTCAAGTTTAGTTCCAAAAACCCCAGGAGGGAGCTTACATCCAACAGGGGCCCTATCAAAAACCCCAACAGGCTGCTTATGTTCAGTAAGGGCCTGATCAACATACCCAAAAAGGACCATATGTTCAACAATAGTTACAACAAGGTACTTATTGGCGATTGTAGCCCCAACAAGGTCCCTATCTACCATATATACCTTATCAAGAACAGTTGGGACAGTGGGGGTAGTATGGTAAAAATCATCCCCAATGGGGGAAAAACTCGTACCAACAAGGTTGGAACCCCCAGATGGGAAAATTCCAAATACATTTTTCTCTGTATCACCCTCTATTACCATTCCTGGCTACGTTGGAACTACCCGATGTGTCTAAGTTGAAAAATGACCCCATCAAACTCATGACACATTGGTCTCCAGTTCCATATAAGATTCCTGGATATTATCCCAAGTTTGAAGGAAAATCCGGGGAAGACCCCCAAGCCCATATCATGATGTATCATTTATGGTGCTCTTCCAATTCTTGGGTTGACAATTCCATCCTTCTATGTATTTTCTAGTGCACTTTGACAGGTGTTGTTGGAAAATGGTACATTCAACTTCCTCTTAGTGTTTTCTACGATTTCAATATGTTAGCCATGGATTTCTTCACACATTTCCAATTGCTTTTCCGCTATGAGACTGGCACCCATCTCCTGAAATATTTGAAGTAGTCACCTGCTACTCACATTTCGGATCATATTCATGAATGGAGGCACAGGTGACACCTTATTAAATTCGAAATCCTTGACAAATTGTTGACTTAATGGTTCAAAAAATATTTTGTCCCTAAAATCGCCAAAGATCTTGCTATGGATGGATGTGTGATGGAAGAGGAAGTAATCACCCATGCTCAATATCTATATTTTGTCTATTCCCAATCTGGAACTCTATATGAGCTTTTACTTGATGCACCACAACCTTCAACTGACCAAGCATCATCCCAATCTCCTGCTACACCTTCTATTGATGGCGCCATACTGATCATAGTACACCCAAGGCTTCTTTAAAGTCTAATTCAACTTCTACCACTACTCCCTCCACTCCTTAGAACAATTTGAATAATCCTAGTAAAACCTCTAAGGTTAATGTTGTTCAATATATCACTCCAAACAAGCCTTAAAAAGGTAAAAAAAGGGGGAAAATAAAATCCAAATCTGACACCCCCAAACATGATTCCGCTAAATCATGTGTCGACGATTCTTCCAAGTGCAAGCCCAAGAATCCTTGCTTGCTATATGATGATGACCACTACACCAAGGATTTCTCTCGACATGCAGAAGTTTCCTAAATTCTTAAGGGTAGATACCCCGGCTATCTTGAAAGAACTGTTCCTCGTGCAACAAACGCAAATGGTATATCAACCCCAATCATCGAGAATCTCTTAGGTCCTTATGGCTAGTACAAATCCATTTATGTTGCCACTTGATTGAAATATTACCCGAATCCATCGAATTGTCCCATGGAAAATGATGCGACATATATCCATTCCTCTTCCATACCTTCTAGTTCGGGTCCTCTCCTGATTGAGAGACTGAATAGTGATTGCATCGTTCGACCACCTTAAAATGGTGTTCTTCATAATTCATGTTATAACCCGAATGCGTGAGTTACTCAACACTATAACATTGTAGAGGATTTAGCTCAAGCACCTCCAGTGATGTCATCCTTGGAAGTCCTTCAATCACGCCCATCACAACGAAAGGCACTATTATCTGCTATCAGAGGGATCGATGCCATGGATTCTAACCTTATTACTTTCGATCTTGAGAAATTTTTTCCTCGACTCCCATCTCAAGTGGATTTTCTAATTCAAATCATTACTATGGGTAAAACCATCCATCGAACCGTTGTTGATGAAGGTACTTCCACCTGCATCATGTCTGTTGTGTGTTGGAAAGCCATCAGCTCTCCTCCATTAAGTCATTCCCCTAACAATCTGGAAGATTTTGACAACAAAGGCTCTCAGCCATATGGTATTCTCAAATACTTGCCAATTCAGTTGGAGGGTAAGATGGTGAACACAGAAGTAGAGGTGGTATATGCCAACCTCAAATAAAACCTTCTTCTTGGACGTAGTTGGACTCATGGCATGATTTGCGTGGTCTCCACTCTTTTCCTTGTTCTTCGCTTTCCTCATTAGGGGAATATTGTCACCATTGATCAAATTTCTTTCTTTTCCTCAGTTTCTTCAACTGGGAATGTTTCATACGTTGGGAATACCTCTACTCCTTATGAGAGCGTTGGGCCAGGTATTTTCAAGGATTCATCCCTAATGGGCGTTTTTTCACTCTCGCCTCCTAATGTCGCCTTTGTTAACATGATATCATCTGGTCATGATCCATGGATTTTTCCTAGTCCTGACCATATTGAGAGTTTTGGTGACGTTATGCCCCTCAGCCCTACAAAACATATGTATCAAAGCATTATTCTCGCTTCTAGGGCTACTTCTAAAGCCAATGAGAATTTTTTTTAATCTTTGGAAATGTATTCAAAGTCCCCTTGGTTTGGTTCTTGGGATTCATATGATCCCTTGAATGAGACATTCCCCACTAATGAGAGTATCGTGGAATTTATGTCTCTAGAATAAAACCCTTGGGATGATGGCCATCATTGTTCCTCATTTCTCCCAGCCCTGGATGACATTTCTACTTGTCTGGAATCCCATGTTCCATCTTAATTATTTAGACCACTTCAACATCCTATTTTGGTTCATGAAGTGTTGTCCAAAGCAAACATGGATACAATTTCTTCCACCATTCAAATAAACATCTCTGTCTAACCAGGGATTGTTAAGAATTTTTATCTTTGGGGCTTCTTTTTCTCTAGATGAGATCAAGATTTACACTAATTTCTTCCAAAATTGTTCCCCACCGACTCCCTTCGACCCTATTTTTACTGATTGGGCATTTACCCATGGGGCCATTATTTCCATGCTTCTTCACCCTTACTTGCACAGGGGGCATGGGCACTTCATTGTTGCTATGAAATTTCTTGCAAAATCGGTCGAGGTAATTCATACAAGCAATATCAATGGTAGAACGTTATGATTATTTATGTTAGTTATGACATAAATCGCTAGTTTTAGTCCTGTGTTAGACTCTATCGGAAGAAGTTGTATGCTTAATCCACTAGTATATATGGTCAATTTTCCGACACTTTAGTTCTGACAGTTTTGACGTATTGTTTGAAAGTTCCAACTTTTTCTTAATTTTTTTAATCCTGCCAAAAATCGTTGGAGAAAATGTCGGTCTTGTGGCCAACCTCTTTAAACGTTGGACTTGCGATGAAAACGCTCCCAACGTCGGAATAGCGATGGAAAGCTCCAACCGTTGGTATTGCGATGAAAAGCTCCAAACCGTCGGTTTGTTGGGATCCTGTGATTTGGCTGATTGGAAAACCAAATGACAAGGCAACATATAAACCAAGCTTTAGAGCTCTAGGATCTAGCCCTCCTAGTCTCAGAGAGGGATCTCTCAATTATTTGCAAAGATATGACTTGTTTGCTTTTAAGAGGTTGATTTTAGGCTAGTTATGAAGTACAAGTTTGTTTGTTTGTGTTTGGTTGGTTGGACATGAATAATCTAGGAAAAATAGATAGAAAGGGGAAAATCAAAGCCATTATGCAATGGAGTCAAGAAGAATTCATAACAAGCTCAATCAATGGATGTGGGATATCAAAGGGAAAATCTAACTTGGCCAGTGGATCTTGGGTTTGGTGGATAAAATGAAATGGACATTAAGGATTTAGAAGGAGAACAAAGGGACTTAAAAAATTATCAAAACATGAAGAGGCATTCCATAGACATGGCTAACCATAAATTCTAGAAACCACACTTCAGTAAATAACAATATCAAGACAAACTATTCAAATAAAATCTAGGAGTCGGGGAACACCCTATCTCATCCAAAGACTTCACTTTCATGGATAAGAAAACATTAAAGATTCACAAATAACCGCATAATAGAAGAGATAACACCTAAACATCTAAGGTTGCAATTATGAAGACCTTCAAAACAATCAATTCAGCAAGAACAAAGGGTATGATCAAAACATACCTCTTTGGTAGACTGTAAACAATGGTACTTAAAAGGGAGACTTCAGAAATAGTTTTCAAGTGCTTGCAAGTAAGCAGGGAAAACCGTGAATCATCCTTGGGACCAACTATATGAACCATTTCAGAAAAAAAACAAGCATAAGGGTTTAAAGCAGTCAAACTACTCAGAAACCTTCAGCAGATGAAAACATAAAGACAGTGAAGAGAAAACAAGTCTAAGGTGCTTCTAGGAGACATTTCTTAGCCTAAAAATTTTACTCTACTATAAGCAAAGCATAATGGAACAAAATGGAAAACATGAAATAACATGAACAGATTAGAATACATCACCAAGAGCCATGCTCAGGGATACAATGATCGAGCCTTCTCATTAACAAAACATGTCAAAACATCATCTGTCTTCCAAAACTGCAATTTCTTCTTAATCTTCAGCCAGACTATGTACAACTTCAAAGAGTTCGAATGCCAGCAACCAACCCTTACAAATGAGTTCCACAGTATTATTTATAATATAATTGAGGAGGTGGAACTATCTAGGGTTCATACATGTTATAAATGTCATAGTGAATGCACTCCTATCCTTAAAAAACCATGCAAGGCATAAGGTAGGAATGTTTCTCAACTACTTCCCTGTGTAATAAATCTGTCTTTACTTCCTGAGGAAAAAATAGGTGAAAATATTGACCTTGCAGCCTTATCTTGTCTTTACATTAACCGTTCTGACAGTTTATAATATCTTCTTTAGTGAAATAACTTTCAATTTGTCTTTTGAGGTATAAAGAAATTGAAAGGTATCACTTTTGATTTATCAAGTGAATAAATGCTCCTTTGATGTATCTGAGGCTATCTGTAGCCTTAGTTCCATTGTTTTCATCATAAAATTGTGTTTTTAAGCCCCTTTAGCCTTGATCTTCTTTTTAATTAATCTTTTTTCGTTGTCTTTTTGCTTTATATCTTCTTCACTTCTTACATCATTTGTTTTATTCCTTTGTCTCCTTCCGGGCCCTTTTAAACTTCTTTCACCTGTCTTTAAATATGTTTTTTTATTCTTTAATCATCCTTTAAGCCTTTAATCTCTGTTTATTTTGCATTTAACCTCGCCTTTATCTTTAAACTTCATCTTCACTGTTCTTTCTTTGTTTTTTTGTGTGCAGGTGTCTTTGGCATGCTGAGGTTCTCATTGCATAACCAGTGCTCAAAAGTATTGTTCAAACCATAGAATTAACCCTCAAATGCTCATTTTTTTGTTGTTTGTGCAGTTTTTTGGGCTTCAGAGGTAGTGATCCTTGGCCCTGCTTCTTATTGAACCATAAAAAGGCTTTTTTGGCCTTAAAAATGTAATCGAACCCTGCAAAAAATCAATAAAACATTAATAAAACCCTGCGATATTTGGAAAACTGCTTGCAGAGGCCGGCAGAGGGCGGGAGGAGCAGTGAGGAGCGAGATATGCAGGAAAAGGAGGTTTTATGGAGAAAATCCGTGAAAAATAGGGTTTAAAATGACTTTGGCGCGAAAAATATGCAAAAGTGGTTTTCGCGCGGGGCAACAGTGATTTGTGGTTTTGTGTGTATTGAACACGATCCAGTTATTTCACGACACGTGTCCCTCGGAAAACCGGTGGTTTTGTGTGAGCTTGAGTAGTTAAACCCCAGATGGGAAAATCGCACGATATCGCATATGAGCCGTCGGATGGGAAGGGGCAGATCTGACGGTGATGAGAGGAGTGCGACGGAAAGGTGCACGAGCGGGAGTTTAGTGGGAGACAAGTGGCAAGCACTGATCGGGAGAAATGGTTGAGTAGTGGGTTGTGGGCCCCAAAATGTGACCTCAATTAATTTGTCGTGGGGCGGAAAGGTCATTGGATCATCGAGTTAAATAATGATCGTTGGATTAAAATAAATCGACGGTGAGGATCGGTGCGGAGGGTGAAATGATATTTTTAAGTCGGGAGGATAGGGAAAAGAGGGGAAGCATGGTGGCCGTTGATCTTTATAGATCAACGACGGGGATAAATGTGTTTGATGGTCGGGGGAAAAGCTGAATGGGAGGGAATAAGAGCCGTCGGATCGAATAGATTGACAGTCGAGGATGTGTCGAAAAAGTCATGGGGTGGGGTAAGGGGAAAAGGAAGGGGGATGCGGTCCTGTGGGGAAAAAGGACCGGGTGCGAGGTGTGGAGGGCTAGGGGGCTAAGAATTAGCCCATGGTCAGGCCCTCGGGTCACATGGAAAAGGGAGCTGAGGCTCAAGCCCAAAGGGGCGTAAAAAAATTTATTTTTATATGAAGGTGGACAGAGGCTAAACAAGGTGGGGGAAAGGTTTAAGCACTTGGTTCGGGTGCTCAGACATATGGAGGAAAAGGGCGGAATATTTTAAGCCCTCGGGGGTTGAAGCCCTTAGTTGTAAAAGACTGTCTTTAGGCAAAAAATGGGTTTTTTGGCCAATCTTTGGAAGTTCCGATAGGAAAAAAGGGGGTTTTTAAACCATAAAAGGGTTTTTTAGGAAAAATAGAGGAAAATGAAGAAGAAAAAGGATTTTTTAAACCAAGTATAAGAGTGTTTATAATGGTTTTATGGGGGATTTTTTAGGGAAAATGGAGGATAAATGCAAAGGGAAAATGGGCTATTCTCAGAGGGAAATGGAATAATAGAAACAGGGATAAATAGCCTGAAATGAGCTTCTTCTTGAAACAACAGGATAACTTTTAGGAGACATAGATGAAGATTTTGGTGGACTGATGGAATTGAAATGATGAAGGCAGTGAGATTTCTAGAACTCATAATGTTCTTGCAATTTTGTTCTTGAAATATGGGGTTTGTTAAATTTAGTCATCTTTGGATAAAGTCAAAATTATGGATGACTAACATTGACTTCATTTGGGGAGGACAGCTATCCTTTTAGGTGTCCAAAACCTCAGTTCATAAATCTCTAGCTTTTAGTGGACCAGTGCCTTACCCATTGGGCATATTTCTTCTTTCCTTGTTGATCTTTCTCTAAAAGGACAACTTTTATCAATCTGCAACATGTAATTTCTTCAAAACAACATTTCTACCTACCCAATCTTACTTGTCCTAGCATTTTTTCTTCCTTTTTGAGTGCATTTGAACTAGCAAACTCTTTGACATTTTATTTTTGAAAACATAAAACAAACTATCTAATCCTATCCTTATCTCCTCCAAGAGTCCAGATTAAACTTTTGAACTCTTCATTTTTCTACCTAAGCTACTATCTGTCAAGATTAAGCTGTTTGACAAATTTTATTCTCTATTTCTAAAACAGGAAATTTAAACATAGTCAAATCAGGATTAGACTGTCTGATTTTCTATGGTGTCTATGGCTATATGTACAAGCTGTACATAGACTTTATTTGCAGAAAATTAAAACAAAATGATGAAGGTTTAAGATTTGAAAATTATAAATATCCTTCTAGTCCTTTTCCAGCTCTGGTTTTGATTTATTAAGAGCTATCTTTTTCTTTTCTTGGTTCAGATTTTGAGCTTGTTAGAACCATTTCCTTTATATCCTAATCTATTCTACTGATAAGCCAAGATTAAATTGTTTGGCTAATCTGATTTACTAACCTATCAGCAGCAAATTGAAATTTATCTAGTCATGATTAGGCTGTATGACTAAATAGCAGTGTTTTCTCAAGTAGTGGCATTTAAGCTTGCACAATTTCAGATTTTTTCTCTTTTTTGGTATGGGGTTGTACCTCTTTTGAATCTACCCTCTTTTATTTTTCTATTGTTTTTGTGTTTTTCTTTTTCTTTTAAAGTAAAAATAAGAAACTAACTAAATGCTCAAAGGCTGAGCTTTATTGCATTTCCTATATAACCTAATCTAACTATGAAATATTTACATGTTTTACCTGATGAACTCCATTTTCCAATATAGCCAATCAAGCAAATGGTTCCATGATTGGTCTTTGCTCATCTCCTTGAGCATGTTGGGCAAAAAGGGACACTCCCATATTACTTGTTTTTTAGTAGCAGTGTTAAAAAATCTTCTTCCCTTTGGTAATACACTACTGCTAACAACCTTCATCCCTTCTTCAAATATCTTCAAGAAATGAGCATAGGGATATTGAAACAATGTCTAGTTATGAGTATCTGGAAGATAGGTTCCAACCAAGCTTACCTTTTCCTCCACTGGATCAAGCTTGAGACTCTTTTGAGAAAGAACCTCTTCCTCATCTTCATTATAATCTAAACTGGAGGACTCATCATATATTGCAGTGATGTCCTCTTGTAATCCTGGTATGCTCTGATTCAGTGGATTTTACTCTGTGAAGAGATCATCATATTCTTGAGCAAGGGTATTTTTAATTACCTCCACCTTTTCAGGGGAAGGCTCCTTATCTTCATTCTGCTCAAGAAATTCCTCTTTCTTCTCAACCTCATCATCAAAACTGATAAATTGTTGACTCCCAATTATGTGAAAGCTATTCTTGATGGGCAACATTCTTTGATTACTGCTTTCAAGCTGATGATATTGAAATTCATGACACCAATCTACTCTTGGTTGTCCTGCATGATTAGTTTCTATTTGGAGCTCGAAATCATCATCATATTGATCAAAAATTGGAAAATCATTAGTAAATATAATTTCGCCAATCAAGCATATTGTGTTATCAGTTTGTTTTTCTTTAAGTTGATCTACAAGTTTGTTTTTTGGTTCAAGACAACAAGGACCAGTAGGTAGATGAGCAGAAGTCTTTAGTTTAAATGAAGTTTTGAGGGCTAGCTGTTTATTTAATATCTGATCAGTCTCTTCTTCTGTCAAAAGAGAAGGAATTTCCTTTTTGCTTTGGATAGAAGAACAACGGTCCTCTTCCTCTTGTGTTGATTGATTGTGAGGCTGGATGTTTTCTTGAGCCTCTGTTAAGGTATCTTTACTTGTGCTTGCAGGGAAACTTTGAGGGTTTTCTACTATTTCCCGATCTTTTTCTGTTTCAAACAACTCCTCGTGATTATTATGATACTCATTTATAATACAAGGTTCATGAGTTGTTTTTTCTACATTATCAGGATGCCACTCTTATTGTGTAATCTGAAATGAGTTGCAACATAGAGGGAGAGTCCCTATATGTGATAATTCTCCTTCCACATCAGATTCTGTGTTTTCTAAGTGGCTACTTGTTTCCTCAAAGCACTACTCACTATTAGTATTTGCATTTTGGTCATAAAGTTCTTTTAACAATGCAAAACAAGATAGAGGTATGCTGTCAGAATTTTCTTGACATCCTTCTTCATTATTTCCTCTATAACCTTGCTCATCACCTTCTATAAAGTCTTGAGCATCATACATGTCTTGCTCATTGTCTAGGTCTTGTAGTGGTTGAGTTTGTGTTTGATCAGGGAAAGGCATAGTTTGCTCTAGATAATCAACATTTGTATCAACCTCATGCCTTTCTAGCTTCTTATCAAGTATGTACATCATTTTTTCCATTATGTCTAATAATGTAACTAGTTTTGCTTCTCTATCCATACTTGGATCCATGTTTGTAAAAAAGAGGTCACTGTATCTTTTCAACCAGTTCAGAGTCTTCTTCCAGTGGAGTCATTACGTATTTTGGAGGTTGTGGAGTCACCAGGTGGAAGATTTGAACTTTTTTGTCCACCAACAACATGATTGGGTTGGCTCAATGCATTCCCAAAGGAGTCTACAAGGACTAGTGAAGTAATAGGCCTACTGGGGGCCAGTGGAGTCACCAAGTAGAAATTTTTAGCTCTTTTTGAGGTAAAATGTTTTATGGTCCACCACCAATGTTTATTATGAAACCAATCTGAATGTTTTTGGGGTTTTATGAGCTTCTATGGTTTATTGAAGGACTAATGAGTCTATAAGAGCTTGCTAGGAAACTATGAACTCAGATGGTATCATCGTGATCACCAAAATGTTTGGATCTTGTGATTTGGCCGATTGGAAAACAAAATGACAAGGCAACATATAAACCAGTCTTTAGAGCTCTAGGATCTAGCCCTCCTAGTCTTAGAGAGGGATCTCTCAATATTTTTGCAAAGATATGACTTGTTTTCTTTTAAGAGGTTGATTTTAGGATATTTATGAAGTGCAAGTTTGTTTGTTTGTGTTTGGTTGGTTGGACATGAATAATCTAGGAAAAATAGATAAAAAGGGGAAACATCAAAGCCATTGGGAAATGGAGTCAAGAAGAAGTCATAACAAGCTCAATCAAAGGATATGGGATATCAAAGGGCAAATCTAACTTGGCTAGTGGAGCTTGGGTTTGGTGGATAAAATGAAATGGACATTAAGGATTTAGAAGGAGAACAAAGGGACTTAAAACATTATCAGAACATGAAGAGGAATTCCATAGACAGGGCTAACCATAAATTCTAGAAACCACACTTCAACAAATAACAATATCAAGACAAACTATTCAAATAAAATCTAGGAGTCGGGGAACACCCTATTTCATCCAAAGACTTCACTTTCATGGATAAGAAAACATTAAATATTCACAAATAACTGCATAATAGAAGAGGGAATGCCTAAACATCTAAGCTACAATTATAAATACCTTCAAAAAAATCATTTCAGCAAGAACAAAGGGTATGATCAAAACAGGCCTCTTTGGCAAATTGTAAACAATGGTACTTCAAAGGGAGACTTCAGAAATAGTTTTCAAGTGGCAGCAAGTAAGCAGGGAAAACCATAAATCATCCTTGGGACCAACTGTATGAACCATTTCATAAATAAACAAGCATAAGGGTTTAAAGTAGTTAAACTACTCAGAAACCTTCAGTAGTTGAAAACATAAAGATAGTGAAGAGCAAACGGGTCTAAGGTGCTTCTAGGAGACATTTCTTAGCCTAAAAATTTTACTCTACTGTAAGAAAAGCATAATGGAACAAAATGGAAAACATGAAATAACATGAACAGATTAGAATACATCACCAACATCCATGCTCAGGGATCCAATGATCGAGCCTTCTCATTAACAAAACATGTCAAAACATCAGTTGTCTTCCAAACCTGCAATTTCTTCTTAATCTTCAGCCAGACTATGTACAACTTCAAAGAGTTCGAATGCCAACAACCAACCCTTACAAATGAGTTCCACAGTATTATTTATAATATAATTGAGGAGGTGGAACTATCTAGGGTTTAGACATGTTATAAATGTCATAGTAAATGCACTCCTACCCTTAAAAACCATGCAAGGCATAAGGTAGGAATGTTTCTCAACTACTTCCCTGTGTAATAAATCTGTCTTTACTTCCTGAGGAAAAAATAGGTGAAAATATTGACCTTGCAGCCTTATCTTGTCTTTACATTAACTATTCTGACAATTTATAATATCTTCTTTAGTGCAATAACTATAAATTTGTCTTTTGAGGTATAAAGTAAGTGAAAGGTGTCACTTTTGATTTATCAAGTGAATAAATGCTCCTTTGATGTATCCGAGGCTATCTGTAGCCTAAGTTCCCTTGTTTTCATCATAAAAATGTGTTTTTAAGGCCCTTTAGCCTTGATCTGATTTTTAATTAATATTTTTCGTTGTCTTTTTGCTTTATATCTTCTTCACTTCTTACATCATTTGTTCTATTCCTTTGTCTCCTTTCGGGCCCTTTTAAACTTCTTTCACCTGTCTTTAACTGTGTTTTTTTATTCTTTAATCTTCCTTTAAGCCTTTAATCTCTGTTTCTTTGGCCTTTAACCTCGCCTTTATCTTTAAACTTCATCTTCATTTTTCTTTCTTTGTTTTGTTGTGTGCAGGTGTCTTTGGTGTGCTGAGGGTCTCATTACATAACCAATGCTCATAAAGCACTGTTCAAACCATAGAATTAACCCTCGAGCGATCATTTTTTTGGTGATTGTGCAGTTGTTTGGGATTCAGAGGTAGTGACCCTCGGCCCTGCTTCTTATTGAACCATAAAAAGGCCTTCTTGGCCTTAAAAATGTCATCGAACCCTGCAAAAGATCAATAAAACATTAATAAAACCCTGTGGTATTTGGAAAAATACTTGCAGAGGCCGGCAGAGGGCAGGAGGAGCAGTGAGGAATGGGATATGCACGCGAAGGAGGTTTTATGGAGAAAACCCACGAAAAATAGGGTTTAAAATGACTTTGGTGCGAAAAATAGGCAAAAGTGGTTTTGGAAAACCATTAGTGGTTTTCACGGGGGGCAATGGTGGTTTGTGGTTTTGCGCATATTGAACGCGAGCCAGTTATTTCGCGACACGCGTCCCTTGGAAAACCGGTGGTTTCGCGTGAGTTTTTGTGGTTAAACCCCAGATGGAAAAATCGCACGATATCACATATGAGCCGTCGGATGGGAAGGGGCAGATCTGATGGTGCGGAGAGGAGTGCGACGAAAAGGTGCATGGGCGGGAGTTTAGTGGGAGATAGGTGGCAAGCACCGATTGGGAGAAACGGTTTAGTAGTGGGTGGTGGGCCCCGGACTGTGACGTCAGTTAATTTTTCGTGGGGCAGAAAGGTCATTGGATCGTCGGGTTAAACGATGATCGTTGGATTAAAATAAATCGACGGTGGGGATCGGTGCAGAGGGTGAAATGATATTTTTAAGTCGGGAAGATAGGGAAAAGAGGGGAAGCATGGTGGCCTTTTATCTTTATAGATCAACGGCGGGGATAAATGTGTTTTATGGTCAGGGAAAAAGCTAAATGGGAGGGAATAAGAGCCGTCGGATCGAATAGATTGACGGTCGAGGATGTGTCGAAAAAGTCATGGAGTGGGGTAAGGGGAAAAGGAAGGGGGATGAAGTCCTGTGGGGAAAAGGACCGGGTGCGAGGTGTGGAGGGCTAGGGGGCTAAGAATTAGCCCATGGTCGGGCCCTCGGGTCACATGGCAGAGGGAGTTGAGGCTCAAGCCCAAAGGAGCGTAAAAACTTTATTTTTATATGAAGGCGGACAGAGGCTAAACAAGGCGGGGGAAAGGTTTAAGCGCTTGGTTGGGGTGCTCGGACATATGGAGGAAAAGGGTGGAAGATTTTAAGCCCTCGGGGGCTTAAGCCCTTAGTTGTAAAAGACTGTCTTTAGGCAAAAAATGGGTTTTTTGGCAAATCTTTAGATGTTACGATAGGAAAAAAGGGGGTTTTTAAACCATAAAAGGGTTTTTTAAGGAAAAATAGAGGAAAATGAAGAAGAAAAAGGATTTTTTAAACCAAGTATAAGAGTGTTTATAATGGTTTTAAGGGGGGTTTTTTCAGGGAAAATGGAGGATAAATGCGAAGGGAAAATGGGCTATTCTCAGAGGGAAATGGAATAATAGAAACATGGATAAATAGCCTGAAATGAGCTTCTTCTTGAAACAACAGGATAACTTTTAGGAGACATAGATGAAGATTTCGGTGGACTGATGGACTTGAAATGATGAAGGCAGTGAGATTTCTAGAACTCATAATGTTCTTGCAATTTTGTTCTAGAAATCTGGGGTTTGTTAAATTTATTCATCTTTGGATAAAGTCAAAATTATGGATGAATAACACAGTCTTGTGATGACTTGTGACGAAAACGCTGCCAATGTCGGTATTGCAACAAAAATCTCCAATCGTGGGTCTTGCGATGAACAACTCCAAACTGTCGGTCTTGCGACGACGCCCTCCAAACTGTCGAACGTGCGATGAAAGTTCAGATTTGCAACGAATATATCCAAACCGTGTGAGGGTCAGTTCGGGTCATGTCAGGTCGGGTCGGGTCGGGTCAGGTTAAGTCATGTCAGGTCTGGTCAATTCGTGTGAGGGTTGTTGGCCCTCGTTTTTTATCTCTTTTTGTTTAGAAAATACACCTTATTTTGCTATATTATCCATATATTTACCATCATAACCACCTTATATTGACCCAAAGATGCATATACAGGTATTTAAGTTATGTTTTAAATTATTACATGTTTTTGTAAAATTTGAAATTTAAGTGCATTTTTGGACAATAGCAGAAATTCCCGTAATAGAATTATGATTTGCATATGTGTCGGACACTTGGGCTCGAGCTAGATACATTTATAGAAGGCTCGAGAACTAAGAATAAGAATACACCTGTTGGCATAGTCAGACCGAGCTTTAATAGGGCTGTTCAAAGGCGGTCAAACAGGACCAGTCTTTATGGAGGATCCCTAGAAACTAGGTCAAAACTCTTATTTTGTGGGATTTTCTAGATTATGATGGATCTAATAGATGAATTCAACTTGATATGATAGGATAAGGATAGGTATGATTACTTGAACTATTTTAGATGAGTTTTTTAGATATTTCATCTATTTAAGCCTCAAACTTTGAAGGCTTTGACATGGAACTTGTATGGCTTATTATTATTATTTCTGAGACTTAGAGACATAATTGAAGATCTATTCTATCATATTTTGATGTTGTTACATGATGGTTGATTGATTAAAGTCTTAAGTAGCTGAACTTACCTTCAGTGTGTGAGGCAAGGGTGGAGGGCCCCCACACCGAGCTAAGTGAACTTCTTAGTTTATTCCGTAGCTGCAATTTCTGAATTAGTTTGCTTATGTTTGATTTGCTTATGTTGATTAGTTTCAAGTATTGATGAATCTCATGATAATTCTTAACCTGCATATGAAAGGACATACAAGTGTTTAAAGTTAAGCACTCTTTCTATCTAATCAAGATTTTCAGTCAGAACTCATCTTTACATGCCTTTACATGCTTTGATTGCTGATGGATCTTAATCTCGTTTCTATTTTGCATACGAAGAGACAAACCAGTATTTAAAGTTAAATACTTCTTCTATCTGATTAAGAGATTAAAACTAAGATTCATCTTTCCTACTTTTCTGAATTCATGTTTTAACAATAGCATTACTAATAAATGAATATATGATGAAGGCAAACAAGACCTCTTCTATGAAGAGCCTCTTCAATTATTTCATGTATCTTAACATATTGTTTAGTTAAGTAGTTTGATTTCTAATTCACATGGTAATCTTTTTAAGAGAAGGAAAAACAAATCTCTTAAGTTAGGAGATTCTTCTGCTTCTAATTACACATCTGAATTTAAAAATTATTTAAGTTAGATTTATATTTGTACTATGCATTTCCATAATCATCAATAAACCATGTTCTAAATTGATCGCAACTGAAACCCTTATACTTTGGGGATGCTTCTAAGTTCCACTAACCTAGATTGATAACAAATACTTGCGTTAGTTTACAATAGTAAATTGACCCAACATTTTGGCGCCACTGCTGGGGAAGCATATTTCAAAATGGTCAAAATAGGAAAACAAAATTATTAAAAGACAAAAACAATATAAAATCACCAAAAAAAACAAAAACATAGTTTTTCTTTCAAGTAATGTTTTCTTATGCCTAGAGATAGAGATCAAAAATGTAGATTTGTGAAACAACACCCCCTAACAGCTCATTCATCCATAGGATTAAGAACATCGGTTGTTGAAAAACCTACTATAGAAGAGTTAAAGGAAAAAAAGAGATCAAGACAGAGATTAACTTTAGTTGAAAGACAAGTCTTTTTGGCCTTAGAGGTAAAGAAAAATCAGCCACCTAAAGAACCTCCTTTCGTTTGGAAGTAAAAAGGCACAATAAAACCAACTATTGAACAACTAGAGCAACCTGTCCTTGAGGAAATCAAAGTAGTTGAAGAAATACAAAGCCAACCTCCTATTGAAACACTACAAATATTTGAACAAGAAATGGCTGAAGAAGGAGAAGGATCAACTAGATTAAACATGACTCCTGAGCAAAGATTAGAATATGAAAGACAACAAAGGGAATGTCGAATACAAAGAGAATAAGAGAGAAGAATTGAAGTGGAAAGAAAGGAAGAAGAAGATAGAAGAGCAGAACCACTTCGAAGAATAGCGGAAGAAGCAAGAAGAGAAAACCAAAATCGAAGAACACAAGAAAATGAGCAAGAAGTTAACAATGATCAAGAAACTACTTTTGGCTTTCCTATTTTAGATACAAGAGCAATACTAGGAGAAGAAATAAAAATGAAAAATATTCCACCTTCTGTATTGTCTAATTTCTATGGAATGTCAACGGAAGATCCTGATGCATTATGTTTGAGTTTGACATCTTGTGTAGAACATATGGATATATTGATGATACACATAAACTTCGACTTTTTCTTGCTACTTTAAAAGCTACAGCCTTGAAATGGTTAATGGGATTAGGAGAACACACGATAGCTTCTTGGGAAGATATGAAGAAAATATTTCTTAAAAATTATCAAGTTTACTGCAAGGCTAAAGACTCGAAAGAAGACATTTTCAGAATGTCCCAACAAGAATATGAAACTTTGGAGGAATATTTGGAAAGATTCCTTTACAATTTACAGAAATCCAAACACCATTATCTTAGTTCTAATACCATCCACACTATTTTTCTGAAGGGTATTAGAGATGAGTATTTAGACATTCTTAATGTAATGGGAAAATGAGATATTTCTAATTTACCATTTGAATAAATTTCTGAATTATGTCAAAAATACTCTAGGGGAAGAGCCAAGAGTGAGAAAAGAGATATTTCATCAAAAGCTTCCAAATCTGCAGCCAGTGCCGTAACAAGAGGAGAGATAGGAAGCATGTTAGAAAATTTTAAGACAGATCTCTTCAGCACCTTGGGTACACAAGTAGATGTTTTGAAAGCTAAGAAAAAGAAAGAAGAGCAAGATGGAATCTTAGAAATTTTCTATCCAAAGTGTAGACAAAAACATTCACTCAGGGAATGTCCTTTGCAAGGTATACAAGTATGTGGACTATGCACATAAAATCATAGAACATAAAAATGTCCAAAGTTAAGAGAATTGTAAGGAGAAGACATGCAAGAAGTAGATTTTCTCTACTATATGGCACCAAGGAGACCATGGTAGCCAAGAATGCCTCAACAGTTCCCTCAAAAAAATCACCAAAATTTTCAATATCCTTAAAAAACGTGGAATACACCAATGCCATGGCAGGCTTGGCCACCACAACAATATCAAAACCAACCTGCACAAGGTTGGAGGGGATATGGTTATGGAAACCAGCCACCACAACAGATGTATCCCCAACAGTATCAATATCAATAGCCATACCTTCCACAACCATTTCCTCAATATCAAAAATTTCAGCAACAAAAACCAATGCCATATACATCTAAAAACCCACCAATGCTAACTCAACCGCATCAACTTCAGTTGCCTACTAACCAACCACCTCCTAGACCAACACAATTACCAGCTTAGCCAGTAGTTAATCCAAGTAACAAGGTGGATGGACCCGTATATCATGTGGAAGAGGCAACATATTATCCTACTTATTCATTTTTTCCTATGCAAGATGTCCACCTAAGGTTTGGGAAGGTGTTACAGAAGTATTATCCTCCAATAATTGAAGAACAAATAGAACAAGGAGAACAAAGTGAACAATATCAACCAGAAAAACAAATTCAGAAGGGTAAATCTATTATGAAACAGACTCCACCATATTCGGATAGATTGATACAAAAGAATATTCCAATATCTCTCCCTGAATTTAGTATTTTGGATGAATTAAAAAACACATATGTTAAAATTCCTTTGTTGTAGGCATATAAATACATTCCGATATATGCAAAAACAGTAAAGGAATTATGCATTAGAAAATCTGGCAGAAGAAAGAAGGATCCACCAACAATCTAGGTAATTGGCAGTTTGGCTAGTCTCATGTCTACAAACACAACCATTGAAAAGTATGTTGATCTAGAATTCCTATGGTTACTATTTCAATTAAAAAAATTTAGTGCCAAATACTTTAATAGACTTGGGAGCAGCTATCAATGTTATGACAACAGAGACTATGAAACATTTGAATTTGAACAACATTAGACCTACTACTACATTCTTAGAACTTGCAGACAGATCTAAGGTTATTCTAGAAGGCATACTAGAAGATATCATTGTCTCACTGGATTCATGGGAGTATCCTGTAGACTTCTTGATTTTGCAACCAAAAACAAACTTGGGAGGGCATCCCTTAATTTTAGGCCGACCATGGTTAGCCATTGCAGATGCTTACATTGGATGCAGGTCAGGAAGCATGATTATTGCACATGGAGATGAAAGAAAGCATGTTACATTATATCCTCCTGCTCAATCTCCTTTATTATCATGGCTTGATGAAAAATAACCACAAGAACTTCAACCTGCTCTTAGTATTAATCAAGTTTACAATTTTAGAGAAGAATAAGAAAATGAGGACTTATTAGATCTATTCATCTTAGAACCAAATCTTTTAGAAAAGCTTAGGATAACTCAATATGAAGCTGCTAGTTATCTTTGAATGAATGTTTTTAGGAAAATTTCACAATACAATCACTGAAAAATACATTTGAAAGCAATTTTCCTGTAAATTCAATTACCAATTCAAACAGAAAAATCATTGAAATCAGTCCTAAGAGACATTTGAATGTTGGTAACAACTTACAATCATCACAAGAGGAAAATCTAATAACATTATTGCAAAAATATTCAAAATATTTTTCCTGGTATTATAAATACATGCCAGGAATTCATCCAAAAACATGCATCCATCACATTTACACTGATAATGAAGTAAAACCTGTAAGGCACCCACAAAGACGGATGAACCCCATGATGAAGGAAATAGTGAAAGAAGAATTACAGAAACTATTACAAGTAGGATTTATCTATCCTATTTCATATAGTCAATGGGTTTCACCCTTAGTTGTAGTACCTAAGAAAAATGGGAAATGGAGAAATTGTGTGGATTACAGAGAACTCAACAAAGCTACATTAAAAGATCACTTTCCATTACCATTTATCAATCAAGTGTTAGATTCATTAGCTGGAAAGAAGTTCTTTTCATTTCTGGATGGATTTAGTGGATATAATCAGATAAAGATAGCATTAGAAGATAAATATAAGACAACATTCACATGTCCTTGGGGAACATATGCATACAATGTATTACCCTTCGATTTGTGTAATGCACCTGCTACTTTTCAAAGAGAAGTTCTTGCTATTTTTGCTGAGTGTGTGGAAGTTTACATGGATGATTTCACCGTGTATGGTACAACATAGGATGATTGTTTACAAAATCTTGAAAAAGTGTTAAAAATATGCATTGAGACAAACCTATCACTTAGTAATGAAAAAAAATTTATGATGTTAACTGAGGGAATAGTGTTGGGACACCATATCTCTTCTTTAGGGATTAAAGTGGATCCAGCAAAAATTCAGGTCATTGTGAATGTAACACCACCCACAACGCAAAAATAAGTTAGAAGTTTCTTGGATTATGTAGGCTACTATAGAATATTTATTGAAAATTTCAATAAAATAGCTTTTCCATTATTCAAATTACTTGTGAAAGATATGGAATTCCAATGAACTGATAACTGTCAAAATGCATTTGAAAAATTAAAATTTTTTTGTCAATTGCACCCATTATTTGAGGACCTAATTGGTCTTTTCCATTTCACATTTCAACAGATGCATCCGATAAAACTATTGGAGCATCACTTGGACAAAAAGAGAATCAATTCAATTATGTTATATATTTCATCAGTAAAAATTTAACATCACCATAATTGAATTACATTGTTACAGAAAAATAAATGTTAGCTGTTGTACATGCAATAAACAAATTTCAACATTATATAACAGCTTATCAGGTTTATATTCACATTGATCATTCTGCTATAAAATATTTTATGAACAAATCAATCACAAATGGTAGAATAAATAGGTGGCCTTTATTAATGCAAGAGTTTAATATTACTGTACACGATCGCCCAGGAAAAGATAACCAAGTTGCAGACTTTATGTCAAGATTAAATTCACCTGGTAATCCAAATCCAGTATTAGACAATTTCCCAGATGAACATCTATTCACTATAATTGTAAAAACTTCTTGGTTTGTAGATATAGCTAATTATTTATCATCTGGCATCCTACCATCTCACTACACAAACAAACAAAAATGAAGAATAATTAGAGAAAGTGCTAGGTATAGCTGGGTCAATGGAGATCTCTTTTATACTGGCGTTGATTTAATGATTAGAAAATGTGTAAGAGAAGATGAAATAATTGATATTTTGAAAGCTTTTCATATGAACCATGTGGTGGTCATTTTGCAGATAAAAGGAAAACATATAAAGTGCTGAAACTTGGCTACTACTGGCAATCCATCTTCAAAGACTCCAAAAATTATGTCAAAAGATGTGACAGCTGCCAGAGAATTAGTAGACCAGTGGCATTAGATGAAATGCCATTAAAGCCACAAGTGCTTTTTGAACCATTTGAAAAGTGGGCTTTAGATTTCGTGGGACCAATCAACCCTCCATCCAATGGAAAAAAATACATCCTTGTATGTACAAATTATGTAACTAAATGGGTGGAGGCCAAGGCAGTAGCACGGGAAACATAAGAGACTGTTGTGTCTTTTCTGTTTGAAGAGATATTTGTAAGACACAAAGTTCCGAGATAGATAGTAACTAACCAAGGTGCACAATTCACATCAAAACTTGTTCAAAATCTTACGGAGAAATATAAGATCAAAAACAGAAAATCAACTTCTTATCATCCTCAAACCAATGGACAAGTGGAATCAACAAACTTAAAGTCCTAGAAAACATTATGACGAATACTGTAAAAATGAACAGAAAGTACTAGTAAGAAAAGTTGATAGATGCATTATGGGCATATAGAATAACTTGGAAAAACACTACTGGGTTCAGTCTGTATCAGTTAGTGTATGGAAAAGAAGTTGTATTACCCATTTAGTTTCAAATACATACATACAAGCTAGCAACAGAATTAGGGATGGAATTGTCTCAAGCACAACAAGAGAGGATTATGTAGTTAAACAAACTCGATGAGATATGACAACAAGCAGTTCAACATACATCTCATATCTAAGAACAAAGGATCAAATGGAATGATTGATTGATAAAGAATAAATTATTTTAGAAAGGATATTGGGTACTCTTGTTTGACTACAAGCGCAAATATTTCAAAGAAAAATTTACGACTCATTGGCTTGGGCCATATGAGATTGAAGAAATCTTCGAAAATGGAGCTGTCAAGATAAAAACAATTGATGAAGCATCTGTTTCATTTGTTGTCAATGGACATAGGCTTAAAATCTACAATAAGCCTATAAATAAACAAGATTTTTTGAGAAAAATTTCGATGGATTCAGATATGGAATTAATGGGGCAGCATAGAAATATGCCTTCCATAATTCCAGTAGAAGAAGAAGAATTTTTTTTTAATAAATAAATAAATAAATAAAAATATTTTGGTTGTGAAAATCTAGGATACTGGCACAATACAAACTCGAATTCATATTGGAAAACCAACTTGTTTGGCCAATATGAATTCTCTTTTTGTTTTTATCTTACATTACTTCAGATTTTTGCAGATATACCCTCCAAGACATTGCAGACTTGAGGACAAGTCAAAACATCAGCTTGGGGGAAGGTGTGAAATAAAAAAACTATGAAAATAGTTTTCGACAGCTGAATTGAAGATGAAATATGAACTACAATCATAAAGGGACCTAGTATATCATTCGACATTTAAAGAAGGGACCTGAATTGTTGTTGAGAAAAATTATTCAAAAAGGAACCTGAATTATTAGATAGAAGAAATTTTCAAATATGGAACATCATTGTACATTACACCATAAGGGATCTGAAAATTATTGTAAAATTACGCCAGAAGGAACCTGAAAATTTAACATGTCAAAAGGGACCTGAGTTATATCAACTGAAGAGCATATCAGATGGGACCTGAAAATGTCAAAATTTAACTTGCAGAAGGGACTTGAACAATAATTATTCTAAATTAAATCAGATGAAAGAATAAATAGAGTCTCTACAAAGTCTACAAGATTTGTCGTAACAATAAGCACAATGTCGATCATCATCAACGTCAAAAAGGGAGTACAAGTACAGTGAGTAAAAAATTGCTCTTAAAATTTCAATTTTTTTTCAAAATACTCTAGAATTGTAAAAATTAATTTGATACTAGTTATGCATCTTTACCTACATTTTGTTTACATCACCAACATTTCCTACATTTCATTTACATTTCCTATACTTTCATCTATATTTTATCATTTATGATTTTTAACCCTATTCATATTCATACCACTATCCTAACTAGCCCTATTCTATCCACATTTATATCCATATCACTATTCAAAACATTACATAACCTATTCATATCATACCCTATGTATTTTCCTAAACAAAGAGAATTATAAACAAAAGGTCAATATTTAACCTATGGAAGACTCTTGGAAGACCTACAAAACAATAAACAAAGGGTAGTATTATCATAAACATTTAATTTAAAAAATTTGACTATTTCATTAGTCAATTTTTAAAAATTAAATAACAAAAGCAAAAACCAAAGTTCAAAAGATATATAGCGCAACTATAAAAGACATATGATATTGTGCAACTATTTAAGACATATGATAGAGTGCAATTATTTTTTAATGTCAAAACAAAACGAACACAATCATATAAAATATGAACTAGGGTAATGGAGCAAATGTAATGCAAACAAATGAATGCAATTACTAACCTAATGAATGATGTAGAGATAAACTAAGTGCATGAATATGATGGTATACAGTATGCTATGATGAGATTTAATGGATGTAATGGAGACATGAAAGGAGACAACATATGATAATGAAGAATGATGGTGCACATATGCATGGAGATAATGCGAGTTATGGAGACAGTCAGCATGATGATGCATGGAGGTAATGCAGATAATGGAAATGAACATAGTCATTAACACAAAACGTGAAGAAGCTGTATAGATGAGGACGAATGTACACCAGCACGATAGTCAAAGAAGAAAAGACTTGCATGGGTCGGTCAAATGATTTGATGAATGGTTATAATGTTTTCAAATGTGTTTACATAGCACTGTGTAAAACATATGAGACCATTTCCGCCACTGCCAAGACTATTTCTGCCACTGTCAAGACCATTTCCACCATTACAGAGATAAAAAAAAACTATTAACATTGGGTTTTCACCATCATTTCCATCTAAGAGGCTCAGTGAGAGAAAGGAGCATGCAGTCAAAGCATGTCCTCATATCTACAACCATGTGAAAACAAACAAAAATGCAGAGAGAATACTGTGAGGAAGCCAGATAAAAAAGATAAAACGCATAAGAAAGAGGTAGAGAATATAGTGAAGAGGAGAAACAGAGTGATATATAGCTAACTAGAGCTTTCAAAGCCACAAATCCGGAAAAATTATTGATTAGCCAAGCTATCAGGAAGCGGAATTATGTGGAAGTGAAGGTAAGAAGTCAATGAAGATTTCATTGTTTAAACAATGGTGAATAGATTTTGAGATTGTGTCAACAAAATCTGAGTTATAAAAGGGAGTGATTTTGTAATATTCCCAATTAGCCCAAGCTAATGGGAATATACAATTTTTTTTCAATTTTCTGTTGCATAAATATATGTGTAAAGGAGGACATTAAAAACTCCTAAAACAGTGAATAAAGCAATGCCCCATGTGAACAAAGGAAAATCTGGGCTATGTAAATAAAACACCCTTATGTGTGAAAGGGATTGAGTTATTTGACTGGGTCAACCGTGACCAAATAAATAGTGTTGTCTAGATACAGTGAACCTTCTAGATACACAACACAGTTTTAGTTGGAGGCTACACATGTGAATGAAGCTAAATCATTGGGATGGTTTAGGGTTTGGCAAGGTTTCTATCTTATAAAAGGAAGAGGAGGACAACATGAGAGGGTTGTTGAAGAACATATTATTTCTAAAGATTTTTTCTGTTTAGACATTTCTTATTCTCTTGGCTGATTAGCAGAGAATAGTGTTGTTTAGCACTAGCGTGTTCCTGATCGGGAATCCCATCTCTTCCATTGAGAAGCTCTTGGAGGAGTATTGCATTTCTTGACCACTATCGGGCATTTGGCCAAGCTCTTCTTCCAACTACAATGCAAATCCTATTGAGGGTTTGGTTGTCTTTGTAAGCCGCAGCAAGTGGAGGCTAGATCTACTCAGATCTAGGCCATTCTAGTGCCTCTTTTCAGTGTGAAAGCCTTTTATCCCCATGGCAACAAAGTATTGGATGAGGAGAGCCTATTTTCAGATCTTCGCTTGAGGCCACATCATGTTCTAGAGCCTACAGTGCAGTCCATCTTCCAATATTGCGTTATTTGCAAGGAGAAAGTTGTAGGGTCTTTTGGCACATCAAGGAGGAGAGATCTCTAGTGTTGGGAATCTGCCCTTCACTGTGGTGATCCGTGGATTACAGATCTAGTCCATGTTCCATTCAGATCTGATATGCATACTGAGGTATTTGCTTCAGAAATTCTGAATCATTCTGCAGATTTGCTGCATTAGATCTCAGATCTACTCCATGTACTTCACTTTTTGCTGAAAACCCCAAGGGGCATTTGAAGAGGAGACTCTATAGTGTACATATCTGATATAGATCCATCCTTTTGTAAAAATATCTGCTCTAGATCTAAATTGTAATCTACATCTCTTTTCAACTAATAAAATAACGTTGTTAAGATTGTACAGTCGTATCATATGGTTGCAACCTCTTATTTTTGAGCATTTCTTCATGTAATGTCTTCTTCTTCTGTTCTATAATGAAAGGGATTCAATATAACTTTGATTTGTTGATATAAATGATAATATTGAGCCTCCATATTGGCCTCCTACTGCTAATTTTCTGAACTGTGTTATTTTCTGAGCAATATTGTCATATACTGCTGCAGTCCATTCTTAGGCCTTTTCAGCTACACTAGGTGTAGGAGACCTGTTTACCTCACCTAGAAGGATTTGGTTCTGATCCCCTCTTGGATTTATATGAAATATTTTCAGATCTAAGGGATCCAAGGGTTGGTTTTCAATCCTGTAGCATACATTCCTGAACAAAGCGTTTTTCAGGCATGCATTACTGAGCAGTCCCAATTGGGAATATTACAGTGGTATCAGAGTTGAAATCTTGGCACAGCTTGTGCTTTTACTTGAAGAGACAATAGTTCTATAGAATAATATGAGCCTCTTACTGACAGAAAAAAGAGGTATCTTAAAAGAAGGCAGAAGAAATTTGATTACACCAATGATGATCAAGACAAGGGTAAAGCCCCTGAAACTGGAAGTGATGAAGAAGGAAAAGAGTTTGCAAAAACTCTTTTGAAATCCGTGAAAGATCTTGCTAGAGAGATAAAAGAGATGAGAATGGAAAAAATCAAAGAATATCCTAAGAGATTTCATCTTGGAGAGAACTCTGGCATATCTCACCACTGGAATGATCAACCAGTGAATCAGCCACAAGTTTCCCAACGCTCCACTATGCCTACCTTTTTGGTTGTGGGAAATGAAGGGCCACAATAACAAGCATCCCTTGAAGACTACTTTGAAGAATATGAGTCTCATAATTAGATATTCAAAGATCAGCTGAGTTTTCAAGAATTATGTCACCTAAAGGACAAAAGAAGACCTAGGCATCAGCATAGAGATGGTGGATTCATTCAGGATCATGATCGACATCACTCTATGGGAAGATTCTTCCTACCCAATTTTGATGGGTCATCCAAAATTTCTTCCAAAGTATGGGTAGAAAATCTTGGCATCTACTTCCAGCTGAACAAAGTCCCTGAAATGGAAGCTATCAAGGTTGTAGCACTGCACTTTGAAGGTGAAGCACATGACTGGTGGTTCCATGGCTTGTCTACATTGGGTCATGCCAATGTGACTGCTTATTTTGAGTTCACTAGAAGAGTGGTGGAAATATTTGACAGGAGATATCCAGAGGAACCTTTCATGAGCCTTGCAAATTTGAAGCAATCGGGTAATACAGATTCTTACATTTCTAAATTTTTGAGATTATTTGTTATGGTTCCTGACTTGTCTGCATCAAGGACGGTGTATATGTTCATCGATGGTCTAGATGAACCCCTTCATGGGTTGGTAAAGTCTACCAAGCCCATTACCCTGCATGATGCCATTGAGAGGGCCAGAGACCTTCAAGATGCCTTGCCAAAAGCAAAGGCAAACTTTTAGAACAAGCCCTCTTTCCTTTCTAAAGGGAAGGAAGAGAAAGTTTCTCCTTCCAAGGAGAGCTCATTCACGAAGCCTCTTGATATTGAAGTCCAGAGAGAACTAAGGAAGAAGAGGCTATGCTTAACTTGCCAAGAATCATGGGCACCTGGACATATATGTTTTTCTGGAAAATCACACTACATAGAGGTCTTCTCAGATTTTGAGGAGGAAGAAGAAGATGATGAACCAAGAAGGGGTCACAACACTGACACTGTTGAGGGAGATCCTACACCATCAGGAGATGGGAATGGAGCAGTTGCTCCTATTGGGGGGACTCTTGCATCTTTGATATGATTACTTAAGTACTTGATCTTAAGAGTTCAAGGTTCAATTATGAATCAGAGGGTTTCTATTCTTATTGATAGTGGGGCTACCCACAACTTCATTGATGCCCATCTTGTGCAGAGGAGGGAAATACCCTCTGATACTTTTGAGGGATTCTCTATTTTGGTTCCAGGAGATATAACAATGCAATGCATGCATTATGTCCCATTAATTTCAGTCACCATGGGATCTACACTTTGGTGGATCACTTCTTTGTAGTTGACATACCAGACACCAATGTGATTTTGGGTGTTCAATGGTTGATTACATTGGGGAAATTCATCACTGATTGGGAAGCTTTACAAATGGAATGGGTGGAAAAAAAGAGTGGTGCACCTCAAATGATCAGAGGCATGCATTCTTAACCCTCACACAACACTTCCACATAGAAAACAGAGATGGATTTGCGCAGTGGAAGCAAGGACCTTACATTCCCATCTATTATGTTCATGAAAGTTTTGCATGGGACACTCTTATCTAGTGGCAAACCACATGGGAGGCCACATGATTCATATTTTGGGGAAGACCTCACAACTTGCTTCTCAAAACTTAGATCCAGGAGGGATTGGAGCACTTGAAGACAAAGCTACAACGCTGGGAGGCTTGGGCAAGCTCAAGGAGGAGGGAAATCTTCTTCCCTTATCATCATCACCCACTCTCATTTATGGATCTGCGTTGTGGGAGGAGAAGAATGGAAGGATTAGCCTTCCAGCACACACCTTTGGCATAGGATATGTAAAGGAGGGGATCAGCAACATGACAGACATTTCTATTGACATACCATCAGCGCTGTCATTATTGAGCAGTGTAGATTTGTATTGGAAATCCCAACTACTAGTGGATTATTCCAAAGATCTTCACACATGTATGATACTTGATGAACAACTACATGAAGAGGGCTACTTAGTCCAAGGAGGAGTCATTTATCAGCATGGTAGAATATTTTTTTCTAGAGCTTCTAAGCTCAAGCAGAAGATCATACAAGGGGCATACAAGGAGTTTTGTTTCAACCATATGTATTCCATGAAGATCTACAACATCATCATGAGGAGCTTTAATTGGGAAGGCTTGAAAGAGGAACTACATCAGCATTTTCAAGAATGCATGATCTATGTGGAGTTGGGGCAGCCAAGGGACTCTATGCAAGAGTCATTTTAGCCACCTCTTCCTTCTTTTGAAATATGAGAAAGATCCATGCATAGCTCCATGTGTATGAGAGAAATTGTTGGTAAAGGATCTGATCATGTAAAGAAAGTTTTATTTCTAATTGTACGTGTTCTTTTACCATTCTTATGCAGGCCATGACTCCTAAACTTGGAGTAATGTATCATGTAAATCTCATGGAAATTGTTGGGCCACTAAAAATTCTGAACCTCGCCACTCCCTTGATGTGCAAAGGGAGATTTTCTTTCATGATGGGTGCTTCCCAAAGGCACCAAACATATCTCACATTTTCAGCCATAGGGAGATGACATGTGAAACAAGTAAGTGGTGGGGAAACCACCTATCACACCTTGATCTGATGCAGGCAGGAGATGGATTATGTTGGTACCATATGTGGGACTGTGACCCACCTCCTCATGCTCAAATTTATATTTGTTTATATGTAGTTTTGCTTCCATACATTGATGACATACTTGTACTATTTATAGGATTGTATGGAGGGAGGATGGGGAGCATGTATGTAACTCATGGGATGGAGACTCTCCATGTACCTTATGCTACATTTTTCAGGGGGAGTATTGGTTTAGCCATGTTTGTTTCATGTGAGTTCTTGACTCCTTGCGGGATGGACTTTTCACATCTCATAATGATTTTGGAGGAACAATTCATGGAGGGTTGGATCGGTGAACACTTAGCTTATGAAGAAAGCTTGATTCTTGATGGTGTCACCAATGGAGGAGGTGAAGTGTTGCAGTGCTCAACCTATTAGTTGCTTGAGGAAAAGAAACATTTTGGAGGGGAGGATTGTAATATTCCAAATTAGCCCAAGCTAATGGGAATATTCAATTTTGTTTCAATTTTCTGTTGCATAAATAAATGTGTAAAGAAGGACATTAAAAACACCTAAAATAGTGAATAAATCAATGCCCCATGTGAACAAAGGAAAATTTGGGCTATGTAAATAAAACACCCTTATGTGTGAAAGGGATTGAGTTATTTGATTGGGTCAATCATGACCAAATCAACAGCGCTGTCTAGATACAGTGAACCTTCTAGATACACAGCGCAGTTTTAGTTGGAGGTTACACATGTGAATGAAACTAAATCATTGGGATGGTTTAGGGTTTGGCAAGGTTTCTATCTTATAAAAGGAAGAGGAGGATAGCATGAGAGGGTTGTTGAAGAACATATTATTTCTGAAGATTTTGTCTGTTTAGACATTTCTTATTCTCTTAGCTGTTTAGCAGAGAATAGTGTTGTTTAGCACTAGGGTGTTCTTGATTGGGAATCCCACCTCTTCCATTGAGAAGCTCTTGGATGAGTCTTGCATTTCTTGACCACTATCAGGTATTTGGCCAAGCTCTTCTTCCAACTAAAACGCAGATCCTGTTGAGGGTTTGGTTGTCTTTGTAAGCTGCAGCAAGTGGAGGCTAAATCTACTCAGATCTAGGCCATTCTAGTGCATCTTTTCAGTGGGAAAGCCTTCTATCCCCCTGGCAAGAGAGTATTGGATGCGGAGAGCCTATTTTTAGATCTTGTCTTGAGGCCACATCATGTTCTAGAGCATACAGCGCAGTCCATCTTCCAGTACTGCGTTATTTGCAAGGAGAAATTTGCAGGGTCTTTTGGCACATCAAGGAGGAGAGATCTCTAGTGTTAGGAATCTGCCCTTCACTGTGGTGATCCGCGGATTACAGATCTAGTCCATGTTCCATTCAGATCTGATATGCATACTGAGGTATTTGCTTCAGAAATTCTGAATCATTCTACAGATTTGCTGCATTAGATCTCAGATCTACTCCATGTACTTCACTTTTTGCTGAAAACCCCAAGGGGCATTTGAAGAGGAGACTCTATAGTGTACATATCTGATATAGATCCATCCTTTTGTACAAATATCTGCTCTAGATCTAAATTGTAATCTAAATCTCTTTTCAGCTAATAAAATAACGCTGTCAAGCTTGTACAGTCATATCATATGGTTGCAACCTATTTTTTTGAGCATTTCTTCATGTAATGTCTTCTTCTTTCTATTCTATAATGAAAGGGCTTCAATATAACTCTGATTTGCTGATACAAATGATAATATTGAGCCTCCATATTGGCCTCCTGCTACTACTTTACTGAACTACATTATTTTCTAAGCAGTATTGTCATATACTGCTGCAGTCCATTCTTGAGCCTTTTCAACTACACTAGGTGTGGGAGACCTATTTACCTCACCTAGAAGGATTTTTTTCTGATCCCCTCTTGGATTTAGATGACAGATTTTCAGATCTAAGGGATCCAAGGGTTTGTTTTCAATCCCGTAGCATACATTCCTGAAAAATGCGTTTTTCAGGCATGCATTGCTGAGCAGTCCCAATTGGGAATATTATAGATTTCATTTGATTTGCAAGCCTGTCATTACGTTGTGTTTTTCATTGACACCATTCAAAAACGTGTTGACACCTTTCAAAAAATACTCTCCCAGTAGTCAAAACTATGAAATATTTTGTTGAGTGAGTTAATAAATGAATATTTTAATGAGATTGTTGTGGGTTGAAACTTCAGTTCAATTGAAAGAAGATCACGAAGACCAGAAAAGATTACAAGAGTTGTTGCATAAGAGAGGTAAGCTTGACACATCCTCACATACATTCTTTCATTTCAAATGGAACACAGAGAGTGAGAGTTTCAATTCGAATTACACAGTGAGTTGTTTTTAACTAAGTTGTATAATAGATTCATTTTTAGCACACTCAGTTTAAAGATTTAAAACAGAGTTTATGAAGAAAATGGAAGACAGTTAGACATGTTTTTTATGATAGAGGACAGAGTATGAGGAACGTTAAAGAGAAACAGTGAATCTATCATAAATTTTTGATGATATAGTTGAAGTTTTCCTTTTGTATATATTTGAATGCAATGTTTTGGAAAGAATTTTTATATGAAATTGATGAGTGAAAAACGTTGTTGTATAAAAAATTTCAATTTTTTTTTTTTTACACGGTCAAAATTCTTTTACAAAATAAAGAAAAAGATTTTTTTTAAGGAGAACATCGAATTAAATAGAGAGTAGAATGTTAGAAACATAAATTTATGTTTTCTTAAAGACCTCTCTATCAATTCTTTTGTTTAGTTGCGATAAGCTCACATTCTTCAAAAAAGAAAAAACAGAGGATTGATTGATTGACAAGGGCAGTGAAGCAAAAAGGTAAGCCTACCACCATGATCACATCTAGTATTTAAATTTTTAATTACAAGATGAAGTTAATGACGGTAGATGGTTATATAAAATGGTTTTCAGACCAAATGGCCTCAAGAGCAGAACCTAAAGACTTCCAAATTGAACACTGGAGTAGGGAAACAATGGAAAAACTCTATCAATCAGGGTTAATAGGTTTTCTCCAAAAGTTCAAAGGTCATAATGAGGATGTCATCAAAGAATTTGTAAATAATTTCAGACAAAATGAAACCGTATATCCCTTTGATTCCTGAATATATCTCTGAAGCTTTAGACTTGCCATCTTCAGGTGAATTATATCACAAGGGATTATATTTTAAAGATAAGAGTTGGACATTTTTCTTGGACAAAAACATGAAAGGTTATTTTGATAGATCAAAAGGGATCCCAAGGGAATGTTTTAATGAACCGTAGGCAGAACTAGTGTTGATAATTCATAAATTCTTCATTTGTGACAATAGATTTAGTGTAGTACACCTTTACCATGTCAGGTTACTACAACACATCAAAGGGGATATAAGGATCAATCTGCCCTATTTCTTTTACAAAAAATTTATAAAAATGATTGAAAGCATAAAATAAGAGACTAAACCCAAAGAGGTTCAATTTATTCATCAAGGACTCATCAAAATTCTTGTAGATTACTAGTTGAAAGTCAAAGGGATGGTTTAGGAAAATTTCTTGGTTGAAAATAAGTTTGTAGAAAAGTTGTAGAAAAAAAACTTAAACCCATACAAGAAACAAGGAATATCATGAATTTATATTTTTATCCTAAAAAAAGGTCAAAGAAACATCAGGAGACAGTTATGTTAGAGAAAGAAAAATCATTTTTGACTATTTCCAGGAGACAGAAAAAGAAGCATTCAGCAGAACCAGAAATACAAATCATGGAAACATCTCCTATAACAAAACATGAAAATGAAATCATTGAGAGACTGCAACAAGAATTATATGAAAATCCTATGGATAGAGATTCATCTTTTGAAAAAA
Source organism: Pinus albicaulis (assembly GCA_034641835.2). NCBI lineage: Eukaryota > Viridiplantae > Streptophyta > Pinopsida > Pinales > Pinaceae > Pinus > Pinus albicaulis. The sequence goes on from JAXQQM020072919.1 coordinate 45,992, forward strand.
ATGAGGTGGAAGCTACTTCAGTTTCCAAAGATTCAAAGAGGGAGGATCAAAACCTTTCCAAAGTTAGAGAGTTAACTGATAGCTTGGAGATAAGCAAAATCATGGAGAGGCACTTGAAGGAGGAGAATGAAACTTATAAAGTAACTAATGAGAAATTGGTTAAGGAGAATGAGAAGATAAATGAGGAAGTGGAAAAGTTAAAAACCAAAAACAATCTTCTTTGTACACAAGCATTCAGGTGGCTTCAGGAGAAAAATTCTTGGAAAGCTAAGTATGAGAAACAAAAGGCTAAGACCTCCATCTACAAGAAAGAGTAGGGAAAAGACATGAATTTTATTTTGCACACAACGCAACATGAGGTTTCAGGATCAGGAATGGGATCAACATCAGGTTTTCAAAGATCAAAGAGGAAAAAGCAAGCATGAGGACATGCTTGATCATTAGTTTGGGGGAGATGTTGGCCCTCGTTTTTTATCTCTTTTTGTTTAGAAAATACACCTTATTTCTCCATATTATCCATCTATTTAACATCATATCCACCTTATATTGACCCAAATATTTATATACATGTGTTTAAGTTATGTTTGTCAATTATTAGATGTTTTTGTAAAATTTGAAATTTAAGTGCATTTTTGGACAGCAACAGAAATTCCCGTAATAGCATTATGATTTGCATATCTGTGGGACACTTGGGCTCGAGCTAGATACATTTATATAAGGCTCAGGAACTAAGAATAAGATTACACCTATTGGCACAGTCAGAACTAGCTTTAATATGCCTGGTCAAAGGCGGTCAAACAAGACTAGTCTTTATGGAGGATCCATAGAAACTAGGTCAAAACTCTTATTTTGTGGGATTTTCTAGATTATGATGGATATGGTAGATGAATTCGACTTGATATGAGAGGATAAGGATAATTATGATTACTTGAACTATTTTAGTTGAGTTTTTTAGATATTTTATCTATTTAAGCCTCAAACTTTGAAGGCTTCGACATGGAAATTGTATGACTTATTATTATTATTTTTGAGACTTAGAGACATAAATGAAGATCTGTTCTATCATATTTTGATGCTATTACATAGTGGTTGATTGATTGAAGTCTTAAGTAGTTGAACATACCTTCAGTGTGCAAGGCAAGGGTGGAGGGCCCCCACACCGAGCTAAGTGCACTTCTTAGTTTATTTCGTAGCTGTAATTTCTAGATTAGTTTGCTTATGTTTGATTTGCTTATGTTGATTATTTTTAAGTATTAATGAATCTCATGATCATTCTTAACCTGCATATGAAAGGACAAAAAAGTGTTTAAAGTTAAGCACTCTTTCTATCTAGTCAATATTTTCAATTAGAATTCATCTTTACATGCCTTTACACGCTTTGACTGCCGATGGATTTTAATATTGTTTATATTCTACATATGAAGAGACAAACTTGTATTTAAAGTTAAATACTTCTTCTATCTAATTAAGAGATTAAAAATAAGATTCATCTTTCTTTCTTTTTTGAATTCCTGTTTTAACAATAGCATTACTGATAAATGCATATATGTTGAAGGAAAACCAGGTCCTCTTCAGTGAAGAGCCTCTTCAATTATTTCATGTATCTTAATATATTGTTTAGTTAAGTATTTTGATTTCTAATTCACATGGTAATATTGTTAAGAGAAGGACAAACAAATCTCTTAAGTTAGGAGATTCTTCTGCTTCTAATTACACATCTGAATTTAGAAATTATGTAAGTTAGATTTATATTTGTAATATGCATTTCCCTAATCATCAATAAACCATCTTCTAAATTGATCGCAATTGAAACTCATATACTTTGGGGATGATTCTAAGTTCCACTAACCCAGATTGATAATAAATACTTTTGTTAGTTTACAACAATAAATTTACCCAATAAAGGTACCCAGGGAACGCGTTCAGGTCGGGTCGTGTGAGGGCCCCCAAGGAAACGCTTTTGGGCAGGTCCGGTCGGGTAGTGTCGTGTGAGGCCACCCAAGGAAACGTGTTTAGGCTGGTCGGGTTGGGTCATCTCATGTGAGGGTGTCCAACGAAACACGTTTGGGTGAGTTGGGTCGTGTCATGTGAGGGCACCCAGGAAAACGCGTTCGGGAGGGTCGGGTCGGGTCGTGCCATGTGAGGGCACCCGAGGAAACGTGTTCGGGCGGGTCGGGTTGGGTCAGGTCATGTGAGGGCACCCGAGGAAACGCATTCAAGTGGGTCGGGTAAGTTCAGGTTGGGTCGTGTGACGGTACCCAAGGAAACACATTGATGCAGGTCGAGTCGGGTCGTGTGAGGGAACCTAAGGAAACGCATTCAGGTGTGTCAGGTCAAGTCATGCCCGCATGTGAGGGTGCTTAAGGAAATGCATTCAGGTAGGTCGGGTCCGGTCCAGATGTGTCAGGATGCCTGAGGAAACACGTTCGGGCGGGGTCAGGTCATGTCGTGTCGTGTGAGGGCACCCAGGAAAACGCATTCGGGCAGGTCAAGTCGGGTCGTGCCTTATGAGGGCACCCGAGGAAATGTGTTCGGGAAGGTTGGGTTGGGTCTTATTGTGTGACGATGCCTAAGGAAATGCGTTTGGGCGAGTCGTATCGTGTGAGAGCGCCCAGGAAAATGTGTCCGGGCGAGTCGGGTCGCAAGGTCGAGTCGTGTCATTTGAGGCGCGCCAAGGAAACATGTTCGGGTGGGTTGGGTCGAACCGTGTCGTGTGAGAGCGCCCAGGAAAACGCGTCCAGGCAGGTTGGGTCGCGGGGTCAAGTCGTGCCGTGTGAGGCGCGCTAAGGAAACATGTTCATGTGGGTTGGGTCAAATTGTGTCATGTGAGGGCTCCTAAGGAAACACATTTAAGCAATGTCGCCCGGTTGCTTGTGAGGGTACCTAGGAAAATGCATTCGGCGTGGTCGGTCGCATGGTCATGTCATGGTGAGGGCAATCTGAGAAACCTGCCTGGCAGGTTGGCTCAAAGTCATGCCGCGGGTGCTCAAGGGATGATTAAGCCCGTGGTGTTGTAATCAGAGGGTGCCCAAGCAGCGCTGTCGGGACGAAAATGGTCGTGGTCATGTTGTGTGAGGCACGCTGCTGGAAATGCTGCTCGGGTGTTAGGTCCCTATAATAATAGTATAGTCCTTGTTGTTAGTGTAACCCCCTTATTGTTATTATTGTACCCTTGTAACCCCCATATTGTTATTATTGTGCCCTTAAATTATTATTGTTAGGTCAGTTAGGATTACCTTGTGGCCCCACTAGGATTACATTGTGGCCCCATGGACTCCTATATATAGAAAGGAGGTTTTGTAATTTGAATCATCCAAGAATTGTTCATTCATGTAATGTATTGGAGGTTTCCCCCTCGAAGTGGCATATTTCTAAGGCGTTGATATCTCTTTTCTTCTCTTTTTGGAGATGGTTTCACAACATTTGGTATCAGAGCCTTGAGATTCTAGGGTTTCACTGCTCCAAACAGGTCATCATGGAATTTTCGCTATAAATTTTTTTCTACGAAGGTTCGTAATCTTAAATTTTTAGAGTACGAAGAAAAAATCCTGAGGAACATAGTCACAAAATTTCAGAGCTTGGTTCCCAATATTTTCGAAGATATGATTCCAGGAATGTTGTACTTTTTTAGGCTCCATAATTTCATCTCAAAGAGGTGATCTTGGGAAAATCTTCATAACTCTCTCTCTGAGCATTGGATTGGAGTACCGTGAATAGTGGTCACAAGTAAATGGATTTTAGTTTCTTGGCTATCGATTAGAGTCAATACGAAAAGTGACACGTGGAAAGTCGCATGTTCGTCTCCCATCGAACCAGTCCATAATTAGGTCATTGTGGGAGATTGGACACAACTTTGTCTTGGAGAATCCAAATCAGGTCAGACCTGTGGCATTCGAAAGATAATTTAGAGGGCTACGTTGGTACCAAAAATAAAATATTGAAGTGCTGCAATCACAAAGATAATCCAATTTCAATATCGAGCTCCTCAAAAGCAAGAAAAAGGTGTGTATTTTTTTTCCGAATTGCATTAGTCTTGTTTGAAGAATCAATTTGAATTGATTCCAAGGGCATATTGTAGAATAGATATCAGTATTTCGTTCTAAAATATGCCCCGTAAAATAATTCAACACCCATTAAGCCTTCAGAAGGCTCTACTATGACTCATGAAGATGAAGAATTGCAACATGATCTATCAAAATTACAAGAGCAAGTGCAACAAATTTCACTCTCGCAAAGAGCAACAAAAAAATGAAATGGAAGTTTTGAAGAAAGGCATGGAAGCGAAGATGGAAGGTTTGAAGAAAGGCGTGGAAGCTAAGATGGATGACATGAAAGACAACATGGAAAACATGAAGAATGATCTAAAAGCATACATCGAAGGTTTGACAAAGTTGATACAAGAAATGTTTCCTAATGGTGAAAAGATAGTAGAAGAACCTCATGATGAGAACAAAATAAATGTCAATCGTGATTTCATAAACTCTAATGTTGGCGGGAAGAACCACCATATTCCAAAAATGGATATGAGGAAGTTTGGTGGAAAGGATCCTGTAACATGGATACTACAGATGGAGCAATATTTTGATCTCCATAATGTGCAAAACACACAAAAGGTACGCATTGCAACTTTACATTTAGAACAAAATACATTTGTATGGTATCGATGGCTTTGCTCCCGTAAAAAAATTGTCACTTGGTCAATTTTTTCGGAAGAAATGATAGCACATTATGAGGATACAAAGAGCAACACCTTCTTTAGCCAATTGATAAATCTCAAACAAAAGGGTTTAGTGGGGCAGCACATTGAGGACTTCCAAAAATTGAATATAAGGGTAACTGATATTCCAGAAGAACACATGATTGATCTCTTCATAGGTACTCTAAAGGATAACATCCAACATGAAGTTCGTGTGTTGGAACCTGATTCATTAGAGAAGGCATTCAGGTTGGCAAGAAAAGTTGAATGTAAAATTATGGCGACAAGGAAGACTACCACTCAATTCTATAAAGAAGGAAGTGTTGCTACGCCTAGATTTCCACAACCTACAAGGTTGACACCACAACAATTGGAAGAAAAAGAGAAAAAGGGCTTTGCTACAGTTGTGATAGAAAATACACTAAAGGTCATAAGTGTGCTGAGAAGAAATTATTTTACATAGATTGTGAAGAGGAAGAAGAAAATGAACAAGAAGAGGATATACACCTGGAACCATCCCTAGAAGAGGAAGAAATGAATCCGACCATATCGTGTAATGCACTGGCAGGAATTACCACTCCTCAAACTCTCAAGATACAAGGACAAATCAAGAAGAAAAGGTAATAGTGTTGATTGATTCAGGTAGCACCCATAATTTTATTAATTGTAAGGTAGCCAAGGAATTAAATTGTTTCCTATACCCAGCACCAGAATGTCAAGTGATGGTTGCAAATGGAGGAACTATAAATTGCTCTGGAAAATGCCATAATATCAAGCTAACCATGGGGGAATATGTATTGACTAGTCCAATTATTTCCATTCCTATGGGAGGTGCTGATGTTGTACTAGGAGTACAATGGTTACAATCTTTGGGGACGGTAGCTTTTAATTTTCAAGAACTTTTCTTGAAATTTTTTTCAGAAGGAAAGGAAGTTGAATTACGAGGTATTGTAGGGAATCCAGGAAGCATAATAAGCTCTAATGTCATGACAAAGCTTCTAAAGAAAGAAAAACGAGGTGTAATTGCACAATTATGCTCACTAGAAGTTCCAACATCAAAATCATCTATTTCTGCAGATCTCCAACAAGTCTTGGACAATCATTCCAAGGTGTTTGAAACTCCCAAAGGACTCCCACCTATTCGTGATCATGATCATGCTATTCATTTGATTCCAAGTAGTGTTCCTCCAAACATCAGGCCTTATAGATATCCTTACTTCCAAAAGAGCGAAATTGAACGTATGATTGCAGAAATGTTAGAGGCGGGTATAATTCAACCTAGCCAAAGTTCTTTCTCTGCTCCTGTAGTATTGGTACACAAGAAGGATGGATCATGGTGAATGTGTCCGGATTATAGGGAGCTCAATAAGCTCACCATTAAAGACAAATTTCCCATTCCTGTGATTGATGAATTATTGAATGAATTACATGGAGCAATTTATTTTACCAAGTTGGATCTTCATTCAGGATATCATCAAATTAGAATGAAGACTGAAGATATTCCAAAAACAACATTTCGAACTCATGAGGGTCATTATGAATTTTTGGTCATACCTTTTGGCCTTACCAATGCACCTTCTACATTTCAAGGGTTGATGAATTCCATTTTCAAACCCTTCCTTAGAAAATTTGTGCTAGTATTTTGATGATATACTAATCTACAGCAGGTCTTGGAAGGATCATGTTCAACATGTTGACAGGGTGCTCAAACTATTGCAAGAGAAACAATTATATGCAAAAAAATCCAAATGTTTCTTTGGAGTACAAGAGGTGGAATATCTGGGTCATATTGTATCTCACGAGGGTGTTAAAGTAGACCCTAACAAATTAAAGCCATTAAGGAATGGAAAGTCCCCACAACCATAAAGAAGTTGCGAGGATTTCTCGGGTTAACAGGGTATTATCGCAAGTTTGTTAAGAATTATGGGAGAATAGCAGCACCTCTAACAACATTATTGAAGAAAGATGCATTTTCATGGACTCCTGAAGCAACTAAGGCCATTGAACATCTTAAAGAGGCAATGTGCCTAGCACCGGTCTTAGCTACGCCAGACTTCACAAAAACCTTTATTGTGGAATGTGATGCCTCAGGAAATGGAATTGGTGCAGTTTTAATGCAGGAAGGAAGACCCATTGCTTTTGAAAGTCGTCCAATCAAAGGAAAGTATTTACAGAAACCTATTTATGAGAAGGAGATGTTAGCAATACTGCATGCACTAAAGAAATGGAGAACTTACCTAATGGGAAGACACTTCAAGGTAAAAACTGATCATGATAGTCTGAAACACTTTTTGGAACAAAGACTATCTTCAGAAGAGCAGCAAAAATGGGTCACAAAGATGTTTGGTTATGACTTTGAAATAATCTACAAAAAAAGAAAGCTTAATGTTGTTGCAGATGCACTCTCAAGAAAGAATGAAGAGGTGGAAGCATTGCTTTGTGCCATTTCTATTATCCAACCAGATTGGATAACCGAAGCAAGAGATGAATGGAAGAAGGACAAAGATGTATGGACACTCATTCAAAAGTTGCAGCAAGATCCTAGTACATCCGATACATTTAGTTGGAAAAATGATTCCTTATGGTACAAAGATCGCTTATATCTTTGTAAGAATTCCCAACTAAAACAAAAGATTCTTCTTGAATTGCACACTTCTCCTTTAGGAGGACACTCAGGATTTTTAAAAACTTACCACAGGGTGAAGAAAGAATTTTTTTGGGATGGCCTTAAATCTGATATTCAAAAGTTTGTGGCGGAATGTTTGGTTTGCCAACAGAATAAAGTAGAAACAATTAAGACCCCGGGACTTCTACAACCTTTATCCATTCCAAGTCAACGTTGGGAGGAGATTTCAATGGATTTTATCACAGGTTTACCTAAGTCTGAAGGAAAGAGTGTCATCATGGTGGTAGTTGATAGATTTACCAAGTATGCACACTTTTGTGCATTATCTCATCCATTTAAAGCAACTACAGTTGCTACTACATTTATGGACAAAATTCAAAAGCTACATGGAAGCCCAAGGGTTATTGTGAGCGACAGAGATCCCATTTTTACTGAAATTTTTGGACGGAGTTATTTTCTTGTTTGGGTACTCAATTAGCTCATAGCTCATCTTATCATCCTCAATCTGATGGTCAAACTGAGATAGTAAATAAATGTTTGGAACAATATCTTCGTTTTTTTGTATCTGATAAACAAACACAATGGGTCAAGTGGTTACCTCTTGCCGAATGGTGGTATAACACTTCCTTCCATACTGCAGCAAAAATGACCCCATTTATGGCACTTTATGGATATCATCCACCATCCATCACATCATATTTAAGGGAAAATTCGAAGGTTCAAGCAGTGGAATATCACATCGAGCATCATCAAGAAGTTCTCCAACTCTTAAAGGATAACCTGAATTTGGCACAAAATCGAATGAAACAACAGGCAGATCAACATCGCAACGAGAGAAGTTTTGATGTAGGAGATTGGGTATTTTTACGACTACAACCATACAAACAAATGTCCCTCAAGCAAGCTAAGAAGGATAATAAATTATCGCCAAAGTACTATGGTCCTTACAAGGTGTTGCAAAAGATTGGTACTATGGCATACAAATTGGAGCTTCCTGCTTCTTCGCGAGTACATCCAGTTTTCCATGTTTCATGTTTAAAGAAGGTTATAGGTGAAAATCTTCCAGTTCAAACAGTATTGCCAGAACTTGATGGGGAAGGGAAAATCATATTGGAACCTGAAGCAGTCATGGAAAAAAGAACTCGACAACTACGGAATCGATCAATTTCAGAGTATCTCATCATGTGGAAGAACTTACCCACTGAAGATTCTACATGGGAGGATGAGAATTTTATACAGAAGCACCCAGAGCTACTCAAGTGTTGAGGACAACACTTTTTTGAAGGAGAGGGCCATGTTAGGTCCCTATATTACTAGTATAGTCCCTTATTTTTGTTAGTGTAACCCCCTTATTGTTATTATTGTACCCTTGTAACCCCCATTTTATTATTATTGTGCCCTTGAATTATTATTGTTAGGTCGGCTAGGATTACATTGTGGCCCACTAGGATTACATTATGGCCCCATGGACTCCTATATATAGAAAGGAGGTTTTGTAAATTGGATCATCCAAGAATTGTTCATTTATGTAATGTATTGGAGGTTGCCCCCTCGAAGTGGCTTATTTCTAAGGCGTTGATATCTCTTTTCTTCTATTTTTAGAGTTGGTTACACAATATCGCGAGCCAGGCCTGGTCATGTCATGTGAGGGTGACCAAGGAAACGTATCTCGGCTGCTCTGCCGGGCTTTGGGGTCTGGTCGAGCGCCCAAGGAAAACGTGAAACGCATTTATGCGGGTCAGGCCAGGTCTCATGTGATGGCACTCGAGGAAATGTGTTTGGGCAAAGCTGTTGGTCTGTGTCATGTGAGGGCACCTAAGGAAATGCATTCGTGTGGGCCGGCCGGGCCTGCTCTGCCGTGTGAGGGCACCACAGGAAATGTGTTCGTGGTGGGCCTGCCGGGTTATGGCGTCGCACCAAATAAGGAAACACGCTCGGTTGGGTCGATTCAAAGTCATGTGAGGTGCCCAGGGAAACATGTTCAGCAGTTGGGTCGTGTATTAAGGGCGCCTAGGGAAACGTTGCTCAAAGGTAACAATCTACCGCACCCAAGTAAAGCTTCTCCGGGGCCATTTAAATGATGGAATTATCGTATCTTCCTCCCCTTATATGCTTCATAAGCCTAGAAATTTCAGTAAGTTCATTTCCTAGCTCTTTTGTAAATGCATTTCTCTGAAAAACACAGTGAGTAAGAACTAAATATCTAAACTCGCACTAACCCATCTAAGGATAAAAATTCAATCAGAAGGTTAAACTCAAAATTTTTCCCTCCAATGAATTGTTGTTAAACCAGAGATGTCTCAAATGAAAAAGACATCCCAACTGATTTGGGATCATATGAACATGGAGGGGATTTTCTCCAAGATAAAGTGATCAAATTCATTCCTACCGATGATGATCTCACCTCATCTTTAAAGCTCAATTTTCGTAGTTTGTAAATTTATTTTTTTGATCCATGGTTTTGCAAAGATTTTTGTGAGAATATGGGGAAGGATTTGTAGAAACGGAGAGAGGTTTTTTTTCCCAACACTATCATATAAAATAACCTCCTTGAGTTTTGAAAAATATGTTACGGTTTGGGAGATATACCCAAAACAAAGTGTGTTGCGCAGGTGTTGCGCAACCCTTGCCTACTGAGTCTCACTCATGTTTTGAAACTGCCCGCTGCTAGAGATTTAACCCATTTAACCCCATAAAACCTAAACCTCTAAACGCTTAACCCCTAACCCGTTAAACCCTAATTCCTGACCCCTAACCCATTTAACCTCGTAAACCCCTAAAACCCTAACCAATTTAACCCCTAGAACCTAACACCTAAAATCATTAACTACTAAATCCCATAACCCCCTAAACCTTCAAACCCTTAACCCATTTAACCCCATAAACCCTTAACCCCTAACCCCTTAAACCTTAATTCCCGACCCCTAACCCATTTAACCGTAAACCCTAAAAACCCAAACCCATTTAACCCCTAAACCCTAACCCCTTAAATCCTTAATCGCTAATCCCATAACCACTTAAACCTTCTGCAACCTTTACCCATTGAACTAAACCCCTAAACCCTTAACCCATTTAACCCCTAACCCCTTAAACCCTAATTCCCGACCCCTAACCCATTTAACTCACTAAACCCCTAAAACCCTAACCCATTTAACCCCTAAAATAATTAACTATTAAATCCCCTAACCCCATAAACCTCTAAACTCCTAACACATTTAACCCCCTAAACCTCTAACCCCTTAACCCCTTAACCCCAAACCCTTAACCCCTAATTCTCAACCCCTAACCCATTTAACCCCCCTTAACCATAATCACTAAACCACCAACTCATTATTCACCTAACCCCTAACTATGCCTGAATCCCCTAACCACTAAGCCCCCAATCCCTAATCCCTTAACTACTAACTCATTATTCGACCCCTAACCCCTAAATGCACCTAAATCCTCTAACCCCTAACCCCCAATCCCTAAACCCTTAACCACTAACAAATTATCTCCCTAACCCCAATCCCTAATCTCTTAACCACTAAATCATTACTCCCCTAAACCCTAAATGTGCCTAAATACCCTAACCCGTAACCCCCCAATCCCTAACCCCTTAACCACTAACTCATTATTCTCCTAACCCCTAACCCGTAAACCCTAAACCTGTAACCCCTAATATCCTATTCATCAAACCCCTAAGACCCTAATCCCTAATCCCTTAATCACTAACTCATTATTCCCCCAACCCTTATAATAGTCCTTAAAACCCGTTGGGATTCGCCATTCAAAACGAGAGCAGGTCTAGTTGGGACCTATGATCGGGTGATTAATTCCCCCTTGTTGGCAAGGTGGATTTTTTTCCCTGTCAACAACCCTATAGTCCTTAATCCATCTAAAATATACTTATAAAATGCTCTTTTTTTGTAAATGTGTCCCTTGAATATGCCATGAAAACCCTCCAAATATTTCTTAAATGATGGGAATTCCTATTCATGCGTGAAGCTAGTCATGGAATGTGACAAGTCATCCAAGATACATCCAAATATTTGATTTGTGCCTTGGGGAATGTGAAATAACGGGTCAATGGGACATAAGGGTTGCATGGATGGGTATAATTTAGAGGTGCAAGCATGGTTTACTATGATCTATAATCCTAGCATTAGAGAATGAGAAGGGGGCTTAGGACCTAATTTCATATAAGGGGCTAGGGGACCTAGAGGGAAGGTAGCGAGATCAATCGATAGGGGAACCCCAAATAGTGGTGATAAGTCAGGGATTAGGAGTCCAATGATCACAAACCATAAGCCCTTAACCCATAGCCATTGAATTCCATATCCCCTTAACCCCCAATCCATAATCCCTTAACCCCTACACTCATAACTCATAACCCATAAACCCCTTGACTCATTAAATATTAAGAAAATAACCCCTAACCAACTATAATCCATGAACCTTGTAAGCCATAACTCCTTATCCTCTTAACATGTGACCCTTAACCCCTAATTATCCTTCACCCTTAAACACCTTAATTAACTTCTAATCCCTTAAACACCTAAATCCCCTAAATCTTAAGTCCTTAACCACTAAATCCTCTGACCCTAAATCCCTTGGAACTTAACCCTTTACCCTTGAAGCCCTTAACCACTAAGTATCTGAGGCTGAAAATAACACCGGCCCCAAACCAACATATTGACCTCCTAGGAGAATCCTTCACCTCTAATTGAGCATATTGGAAACATTTTATTTTTAGATAACTAGGTATTGGTTATGAGGGTATCATGTGTTTGTGGGTAATGCCATTATTACCATGTATACCAAACATAGAAAAATTAGATAATTTTCCAAGCCTCAATTTGAATCACTCACAATATCCACACTTCATGTTTAGATGGATCTTGTAGTGCTCTCTCACACAAGGAGTTGGAAATGAATAGATCACTAAAAAAGACATGGCCTCTCTAGCGATTAAAGTTGTAACACAATTCATCAAGTGATTTACACCACCAATATAAATGACATCATTGTATGTTTGTGTCAAGTTGTTAGAAAGGTTATTTATAGACAATACATTCAATGTACTTAGACTTCACTAATTTTTAGGGCCTCGACTATAATATGGATTTTGTACAGGAACACTTAATGCAAATGAAAGGGGGCCTTTTTTTTTAAACGCATATGCACAAGAACATCAGATACTGCCCTTCAGACCCCCCTTGGTTGATGTTGAAATTCAAATTTTCTCAATTTAATCAAGGGAAAATAAAATTAAGAATTTCTTGTTGCGTTTTTCAACATAAAAGCACAATGGTTTATTAGTAGCAGCAAGCACCATGGCTTATCAATCTAAGAAAGCACTTTTATGTTCAATCACTCGTTGTTCATGCTCAAGCTTTGTTATATATGGGAAAATAAAACTAATGAAGGAGGAGCCACTCTTTGGTGTAATTCCCCCCGTGTAATGTTCTTGCATAGGTTTACTTCTTGAGAATTCTCTTCAACACCAAAAATTTTGGACCCCCTGCTCTCCTCATCTCTTGTATTTAATGTTGTTTGGAGTTGCCTCCAAATGTGACTAAGAGGGAAATCTTACACCTCCCTTGCATTTCATTACCCAACAAGTTACCCTTTTAGGGAACGAAACATAGATGACACCGCCATGCATTAATGGCTAACTTGCTCAGACTCTAACCTGTGTGCCTCTTCCTTGGGTTTTTAAGAGTCGATTAAATGTTTTTTTACGTGTATGTTGATAAATATAACATACAAAAATTAAGTCATTAATCAATTAACATTGTAGCTAATTAGTAATTTTTAATTAAATTTACTAATTCATAATTAATCAATTGACATTAATTATTTTAAAGCATTATTCTTTAACTTAGCATTAATACATGATTAAACCATTGATGCACAATGAATAGTAACACATGCCCATGCCTCAATATCATTATTGGAACATGAATGAACTTTTACTAGTAATAATTTTATTAGATTAACCACACTGAGTTTCCATGCAAGCAATCTAAAATTATGATGAGATGCTCAATTACACAAAAGTGTTTATAGAGATCATATTTAATGTAAGGTTGTTACATCGATTAGGTAGATCACCCGAGGAGGGGGATTGTCTAGACCCAAAATGGAAAACAACTGCTAAGAAAAGGAGACTTGTCACACACTCATCGAATCAAGAGTGTGGATAGGTGTGTTCAATGTAAGCATTAAACCGAACCTTTTACTTGTGGAAGCTTGATGAAGTGAAGGGTATGCAAATAAGTATTGATTCGAAATTTCATTTGGTGAAATGTAAGTTACCTTGTGGAATTTGAGACCCCTAACTTAGCCTAAATACCACCTTTTTTTTTTAATTCCAACAATGCTTAGCCTAATTACCTTACCACCTTTTTTTCCAAAAATGCTTACCTAATTACATTACCACATTTTTTCCAACAATGCTTAGCCTAATTACCTTACTGCCTTTTTTCTAGCAATGCCTGACAACTATCACTTGAACTTGCAAATCAATCACATTGCAAAATCGTTGAGACAGTAGTTGAGAAGACGTTGGTTTAGAGGTTTAGCTGAGAATACGTTGATTCATGGGTTTAGCTGAGAAGACGTTGGTTCAGGGGTTTAGCAGGGGACCCATTGGTTCGACCACTAGCCCCTAAGCAAAGACAACTACTGGCCCGACCAGGAAATCAGGTGCAATCTGCCTTTGTCAACCTACAAAATGGTAAGGACCCTAATAAGTTTGATTGGTCTTTATTTTATATTTAAATTCTTCTTATGTGTCTGCATGTTCATTATTCTCCACTTTCAAGGCATATGGTTTTATTTCTAAGATCCAGGGATAACAGGTTTGTGTTTTTGAACTTAAAAAACATAATTGGTACATACCTAAGCCACAGACAGAATACCAATGAAAAACCATGATTTTAGTAAGACATATATATAACACAAATCCTAATGTACAAGACTCCCAAGAGTTAAACAAAATTCGTAAATCCCACAATTCATCATCGTTCTTTAACTTCTTATCAATTTATGCATAACTTATACATACACCAATTTATCATCTTTCTGTTTAAAAATACTTGTCACGTTGGTTCAATATTTTATCCATCTTCATTCAATTAGTCCAAGAGTACATCATCCTCTTTTCTGAACAAGAAGTGTGTTATTGGTGATAGGCATGTGAAAACATATTGAGAGATTGCATGATATTTTCCACACTATCATAAATGTCCCACCATAGGCAAGAGGTTTCATTTAGGTGTCAGTATAAATAATAGTGGTAAAGATCATTAAGATTTCAAAAGAAACTAAAGAGCAGCTTCATGTGCATCATGTGTTGTTGTTGCTGTTACTTTTGTTACTGTAACAGGTAAAAATGTTGCAGTGACAGAGGATGCAGGCCTTGCTTCATAGTCAAGACTCACTCTAGAGTCTCTTTGAGAAATTATATGGCTCAAAATGAATTGACTGTGCTTGACTACAGTTGTTGGGAAAGAAGCATCCTCTTTAGAATATAATCTAGCATGCTTTATACAACTTATTGTTTCTTCGATATAACTAAATATGTGCTCTTCCCCTCTTCTTCATATGATTTGATAATAAGAATGAGAATGTACAAATGGCATATTTGAACCTATGGTCAAGAAATAATTTGAAATTTCAACATCATGACTATCCCGAACAACAACCATTGAACCCTAAAAACTTACCACATGAGAAGTAGGCAAAGATATAGAACCGCTAGAGGTAGCCATTGTCAACCTTCTAAAAGTCAACCTGGTAGTTTCAACAATCCCTTCTATTATACAACAATTCCTCTTCTTTTTGTGTCTATGCTCAATGCTCAACTTTCCTTAAATTCCCATGCCAACATTTTAGGAATATATCTTATCATTAGTGCCAACCCAAGAAATTGTAGTTCTAGTCATAGACGAAGAAACAAAAGAAGTCAAAAGTCAGATCATTTTATAAGGCACAAAAAGTGCTAACAAACTCCGACCATTAATTGTTCCATGAATAGGTTTGGACACAACAAAGGTACAAACTGACAATTCAGAATTAGATTTTTCTTGAGGAGTTACCCAGGGTAATGATGGACTGCAAGAATTTCAATACGTTTTTCTTTCCATTACACACATTTCAGGTCATGGGGTTAGAGAAATATGCCATGATGGAGTTATTTTAGGGGAGTTTAAAGGTTCCTTGAAACATTGGTTTGTTGAACCCCCTCGTGAATGGGAGTTGACATAATCCATATAGGAGATCGTGACCTAAATGGGGATTAAAATCATAATGGCTTATGGATTTTCCATATACCCAACCATGTCCATATTAGGAGATATTTCTAATCTACTAACTAAAAAATGACCTTTTGCAACTGCCATGTGAACTTACCTCATGCCCATAACTCCTGAATTAGAGAAAATCATGGCATGGCTGATAGTCCTCATACCATCTCCAAGCATAGTGCTAGCTAAAAATGATGACATGATCAATAGTGAAGTTTTGGGAGTGTGAAGCTCACAAGCATTACTACATATTTTTCCCATGATTTTTTTTTTCTCCCAAATTCCAATATTGTTCCCACAACATCTCCCTCTGATTGGATGAAACATTACCACTACAAGTTGTTGAAAAAACACATTGGGGACATTATCAGATTTTTTGGACCACATGTAGTTAGGAATTTCAAGTTCTATGAAGAGAATCTTCACAAAAAATACATTTCAATAATAAAAGTAACCAGAATTAGGAATGATAACAAACATTTGAGTAGAAAAATTATGCCAATAATATCATCGGAAGTTGTTGTCATCAAAGGTTATTCTAGTAGAGATCCCTAGTTAAGAAAATAAATTCATTATAGCATTAGCATTAATCTCTCTGAAGAGCATGACACATTCTTATTTCCTTCATTATCATCAAATAATAACTATTCCTTCTCCCTTCTGTGGACAATTTTGTCACCCCTAGAGACAGTCTAGAGTTGCCATAGACCAGTGCCTAGGACATCTTAATATAGCAAGGAGCTCATCATATAGCTTGGGTTGTCAATCCAAAAGCTCTCTTACTATCTCTTGTTAAACAAGGAAATTAGTTTAAAATGGGACCAATCTCTCTCAGAAGCTGATACAAAGATAAGAATAGTGTAGGAACATCATGCAAAACTCCAATACAAAGGCATCAGACAGTTAAGAGACAGCTTACTGCAAAGAGGGCCAGTTCAGATAATATACCACAGAAATCAAATATCAGGAAGTGGATGCAGTGAAGAAACATGAAGAAGATATTAGTTAACATGAGACTAATACCCAGATACACAACAGAATCACATATGGGCTTATCCAACTAAGAATCCATACATGACAATGGCGTTTTAAAAGCACCCTCCTCAAGTAACTAATATAGCAGAAAATATGGATGAGATGAACATGGAACAGTATATCATGACTAGGCCTATTTAAAGCGCTTGACTAACCCCAGTATGGGCATCAACTAGGATGAATCCTTACTCAATATTAGTGAGCCACTCGCATTCTAGAGCATGATACAAGAAGATAAATAGCATGAAATGAGATATTGTATTAACACATATGAGAAAATTACATACTGTGAGATACCAAAGACCAGAATCCTCATTACAGTTATAACTCCTCCTCACTGAGACCCTACGGGCTCTGAACCTTCATACAGAAGTGCTAAAAAATGTATACAAAAGCCTTTTCACTGCACAGTTTGCTGATAGAAATATGGAACCCTTCTAATGTCTTATTTATGGGTTTTTATAGAAGAGATAGAGAATTCTAGAGAAGGAGGTAGATGGAGCACATTTAATGACTTGATTTGAACAAAATGGCGGAAAACATTCGCGCCCACACTGTGAACAACTAAATATAAATGACTGTACTTTACAATTTACCTCCAGAAATAAATGTTGAGGATGAAAATTTCCTCATGAACAAGACACAAATAATAAAATATACAATGTTCTGCCATTTACTGAAAGAGGGAAAATCTGCTGCCATAAAACCCTGAGATAGCTTGTGATTGTGCGTTGTACTCTCGGATCTCTAATTTTGAATTTAAACTCCAGATCTTTAATGCAGAGTGTTGTGCTTCCTGATCTTTCACCGATATCTGCAAACGGCCCCATTAATGTTTCTTGCTGTGTAAACTTTCTCTCTGCAGACGTCTTTAAAATTCAATGGATTTTATCTGCATTTCTATTAATAAGGTCATATCATAACAACTGCCTCCAGCTTCTTTCTTAAATTTCGCTAGTATAATATCGTCCTTTATCATGCTCTTAACTTCTGCGATGGAGGCAAAAAATTAAAGCGCCTTCTTATCATCTTGAAACCTGCAAAACCCACAGATACATTAGAAAAACCAGACTCAGGAGTAAGGGGCGTGGAGGTGGAGATGGTGATGACGTCGCAAACATGGACAAATGACAAGAACACGCAGGGTGGCGGAGGAAATACGATGGAGGCTTTGATAAACAGACGGAATGTGGATTTTCCACGTAAAACAGTATGAATGTGATGACTGAATAAAACGATGAATACGAAAAAAAACACACATATATATATATTCAACAGGGGAAAACGCCACAGACACACGGGAATATGACACATGGGTGTACGAAGGACAAATGAAAGAATGACGTGGCGGTGGGGTCAACAGGCGGAGGAGAACACGGCTTGGACCGTCGGATTTTGAAACCAAATCAACGGCTCGAAGAAACTGGGGGCGACGCAATGGTGGGCCACGGGACATGACAGACATGGGTTAATGCGCGGGCGTCTTCGGAGGATATCCGTCGTTGGATTGAGGTCGACAGATCCAACGGCGCGGGTGAATTCCGCTACCCGGCCATTGACCAACCTTTAACGCGCGAAATAGTGGTTTTGAACGCCGTACTCAGGAGACACGCGTCACACAATTTGTGGAATCGCTGGCATTTGGTTGAAAACCGCCGGCTCGGTGAAGGTGGTGCGGAATTAACCGCTGGTTTTCACGCGCGGGGGCCACCACGGATGGTTTAATTGCGGGCCATCGATTGGTTTTTGTCTGACGGTTGCAGATGCGCCCGAAACATTTATCGTTAAGCCCCCCTTTTCCTCTGGCATATGGTTTTGCGCTCGGATCATATGGGAACTGAAACAGGGAAGGCTAAAATATTTGGGGCTAGGCCCGATAAGTTTTAAATTATGGGTTTTAACCTTTGCAGGGTGGATTTTTCGGGCGGAAACGGTAATATTAAACAGAAGCATGGGGATTTTAGGCCACGGCAGAGGTTTGAAATAGATTCGGAAGAGGCAGGGGACCAAAAATTTATATGCAGGGGTCAGTATGTACAACATTGGCTCCATATGGGGACGGCATGTTCATCCTTGGACATGTCGAGAACGCACAAACCAGTGAACATCTCTGTATGAACATTCTATTTTTCAATTCCTCTACGTTTCTTCTGATAATTTTTCCAGCACCCCTTTCTTTATGAAAATAAAAGCTAAAACAATTTATATACAATATAATACAACAGGCATTCCCAGCCTGGATCAGAATTGAAAGTATGGCTTGAGGAATTGGCCATTCACAGGGGCGTCCAGCAGATCCTCCTGTAGGTTTTCTAACATGAAAGTATTGTTTCCTCCTTGATTTGCAATTTTGAATGGGCCAAACCACAACGGATCAAATTTAGCATGCTTGCCCTTCTCCGCTCTTCGAACGTCCCATCTAAGAACCAGGTCTCCAATTTGAAATTTCCTATCTTTCGCATGCCGATCAAATACATTTTTCATTTTCTCCTGATACTCTGTTAATCTCTGATTCACTTGATTCCGTGTTTCCTCCAATTCTGCCAGTTGATTAATTCTTCTGACCATGTCATCTGGTTCTTCCTGGCTCTCCTGTACAAAATGTGCTACTGGCAATGCCAATTGCACAGGAAACACAGCTGCTCGCCCATACACCAACTGATAGGGAGATTTCCCCATTTCTCTCTTTCTGGTTATCCTATTCGCCCATAGAGAAAATTTTAATTGGGAGTCCCAATTCTTCTGATTCTCATTTATCATTTTATTTAAGGCCCTCACCAGGGTTTTATTAGAAGACTCTGCTAAGCCATTTCCCTGTGGATAGTAAGTTGTGGAGTGAGTCAATATGATGTTATAATGTTGGCAGAAATTTAAAAATCTGGCAGACTTGAAAGCCTTTGCATTATCAGCTACAATTCTAGCAGGACAGCCAAACCTAAATATGATATTTTCCTCCATAAACTTGATTATCACAGCATCTGTAGCATTTCTTGTAGGTATGGCTTCCACCCATTTTTTGAAATAATCTGTGGCTGTTAGTATCCATTTATATTGGCCACTTGATGGGGGATGTATTTCTCCTATGAAATCTAATCCCCATTTCTGAAATGGTTCATTTACATGAATAGGAATCAAGGGCAAAGCTGCTAATTTCTGTCTTTCTGCAAATCTTTGGCACTTGTCACACACCCTGACCCAAGCAAAAGCATCTGTAAATATTTTTGGCCAATATAAGCCAGCCTTCAGGATTTTATGAGCTGTAGCCCTCCAGTTGTAATGTCCTCCACATATTCCCTCATGAAATTCTGTCATTATACTTTCCACTTCATTTTCTATGAGGCATAATAGTAATATACCCGAAGGGTCTCTCCAATATAGATGTCCATTAGCAATTATGTATTTCTGGGACTTCATTCTTACAACTCTGTATTTTATCTTATCACAACTTGAAGGACGGCTAAGTGTTAAAAGATATTCAACTATTTCTTTATACCAAGGGCTAGTGAGGTATTTCATGTGTACCTTTTGAGTGGCCATCTCTAGTCCTTGTTGTTCTTCTCCTTTCTCAGATTCTTCATTTGCTATCATGGATAAATTGATGCCCAAGGCTTGATGATTTGATTCAGATAACATTTTAGCAAGTCCCTGTCCTTTAATCAGCTTAGTAGGCCTTATGTCCAAATCATACTCCTGTATTTTTGCAATCCATCTTCCTCTTTTACCTTCGCTATCCCCCTGAACAAGAATGTCTTTGACAACTGCTGTGGGAACATATGCAGTAATGTGAGATTGCAAAACATAGGTTCTAAAAGCTTTGAGGGACTTTACCAGGGCATATGCCTGCTTCTCCAATATATTATATTTTAATTCAGCATCATGAAGCACTTGACTGAAGAAAGCTATAGGCTGCTCATATCCGTCCTCATTTTTCTGCAACAATACTCCAGCAATTGTATGAGGCGAAGCAAATGAGAATATTGTAAATGGCTTTGCATAATCTGGCCCAGCTAGCACAGGAGCTTCAGCAAATGCCCGTTTTATTCTGGTGAATGTGTCTCTAGACTCCTGGGACCATTTTACTTCATTATCCTTTTTCAACATATCAGTTATATGCCTAACTATCTCAGCATAGTTAGGAATAAACCTTCTCAGAAAATTGATTCGACCTAAAAACACCTGCACTTCCTTCTTATTCCTGGGTAAAGGAATACTATTTATTACTTCAACTCTCTTAGGGTCTATTTTCACACCATCTTTAGTTACAATGTGCCCTAAGAGTTTTCCCTCATCTAATGCAAATAAAGATTTTTGAGGATTGAGGGATAGGCCATACCTTCTGCATTTTTCAAAAGTTCTTCTTAAATGCTCAATATGCTCATCATCATTCTTTGAAAACACTGTGATATCATCAAGATATACCACCAAAAACTTGTCCTACTCTCCAACAAAGGCTATGTCCATTGCCCTCTGAAAAGTAGCTCCTGCATTAATTAATCCAAATGGCATTCTGGCATACATAAATGTTCCCCATGGTGTGGTAAAAGCAGTCTTCTCTTGATCTTCTGGAAACACAGCTACCTGATTATAACCAGAAAATCCATCCATCATTGACATTCTGGATGCTCCCACTACTTTCTGCAGGATATAGTCCATCTTAGGCAGTGGATAATTATCCTTTAGAGATGCTCTATTTAAATTCCTGAAATCCACACACAGCCTTATTTCTCCGTTTTTCTTCCGAACAGGAACAAGGTTTACTACCCATTCTGAGTATCTTAATGGCACAATTATTTTGGCCTCCAGTAGCTTCTTGATTTCTTTTTCAATAGAGGAAAGAAGCAGAGGATTTATCTGTCTAAGTTTCTGCTTATAAGGTTTTGCATCTTCCCTCAAAGGAATTTTATGCTGCATTATATTAACATCAAACGTTTTTAGGTCCTGATAGGACCATGCAAATACATCTTTATAAGATTGAAACAACTTCAAATATTTTTCTTTATATTCTTCTGGGACTCTTTTAGATAGTTTCACAATTTTGGGATCAGCATAGGTACCCAGATTTAAATCTTCCACTTGATTTTCTTCTACCACTTTGTTTGGCTGCAATGGGATATCATCTTTGTTAAATAATCTTTCAAGAGGCACCAACCCTCTAGGTATAACATTTCCTTTCAGCTGCAGCACTTTATTACCTGCTATTTTCTCTTCCCATCTGTTTTCTGCAATATTTTCAGTTTCCTCTTCTTCATTATCATCAATCTCCATATTAGAGAATTCTCCCACTGTCTCCATGAATCTCTTCATCTGTTCATCATCTTCAAATACCTGCTAGTGCTTCACATTATTTGGGATAGATGGCCTGTAACATACCTCCACTTCGTATCTTAAAAGTGGATTCTGAGGAGGACGGAATGTACTGGCAGCCACAGCAAGAGAATCTGCTATTCTGTTTTGCTCCCGGGGCATGAACTGTATGTTAAATGCTGAGAAGAAATTCTCCACCATGTCCCATACTTCGTTTCTGTAAGCTCTTAGCCGAGGATGCTTGGTTTGGCATTGATTTCTGATCTGCCTTACCACTAGCTCAGAGTCTCCCATGACTTTTAGACTTTGGATGCCCATGTTTCTAGCTGTCTGCAGTCCCAATAAAAGTGCTTCATATTCGGCTACGTTATTGGTAGCCTCATATTCCAATTTAAAGGACAATGGTATCCATTTTCCTCTGGGAGAGATTAATAATACCCCAGCTCCATTGCCTTCTCTTGAATTTGCTCCATCAAAATGCAAAGTCCAAATTTCTGATTCCTGATCCTCTTTAAGCTGCTCAGCTTGGATTTGACCAAAGAGGGGCTCATGGGCATAATTTAGGTTTTCTTCTAACATCAAACATGAGAAGTCTCCCTCTTTGTTATAAACTGGTGAATTCTCTGAGCAGTCAGCCTTAGTTACCATTTTAACAAATCTAGTCTCCCTGTATAACCTTCTCTCCTGGCCTCCAAAGACTGGGACAATAGCATATGTCAAATCCAATTTGATTGACCCACTGATTTTTGTACCCCAGGACCTTGACAGCAACATTCCAAAGCGGGCTGGGATATCAGCGACCACAATGTCCATGACCACACTGTTTGCTGGAATTTGGGCCAAATTGACCACTAAGTCTTTAATCATTCCCAAGCATTTAACTCTTTTGGAATCAAATGAATATAGGTCTTTGTATGGTCTTGTAATTTGCAGTCCTAGTTGTTCCATGACAGACAGAGGCATAAGATTATGGGAAGCCCCAGAATCTAACATACAATTGTGTAACAGCAGGTCATGAATAACTAGAGACACATAAAAAGGAGGACTAGAAGGGTCTATCTCCTCGACATGTGGGCCAAAGACTACCATGGGTCTTTCTTCTTGAAGGTTTAAACTATCAGGTACAATTGGTATTTCAGGAGGAAGTATGAAGGAAGTAACTTGAGATTGATATACAGGCTGTTTTAATAGTTCGATCAGGGGGACTGGAATCTTAATTTTCTCAAGTTCTTTTTGCAAGTTAAAAGCAAGAAGGGGCTTTTCTATCACAACTTCTTTTCACTCTTTATTTTCAACTAAAGATTTAATTTCTTTTGACACAGATTCATCATTAGGAGGACTAACTACTTTTGAAGAAGAAGGAATCTGATCACTGGGCTGCAAGGGAGCATTTAGAGGGCTCTTACATTTTTCTATGTTTCTCTTTGTTGCTGATCCCTTCTGAGCAGGTGCTTCTTTCTGAGGTGGCTCCTCTTCTTGTTCTTGAGTGCGGGTCCTCTTCCTTGAAGATCTAAGATCATATTTTATGTTGAATTGTGCTTGCATGAAATCAGCAAATTGTTTACAATAATGATCAATCTCTGCTTCTTCTTCTTCCTCTTGCAATGGGCATTCTATATCATCATTATTTGAAAAAGCAAGGTTTGAATATTCTAATTGATAAGTGGAATCTTCAGTGGAGTCTTCTGCTGGACCTTCCAGGTACAAGGGATGTGGTACCTGATCTGGTTGCTCCTTTGCTTCTCTCGGCAATATCTGCAATGGTGGTCTTTTATACTAGGGATTGTATCCTCTGTTTGGAGCATTATAGAAATTCTTGGGAGCTGCATTTTTAGCCTCCAACTCAAGCTTGACCATCTTCTTAATCATCTTGCTTATTTCATCCATTTTATCTAAATCCTTATCTTGATTAGAGGTGGAAACCTCTTCTTTACCTCTCCTCCTAGTATCTTGTTCAATTTTTCCCTTCAGTTTCCCAGTGGAGGCAAAGCTTGCTTCCAGCTCCAGAGCATCTGACTGAGCATCATCTAAAGTGGCAGGTTTTCTTTCTCTCAATGAGAATCCAAAGTCAAAATCAAAGGCTGCTATAAAAACTATCTTGGCAGCTGTTTCATGGGGCTTCATTTCAGGAGGCAGGCTCAAATATAACTTGTTGAATCTTTTAATAAACTCTGACACTCCTTCATTTTGCTTCTTCTTCAAAGTATTAAATTCAGTAAGACACTGACCATAATATTTCTTTTCTCCCCACTTTATGAGAAAAGTATTCTCCATCTCGTCCCAAGTGGTTACAGAACGATTTCCTAATGTCTTGAACCATTTTCTAGCTTCACCTTCCAAAGATTGAACAAATAATCTTAATACCACATCCAGATGTTCAAGATTTATGTTTTCTGCAAAAGAGCATAAAGTCTCAAGATGTTTTTGAGCATCAATTTCATTTTCACCATTGAATCTTGGCAGAATCTTCAAATAATCATGTGGCATATCATTTAGCACTTGGGGTAAGGCCAGGGGAGCATATTTGTTCAATAGGAAAGTAGGAACATTAGCCATTGGAGGAGGTGGGGGTTGTGCAATAGCCTGAGCTACGAGTGAAGGAAGGGGAGTAGGAGGAAGTGGGGTATGAATAAAAATGGGAATATATTGTATGGAAGCCTGAGGCATAGCTGGGAATAATTCACGATTAACAGCAGCTACTTCTGTAACTTTAATTTCCTCGGCCTCGGGAGTAGGATGGAAATCTTCTTCAATCCAGGCACTTCCTCTACGTGGAGTTTCTGAGTAAAACTCGAGATTTTCTGTTCTAATCTCTTGAGAAGAAGAGGGCGGATAATCTTCAACGGAATATTCATGGTTTTCAGCACGAACTGATTTCCTCTCCTTCCAAACTCTTTTATGAATGATCTTCTCTGGGTCAGACACGTAAGGTGTCTTTGACTGAGATGTATCTGACCTCAAATGTGGCTTACAAGGAGCCAGGACTACCAATAAATTTATCAAATAAAGAACAGTGGAGTCGCCAAGGTGAGAGATACGCAACTCTTCAACTCTCTGTGCTCACCTGATTAGAGAGTGAAAACAATTTGTCGAGGCCCAGGGAAACTGATATTCTTGAATTCGGTCCCCGGCAACGGCGCCAGAAAGATGTTGTGGACAATTTTGTCACCCCCTAGAGACAGTCTAGAGTTGCCATAGACCAGTGCCTAGGACATCTTAATATAGCAAGGAGCTCATCATATAGCTTGGGTTGTCAATCCAAAAGCTCTCTTACTATCTCTTGTTAAACAAGGAAATTAGTTTAAAATGGGACCAATCTCTCTCAGAAGCTGATACAAAGATAAGAATAGTGTAGGAACATCATGCAAAACTCCAATACAAAGGCATCAGATAGTTAAGAGACAGCTTACTGTAAAGAGGGCCAGTTCAAATAATATGCCATAGAAATCAAATATCAGGAAGTGGATGGAGTGAAGAAACATGAGGAAGATATTAGCTAACATGAGACTGATACCCAGATACACAACAGAATCACATATGGGCTTATCCAACTAAGAATCCATACATGACAATGGCATTTTAAAAGCACCCTCCTCAAGTAACTAATATAGCAGAAAATATGGATAAGATGAACATGGAACAATATATCATGACTAGGCCTATTTAAAGCGCTTGACTAACCCCAGTATGGGCATCAACTAGGATGAATCCTTACTCAATATTAGTGAGCCACTCGCATTCTAGAGCATGATACAAGAAGATAAATAGCATGAAATGAGATATTGTATTAACACATATGAGAAAATTACATACTGTGAGATACCAAAGACTAGAATCCTCATTACAGTTATAACTCCTCCTCACTGAGACCCTACGGGCTCTGAACCTTCATACAGAAGTGTTACAAAATGTATACAAAAGCCTTTTCACTGCACAGTTTGCTGATAGAAATCTGGAACCCTTCTAATGTCTTATTTCTGGGTTTTTATAGAAAAGATAGAGAATTCTAGAGAAGGAGGTAGATGGAGCACATTTAATGACTTGATTTGAACAAAATGGCAGAAAACATTCGCGCCCACACTGTGAATGAATCAATATAAATGACTATACTTTACAATTTACCTCCAGAAATAAATGCTGAGGATGAAAATCTCCTCATGAACAAGACACAAATAATAAAATATACAATGTTCTACCCTTTGCTGAAAGAGGGAAAATCTGTTGCCGTAAGATCTTGAGATTGTTTGTAATTAAGAAAATTGTTCTCGGACCTCTAACCTTGAATTTAAACTTCAAATTTTTAATGTAGGGTTCTGTGTCTCTTAATTTTTTGTTGATATTTCGTGCTGCCCCATTAATACTCTCGCCTGCTCAAATCTGTCTCTTGATTTTCTCTGGAGGGTTCTATAGATTCATATCTTTGCTTTCTTTAAGGATTGTCATATCATACAACTACCCTCGGCTTCTTTCTTAAATTTCGCCAGCAGAATATCGTCCTTTGACATGCTCTTAACCTCTGCAACGGAGGCAACAAATTAAAGCGCCTCCTTATCATCTTGAAACCTGCAAAACCCACAGATACATTAGAAAAACCAGACTCAGAAGTAAGGGGCGTGGAGGTGGAGATGGTGATGACGTCGCAGACATGGACAGATGACAAGAACACGCAGGGTGGCAGAGAAAATACGATGGAGGCTTATATATACAGACAGAATGTGGATTTTCCACGTAGAATAGTATGAACGTGATGACTGAATAAAATGATGAATACGAACAAAAACACACACATATATATTCAACAGGGGAAAACGCCACAGACACACAGAAATATGACACATGGGTGTATGAAGGACAAATGGAAGAATGACGTGGTGGTGGGGTCAACAGGCGGAGGAGAACACGGCTTGGACCGTTGGATTTTGAAACCAAATCAACGGCTCGAAGACGCTGGGGGTGACGCAATGGTGGGCCACGGGATATGACAGACACGGGTTAATGCGTGGGCACCTTCGGAGGATATTCGCCGTTGGATTGAGGTCGACAGATCCAACGACGCGGGTGAATTCCGCTGCCCGGCCATTGACCAACCTTTAACGCACGAAATGGTGGTTTTGAACGCTGTACTCAGGAGACACGCGTCACACAATTGGTGGAATCGCTAGCATTTGGTTGAAAACCGTCGGCTCGGTGGAGGTGGTGCGGAATTAACCGTTGGTTTTCACGCGCGGGGGCCACCACGGATGATTTAATTGCGGGCCGTCGATTGGTTTTGATCTGACGGTTATAGATGCGCCCGAAACGTTTATCGTTAAGCCCGCTTTTCCTCTGGCATATGGTTTTGCGCTCGGGTCATATGGGAACCAAAACAGGGAAGGCTAAAATCTTTGGGGCTAGGCCCGATAAATTTTAAATTATGGGTTTTAACCTTTGCAGGGTGGATTTTTCGGGCGGAAATGGTAATATTAAATAGGAGCATGGGGATTTTAGGCCACAGAGGTTTGAAATAGATTCGGAAGAGGCAGCGGACTAAAAATTTATATGTAGGGGTCAATATGTACAACACCTTCAATAATATTATTTCAGAAATATAACTCTCTATTTACATGTTGGTTCTAGTTGTTCTAAAACTATGTTCAGATTCCAAGTTCATAAGATCATATTTAGTAATACTATTGCTTATTTATATGCTATTTCTATTTACTTCAACATTCTCCCGAGATTCTGAATTCATATGAGCACTCTTTTGTTTGAGATCATCCTTTATTTTTGTGGCAGTCCCCATTGATTTACTGCTCTCTTCAAATTCCACATTCATAAGATTAGTATGCCTAACTCATGCTAACAACAATGGCTTAACCACACTTTTGAAATTATAAGTTTGAATGTTCAATTTTCTCGGCACACCTATTGACTATATTCATGCTAAACCAAGCAATTTGCATTGCTCTTTAATAACCAACAACCATAATTTTTTCCATATGAACTATTAGTTCATTAAGTTTAGGATGATAGGTCAGTTCTAATGTAAGACAAGATTATTTATCAATCATTTAAAGTTCCTATACCAATTTATATTTCTTGTCAATATCTCCATTCTCTGCTACCATGCTCATTTTGGCTAAGTACATAGTTTCTACAAGCATCAATTGCATTGTCCTACACATTCAATATTAGTTCATTAGACTGTTATTTAAGATGAGGCTTCTAATCTGTGTTGATCGGTGGAGTGCCCAATAAAAGAAGAATGAGATATTATTTCCCTCATTATATTTTTAGACTTGAGTATGAAGCTAAATACATGGCAACACTACAATTTATTTTCCAATAGAGTTGTACTATGCTACGGTACTAACTATTTAGTGATCAAATTATTAATTGTCACAAGGCTCCTTTATCTTTACAAGTCTTCACTAGTCAATGATCACATGTATATATCTATTTGTTATATTCCTCCATCACATGAGTTTAGATGTTTGTGGTGTCTTAGCCCTTACTTCTTCAAATGTGAGACTAGGGAAAGGCTTCTAATCACCAATTTTTCCATCTTCCAGTTGGTAGTTCTTAAATTTAGCTCCTGCAGGAATGACAATAGGATTATCATATAACTGAGCCTGATATGGAGACAAATATTCACATACAGTCCTTTTAGCATGATGCAATCCTTTCAATCCCGAGGAAATCCTTCAAATCCAAGCCTGAGACAATCCTTATATCTATATACCTGAACCACAACAAAAATTTTGAGGATGATCTTAGTAATGTTCCACATTCTGAGGGTTATTACTCCATAATTCGAGGTTAGTACTGCTCCACTATAGTCTGAAGTTTATCGCAATGCTTCTTCACTGGTTGAGGGATAAGATCTGTATTATTGTGATAAATCACAAAATGAGGTCCTGAAATATATTGCAGTGAGCCACCAAAAATAATCCGAGATGTTTTATTAAGAGTATACAGGTCCGAGGAGTATTGTGTCACTGTGTGGAAGGCTGAGCACCAACCTATGAGTAATCCAATGAAAAATAGCCCAGGTTTAAGGAGAACATGTCTACAAGTTTAAGGTAGAGCATGTATGAGGTTATACTTTTATCACACGCCCTAGATCATTTTTTATTACAATTTTGAGGATTAATTATTTTACAGGTCCTAGGTTTGTTCCACTATATGGGAGCCTTGTCCAACAAATAATCTAAGCTTATGCAATGGAATTTACCTCCACGTTGTTCTTTAACTCCAGGAAGTCACAGGAGCACCAGGTCATATGTCTAGAGTGCTTAGGCTCTATGAAGAGATTTTGTGGTTGCTTCAGTTGTGAAATAATCCAAGTAATGTTTATAACCGAATAAAAAATCTTGCTCAACCTTTATTTCTCCTATAATTTCTCTCTGAATAATTATGACCAAACTAGATGATTGAAAATGAGTTTTTTCACTTGTATTCATACAGATTTCAACCTCAAATGAAGGGACACGTCTCATTGAGGGGGACGAGATTAAACTGTGAGTTTAGGTCAGCTTATAATAAAAATATATTTCTCAATATTCAAAATTCATTTTCTCTTCAAGTACTGGGATTTTAAGGGCAAGTGAGGGCTTGTTAGAAAGTTGTAAAAATCCTGTTTAAGATGATATAGGTCTCATTGTGGAAATATGCCTCCAAGGTGTTAAAAATTATTTTTCTTTGTGAGTGTTATTGAATATGTATATGTAAGGTGTTTGAGATAGAATGGAATTTAAGGGACGTTTCCACTTGCCATGTATTTTTCTATGTCATCATATGTCATCAATTCTATCATCATGTATGTCATTAATTGTGTAGTATCCATCAATTCAAGTCATCATAAAGTGTACCATCATTCATGTCATCATAAATTTAAATGTATAGGACAAAGTTTAGGGTGTCTTCATATGAGGCCTTTTATATTAGGCACATAATTGGCACTTGACATATTCATGATTAGTTCTTTTATTACTAGGGAATTATGGTCAAAGGATATTTAGGACAACACTTATTTATTAGTTGATTTACATATTCATAATGGAATCATTAATATCTTGACATCTTGATAAGGTTAGAGAAACCTTAGCATCTTCCTTAATGGCATCCTTAGCACCTAGGAATTGCATGAGGTTCATTGAAGTCACAAGTATATTTTCCATATTAGCCAATGTGATATTGACATCAATGACAACCTTGATTAACATATTTCAGTTTCTTGATCACCACCATCTTATTCTAACAACACATAACCCCTCCTATGATGACTCGGGGTGGAAAAATAGATTTGCCGCCTTTCAATGTGATGGATTTCCATCCAAATAAAACTCCATTTTTTCAACAAGAGAATAGGTTAACAACTAAGTAGCACAAATATTAAGATCCCACACCTAAATATCCTTTCCAAATCAAGTTGAACTAGATATTTTCCTTGAAAATTTTCCATGTGGTCTCTTTTGGTCATCATGATCAATGTATAGCAACAAACTAAGGGATTCATGTGGTTGATAGTCTAATAACGGAAATTTTTGCACCTATGTTGGTGGGCATGGAAAAATTGAAAAATGTGACAAAGGGACAATTTTTAGCAAAAAAAGAGAATAATGAATTACAAAAGATTATGTGGGATGATATTTCAAATAATGACACGACTCTTGACTTGGAAATTTAAACCCACATCCAATACCCTAGAATTTTTTTTAGTGAAATTTTAACAAAATCATGCTTGACTTTCAATAGAAAAAATATTTTCAAGTTATTTTTTTCATTTGTGTGGAGAAGCATTACAATATTCTTATATTTCATGTCCTTGTATTTCAGATAATGCTTTTCTTTTTTCATACTTATCTTTACTTGTCTCGATCATTTAATTACTGTATAACACACTATCCAATGAAGATGTCCTAGGGGAAACAAAAGCAGTAGGACCAACATCATGTAGCCTTGAAATATACTTTGGTTCTTGAAAGTCAGAGGTGGTAAATCGACTTATTCCACTACCCATGTAAATTACTCCTACTTTCTCCATAGAAGAAGCTAGTTTGTCGTTATATGTATATCCAGAAAAGTCTCTGAGCCCAGATGTCCTTTCCCTTTACCAAATTTCACTTCATTTCCTTTGTCCCTTATCAATTACAGGCTTAAATGGTCAATAGAATTGATTAAAGTCACTTTAGAAATGTATAAAATGACTGACTTGCTATATTTTCATGGTTTTGTTGTTGTAGTAATTTTTTACTAGACTCAGCTACAGAATGCAACCATTCTATGGCCAGTCACCTATTCTGCAGCTATCTTCATGTTCTCACATGTTACAGGTGTCACTACAAGGGAAAACACATATGGTTTAATTCCAAAACACTCCCAAATCATTTATTTCTCTCTACAAAATCTGAGAAAGAAGCTACATGTGGTTATGCTTGTGGAAGAGATCAAAGCCAAGAAGTAGATTCCTACCAGGACAGAGACTCTACAGATGTCTCCAACAAAGTACGAGGCTTCCATAAGAGTTCTAATTTTATTTTGATTGAAAAATACACTTGTTCTTGTTTCTTCTCAAGGGTAGTTATGTATTTATTTTATAAGAATGACTCGGAATACCGAGAGACAACTAGCTAGATTGATGTTTTGTTGCTAGATCTCAAAAGACCGTAATACTCTGTTTTGAAATACTTTTCCTTTAATGAAAGAAGTACCGCTTTATTGCAAGATCTGAGGCAATATTGAGGAGATTTGTATGCTAATCCGGTGGTAGAGGGCCCCTACTGCCCGAGAAGCTCTGTGCACATTGTTTAGATAAGTAACTTTAGCCTTGTTGCATTCCTAGCTTAAGCAATTTTCTGAACTTTGTGTTTTATACTCACTTGCATTGGATGCTACAACCAGTCTTATTCTTACGAATTGTTCCAAAATATCACTAACATTGAATGAGATATAACTGTAGTATTTTAGGAATTAGTTGCATTCTTCTGAACTTTACGTTTTTGTGCTCAATTACATCAATTGTTACAGCTAGTCTTGTTCTTACGAATTATTCCAAAATATCACTAACACTTAATGAGACATAGCTGTGGTGTTTTAGAGCTTAGTTGCGTTTTTTTTGAACTTTATGTTTTTATGCTCATTTACATCACATGTTATAGCCAGTCTTGTTCTATGAATTGTTCCAAAATACCACTAACACCGAATGAGATAGAGCTGTAATATTTCAATGATTAGTTGCATTTTAGTTTAGTTGTAATACTCCGGAGGTTAATGGCACCCTAGTTCAGTTTCTGTTCACTGTGTTTCAAGTTAGTCTAATTGCATTCTAGTTCAGTTATGGTCACTATATTTCAAGTTTGATTAGCTAGTTGAATTAGACTTCACGACCTTCATTATTTACAAACCACTCCTGTTCTTAATTTCTACTAATACTTCATCATCATAGGAACAAGAATTGGTAATGTCATTTTGAAGTCTTGACTGTTCTGCAACTTCTCATTATTTCACAAACTGCCTCTTTTCCAAAGCTATTCCAAAATATTTCTAATTCTTGAATGAGGTTTAACAATGATATTTTGAGTTGTAGAATGGATTAATTTCGGTGTCATAGGTTAATTTAGAGTAGAATTCTTCACTAGGTTGCAGACTATCTTTTTCCAAATGTGTTCCAACAAATTTATAGCCATGGATGAGATTTCCTCTGTGACATTGTAGATTGTTGTTTACTTAGAAGAACCTCATTGCATTAAACTTATCCTTTTCTCAAGTTATTCCAACATATTTCTAATGAATGAATTGGACTGAGTTCATGTTATGAGTTATTTAGTTCTTGCTATGAGTTATTTTTCTTGTTAAAGTTTTGCATTTTCTGTTCTCAAGTGCCATACATAGTTTAGAATAGGTTTTGCTCTGTTTTAGTGTGACCAACAACTTCTTTTTACCAACACTTAGTTCTTTTTCCCTTAGAATAAAAACACAAAACCAAAAACATTTGAAAAACACTAAACACAACGTAGTGAGAAACAGATACCTAGGCACATATAGTGCACTTCACTTCAACAGTTTACTAGCCCTGGTTGACAATTTATGACATCAATTTAGGAACACTAAGTTGAGCAGACATTTTGGCGCAGTTGCCGGGGAAGTGTAACTAGGTAGCCTTGTTTCTTACCTCCCAAAAAAAATGATATGCGTAGAGAAAGAGACTCAAGGGGTAGATTCATAAGAAGTAGAAGCTTGATTCCTAGAACACCACTTGTTTCACCAAGACCAAGAGTTAGTACACCTCCAACTCAAACCCACATTCCATCCTTTACTGATCCTAGACTTCCAGAGGACTTAAGATCAGATATTCCATTAGAAAGACCTTCCACTTTATCCACTGAACCTGTCTTAGAAGAAGATTCAGGGACCCCTGCTAGGGACATAAAATTTTCAACTTCCACAGAAGAATCAACTATGGCAGAAGAAGGGGGAGGAGGAGTCTTTAATGGAGAACACACACTATTTAGAGGAGAAGGAGGCAGAGGCGCAGAAGGAGAAGGAGGTAGAGGTGAAGAAGGAGGAAGAGGAAGAGGTAGAAGGGAAATGGGAAGCTCTTTTGGGTTTCCTATAGTAGATGAAGAAACCAATGCAACTATGAAAAAAATTTCACCCTCTGTCCTTCCAAACTTTTATGGACTTAAAACTGAAGATCCTGAAACCTTCCTATTTTAATTTGAAGTCCTATGTAGAACCTATGACTACTTACAAGATGCTCAAAAACTTAAACTATTCCCTTCAACATTGAAAGGAGTAGCATTAAAATGGTTTATGAGTTTGATCAACAGTTCTATTAGGACATGGGAAGAAATGAAACAAGAATTTCTAGAGAGGTATTTGGATTACTGTATGCCAGTCAACCATAAGGAGGAAGTGTTTAAAATGTTACAAAAAGAGGATGAAAATTTGGAAGATTTGTTGGAGAGGTTTAACTATAACATCAAAAGGGAAAAAATGGAAAACTTAGATCAAGACACTTTGAAAGCTCTCTTATTGAAGACAATTAGGGATGAATGGTTAGATATCCTTAACATGATGGGAAAAGGGGATATATCTCAGCTCACATTACCTGAAATAGCTAAATTATGTATCAACCTTTCAAGAGGGAAATCTAAAACTGTAAAAGGACCAAGAGAACCTGCTCTTGCAAGGGCAAGTAAGTCTGCTTCTGGGACAGTAAGTAGGGCAGAAATAGGACATATGCTTGATGAATTCAAATCTGATATTTTAGGGAGTCTTAGTGAACAGATAGACACCCTTAAGTTACAAAACAAGCAAAAAGTTGAATCTGATGCCTTAGCAATTTTTTGTCCCAAATGTAGAAAGAAGCATGCCTTGAGAGAGTGCCCTTTGGATGCAAAAATAGTAGAGACCTGTGTAATTTGTTTAGAAAAAAATGAGACCAAGAGTTTTCCTTCACTTCCTAGTCTTAAACTTGTCTTTCAAGAAGAAACTCTTGCAAATTCCACAGAATATCTCAACTTTGTCTCTAGGAGGCCTTGGCAAGGACTTCAAATACAAGGATTCCATGACCAATTGTATAATCAACCTCCACCAAATTGGAATGCTTGGCAGCAACCTTGGCCCCAATTTCAAAATAAATCTCAAACTTGGGCACAAGGAGCACAAAATCCTTATGGAAGATACTCTCAGTACTATCAGTATCCACCATCCTATCCACCATATCCACATTTTCCTCCTCAACAAAATTTTCAACAAAATTCTCAACAGAATCATCAAAATTCACAACATCAAAATCAACCACTTCCATTACCATTTCCTCAGAAAACAAATCAGTTACCTGCCCAACCCATACCAAACCCCAACAATAAAAATCCTCAAAACACATACATGATAGAAGGCCAACAGTTTCCAACTTATTTGATTACTCCTTTAGACCTTAGTGATGTTCAACTTAGGTCTGGAAGAATACTTGAAAAGAGGAAACCTTCTGTAATCATACAAGAGCAAAATAACTCTAAGGAAGATTCTCTACTGGTGAATAAAATTCTTGAAGAGAACACACCTTTCCAAGACCCACACATTGAAAAATCAAAACAAAAAGAACCAATCATTACTACATTTGGTGGAAATTCCGACACTTGGTTCCGACGCTTTTGACCAAATGTCAGAAATTTCCCCAAATTGTTTCCATCCCGCTCGAAACCATCGCTATACCGACGTTTATAGAAAAGTGTCGCAATACCGACACTTAGAAAAAGTGTCGCAATTGTGACGTTTGGAGGCACCCGTCGCAATAGCGACACTTTTTCCACCGTCGATATAACGACACTTATATGCGCGCTACATAAAAATACGAAACTTATATGCGCGCTACATAAAAATGATTTTATTATTTCGTATCCGTCGCAATAGCTACATTAACGTCTAATATCACGGGCACATTCGCCTCCGCTCTTGTAGAAACAGCCGCCCTCGGCGTTCACCTAAAACTCTTGAAAAATGGTAAGTTCTTACTGCAGGCCCTTCCTCCTATAGTAGGGTTGACTCTATTTGGGTTTTTTTGGTCAATTCCATTGGATTGTGTTAGGGTGTAGGGTTCTCTCTAGATGTCAAGAATCAAGATTCAATACCCTCTATTATCTTCATCACCCAATACAAGATTTAAATTTTTCCCAAAGAAACGCTTATTAATTTGGCAGCCATTATTTCTCTTTGCTTTAAAAACCCTACATTTAAATGAAAACAAGCATTGCAGTTCAACTACAAAAATCTATTAGGGTTCAAATGTACATGTGTGCTACATTAACGTGCGATATCACGCGCGCATTAACCTCGCGCTCTTGCGAACGACGTCGCCCTCGGCTCTTGCCGAAACGACTTTCACCACTGAGCTCTTGTGAACGACGTCGCCCTCGGCATTCGCCTGAGCTCTTGCGAAACGACATTGCCACGTATTTTCCCTCGGCTCTTGTAGAACGACATTCGCCCTGCATTCCTGCATTTTCCTTCGACTCTTCTCTTGTAGAACGGCATTCGCCCTCGGCTCTTGCAAAATGGTAAGTTCTTACTGCAAGCCCTTCCTCCTATAGTAGGGTTGACTCTATTTGGGTTTTTTTGGTCAATTCCATTGGAGGTTATCTCTAGATGTCAAGAATCAAGATTCAATACCCTCTATTATCTTCATCACCCAATACAAGATTTAAATTTTTTCCTAAAGAAACGCTGTTTACTTAACCATTATTATTTCTCCTCGCTGAAACCCAGATTTAAATTTTAGAAAACAAGAATAGTCAATCACAAAATCTATTAGTGTTCAAATGTACATGTGTGCATCACTTGTGTAGGGTATTCCTTTTCCACCTTCACATTATCCAAGAATGTGTGCAGTATAGTTCATATTTTTTGTGATTTAGATTATCTTGAAAAAGGAAAGGTAAATTATTTCCCATGGAAAAAAAAGGTTTTCCCTTTTTATAGGTTGTTTGGACTTACATGGAAAAATTTATGGTATGCCTTTCATATTATGTAGTTTAAATTTGAATTAACAGATTATTCTACATGAAAATATAATTACCTATGTGATGTCCTTCATCACTAATTAAAATTATAGGGTCTCAATTTCCTAGACTCTAACTCATCTGATGCTAAATTCTAGGTTCTCATTGGTGGATCACTCTTCCATTGATTTCCTTTCCCTCTAGATCTTGTCATACTTTAAAAGTCATCAATGATACATATATTATTTCAAGTATCCCAAAAGGCTTTATAGTAGAACATATTGTGAAGTTTTTTTGACACTTGAGGATTCTTTTTAGAACTGCAACGTGGTCTATGCTATCGAGTTATATAACAAGCAACTTGTCCTTAATAACCACACTATGAGGTAGGTTCAACCAGTTTGAACTTGTTGGGACATAGCATATGAAGTTGTGTGATGAGTCCATATCACATGTCTATTATGGTGACAAAAGTGAAGACACGTAATGATAGTTATTATGTTAACATTACTAGAAACATTTTCAAAATTATCCATGCTATCAAGATGTCAAAATTCCAGGCATTAGGTGTCAATACTGGTAGCTAATAGATAATAATAATAATATAAAAAAATCACAACTTTATTCTTGAAATATGATTGTTACACATTGGTAACCTAGTTCATGAGTTACTATCACCCAAATATTGCAAAACAAACTTAAAATATAATTAAACCAACATGAGAATCCAACTAAGGGTTTCTCGACAAAATCATGCCATAACCTGGCATTTTGAAACCCAAATTTGAATCCATCATAAGTAATACAATGCAAACTCAGATGGATTTTCAATGCATGTTTGCATGCTACACTTATTCTCTGCCTAGATATCATTTTTTAAATGGAACCATTAGTCAAGCCCACAGTCCTTTTTATGTGAAAAATTTCAGCTCTATTTGAGCTCTTTTTTTCTCCACCACCTCCATAAACATATGCAAACATATATCATGATCTTGGAATTCCATTACATATGTATGTGCCAATGTTCCATAATAATGCCCCATCATCAATTTAAGAAATTTCCATTGAATATCAAATTATGGAGGGGGGGAACTTTTTGCTGCAACATTTGGCTCAAAATCAGGGACCATCTCCGTATGAGGTGAATGAGAACTATAGATATTTGAAGAATTAGATTAGTGCCTTTTCCTCTGGCCATGGAGTCATATACAGTCATCCATCACAAAAATTTGTCTTTGTTCATTCTCACCTTGAAAGTTGCAAAAATTCATGCCCTAATTGAAACCACACTAAATTTGAAAGATATAATAAAAATGCAAGCTAGAAGTGCCCTATTAATACAAAGGGAAAACATTCCTACCTACCCTAACTGAGATAAATTTTGATTGAATAGGAAACATGATATTTCCAATGGAGTTGATCCAACAAATTGTTAAATGTATGGGACTAAATCATGCATTTGATTTCCAGGGAAACATGCGCATGAAGGGAAAAAGTGCAGAATTAATGGAAAATCCATACATGCCACTTATAAAAACTACACCGAAAGGTCAAAAAATACTTAAGGCCTTAACTTAATTTGAATCCAAAAAATGACAAAACAGGATTAGTGAAAACACGAGAGTGGTGTGGGTGAACAACATAAATAAAAAGTGAAGATACCTTTCCCCAAGATGCCTTTGTCACCGTTGTATGAAAACATGTTTTCCTTTCCCTTTATACATGCAATTGAATGCATTATAGGTATGGTGTTTTCCTAGAATAGGAGAAGCCTACTTAAATATATCATTCATGGAGTGAATGTTTCCTTGACCCAGAACCTCATAGAAACTTATCACTGAATTTGATGTTGGGATGGG
This sequence comes from Pinus albicaulis, assembly GCA_034641835.2. Lineage (NCBI taxonomy): Eukaryota > Viridiplantae > Streptophyta > Pinopsida > Pinales > Pinaceae > Pinus > Pinus albicaulis. The sequence continues at coordinate 84,286 of JAXQQM020072919.1, forward strand.
ATTGTAAAGATAACAACCTCTTCATTCCTCTTGAAGATTGGCACCAATTATCAACAATGAATCAAACTGTAATTTGATCTTCCCCCTTTTACATTACCCTGTATTAGTGTCATAAAAAATAAATATATCAAGATGAAAATCAACACCCTCCTTTTCCAAATTTGGGTAAAGGTCAATGAGAACCTTAGTCACAAGTTACAACTTCCAGGATATTTCTAAAACAATTTTCAGTCAATTGTTGCATCATGAACAACATGATTTTCTCATAATTCAACATGAGACATGTTTTCCTTTCACTTCCAACAAAGTTCCATTTCTACCCGAAACTCCTATGAAACAGGAACCAAATAAAGGCCATGTCCTCAATGGACATCATTTGGCTTTGAAAATGGCCATTGCACCGTGTTGTTTTTTATATTACATCACGATAGTTTCTTAGGTCATTTCTTGTTTCTTGAGATGAAAAACAACCAAAGAAATTGTGAAGATCCTTTCAAGAAATAAATGACCATTTCTCAATCATATCTCAACTATTTTTTATTTTATTCAATGGTTGCTTATTTTGAGAGAAATTTGACACTTTATAAGGAATATAACATAAAAACACAAAATGGGAAGGAATTTATGAGGTAGATTACCTTTAGTTGTTGTCAATTAAGAATTGATAATACACGATGCATGTTTTGTACTACAAACTAGATTCCTTCCTACAGTTAGGACACATAGTATTGAATCAAAGTTGTAGTTTCCAACTTCTTGTATTGGTTCATCAATCTTGAAATTCAGACATTGTATGTCTTCATTGCTTCATGTTTGAATAATTTGCATCATATCGTACAATAGGAAATTAGGAATTATGATTATTATTACTTTATGGATCTGTTAAGTTACTTTAAGTTTGCATGGTTTAGTGTGAAATTATTCTAGTGTGCCCCTAGGCCCAGGTGAAGGAATTCCAAGGACTGAGAACCCTAGTTTTTAAATGGTATTGTTTCTTATACCCAAAAACCCCTCAACATCACTTCTTATTAGTTCTTAACAATAGTGTTGTAAACAATTTGAGAATTGATATAGCAAAATCTCACACTTCTCAAGATAAAGTCTTAAAGCTAAAGTGTGATACCATGTGTAATTCAATAGCCCCATTGTCACCTCACCAACCTCTTTTCACTTCGGGCTAGCTCTCCTCCAACTCAAGGGGGGTTCTCCCTAGTAGATGTTAGGGATCTAATGGCTCAACCAAACCAAGTCAAGAGCCCCCTAACTCTCTATGTTTACTACTATCAATCAAAATATTGAACAATAGGGTCAGACATGCATCCTGAAGATAAAATTGCCAGGGTATTTTTGGGTAATTTCAAAGGGAAAGTCCCCAAACAAATATAATCAAGGAATTATAACGTGATTTCAAACATTAAATATCAAAAAAATCGTTTAAAGGATATTGAAAGGAAAAAGGTGATGGAAGATAGAAAGTGCCTTACTTAAATGCTCTAAGGATTTTTCAATAGTTGCTCCAAAAGCTTCACTTCAAGGCCCTTCAAGATCGTCTCCAATAATGCTATACCATTAGCTTCAACAATGTTGCTCCAAAAATGTCCTCAAGGTCTTCACAACAAGTTTACTAGAAGTTGCTCCAACAATATATTCAATAAGGTCTTCATTGTCAACTCATCTCTTGTTTGGGTGCCTTAATGTGCAATGACATGTTTCCAAGACTGAATTCAATGCAAGGCATATTTGAAACTCTAACTCTATCTTCCGGTGTCTTATTAGAAATTATTTCAGTTTTCATTTTGTGTTTTCAAGTTAGATATTGTTTTCAAGTTTTTACATTTATAATTTTATTGCAATGTGGCAGACTGATCAGAGCAGTGCAGGAACAACCCCAAGATGGGATGATCGCGGAAAGAGGCCAGCGGAAGAACATGTAAAGTGCCAGCATTGCTCTATCTTCAGGTATTTTAGTTATTTACATAATTGAAATAATATTAATTTTGTTCAAATATGCACACACCTAGCCATGGTACGCCTGATGATTCCCTCTTTGAGGAAGAGCTTTCTTCATCCCTATCTCCAGTGTTCTTGTTGCGAAAAAAGGCACGAGATGCAAGGTCAGAATTTAATACTTTGATAGACGTGCCTCAAACACCTGAAACAGAAGAGAGGATAAAACAACTTATGAGCTAGCTAGAAACATATCAGGTAATAATAAAAAGTCAAAAGGATATTTTTTTTGTTCTGCATGAGATGAATTGTGATAGTTTGATTTTTAATTTTTACATTGACTAAAATAACAAAAAGTTCTTTTGTATGTAGCGTTTTCTGGCACTTGCTGAACCCGGTGTTGGTGGTAGTGGGACACAAGGGCAAGAGATTTCCCAGCAACCCTCTCGTACACCTTCTACTCCTTTAGGTGCCAGCCAAGAAACACACCCTACCCAAGCAGACACCCAGCCAATCGCTGAATGTGTTGGTAGTGATGAGGCTGATATGGCCAACTACATTATTGCGTTTCCTGGAGCTACACGTGTCAGCTCCACAGGGACCATTAATGGCATGTTGTTGGTGAACAATGAAGGTGTCCCTATAAAGCACGTACAACTCCCAGGTAAATTTTAATATTTTAACTATTTCATGTACTTTATCTAAAACATATTTATCATGATTTTTATTTTTAAATTAATGATAATATCTTTCTTTCTTTTTTTCTGTGTAGGAAACAATGAGTTCTACAGTTTTTTGGAGAGCCATGCGTTGGTAATTTTTGGCCCAACCATACGCACAGGGTGGAATTCCCAGAATTCCAACCTGAAAAAAGAACTTCTAGATTATCTAGAATCCCTTTTTGGGGTCGGCACATTTGACAGAACAGCGGTGGCTCGGGTAGCCGGAAAATATTTGAAATATACCAGGGACACCTATAGGATGCAATTTCAATTTAACCATAGATACGAGCGTCCTCTCACAGTTCCAAAGAGTGAGTGGAGAGCACTCATCCATGACAGAAAAGAGAAAAGGGCAAAGAAAGAAGGAAAAATGCCAACTGGACCCGCAAGGTAAATTACAACTTTAATTCAATAGCTTTAATTTTCTCTATGTCTAAAATAAAAGTGTGCTATGTCATATCTAACTTCAATATTTTGATGCTAGGTTGCCTGACACCTCAAAGGCAACCAAAGCTAGGATTGAAAAAAAGGGCCATCACAAGCTAGGCCAGGGCGACTACTTGAAATTAGCTGCAAGAATTGTAATTAAGTAGCTAAACATCTTATAATTAATTATATCGCCTTCCAACGTTTTTGTAATCCTATCAAATATGATTAAAAATACACAATCATATGTAATGTAGGGTGATGACTTCGGAACAGAAACTACAGAGGAAGATAAAAATATCGCTTTCCATTTCGGCTATCAAGTTGTAGTTGAACGTCGCAGAAGCTTGGGGCAGGTCCCAAGATCCAGAATGCCTGATAAGGTAAAACATTAACCTTTCAATATGTTTTTTTTCGTCCATAAATTTAATGTCTAACAACTTTGTTTAAATCATGGGAGCAACACTACCGACGAGGCAAATAACCCAGTTTTAGAGCCAGATGTAGATGATCCTCACGTGCAACCTGATCACTGTAGTGGGGACCAAGCCGACAATGCTACTATCAGTGAGGGCCGTGAGGGTAATTAATTTCCACTTATAATTTTTTCTAATTATACCTTGATGGTTGTCCTTATAACGTTTTTTGTTTAAATGACAGAATGTTTCCCTTGAGGATCTTACCACCAGAGAGGAAGACAGGGCAACAGTCCCAATGACGACAACTGGTGCACCAGGTAAATAATCTCATTGCAATTTTTTTAATTAATATTACTGAACTAGTTCAATGATATTTAAAAACTGACAATTAAAATTTAATATTATCTGTTTTTGTAGGCGATGCCCCGTCACTGGATGAGACCAGACATCGTGACAATGCAACTAGGTCAGCGGCGACAACTGGTGCACCAGGTAAATAATCTCATTGCAATTTTTTTAATTAATATTACCGAACTAGTTCAATGATATTTAAAAACTGACAATTAAAATTTAATATTATCTGTTTTTGTAGGCGATGCCCCGTCACTAGATGAGACCAAACATCGTGACTACGCAACTAGGTCAGCGGCGACAACTGGTGCACCAGGTAAATAATCTCATTGCAATTTTTTTTATTAATATTACCGAACTAGTTCAATGATATTTAAAAACTGACAATTAAAATTTAATATTATCTGTTTTTGTAGGCGATGTCCCGTCACTGGATGAGACCAGACATCGTGACTACGCAACTAGGTCAGCAGTGCGGGTCGAAAGGCACGAAATAGGAGCAGAGCACGATGATATTGATGATGTAATTAGGAGCTTTAAAAATAGGAAGAAGAAAAAGAAAATTTGACAATGTAAAATATTGTATTATTATAAGACAAACGTTACCATACTTGGAACAATTTTGTGCGTTATATAAAAAACTCATTTATCATACTATTTTTATGTCAAGCATTAATTGCAATGTTTCCTTGCGTACTTTTTGTTGAATTGTTTTTTATTAGTTATTGAATTTTTTTTTTTATGCTCATGAAAGTAAAAAATGAAATATAGATTGGGTATTGGGGAATTGAGAGTGATGTGAGGGGGGAGGGGCCATAAGAGCTTCCACCTTCACGTGGTTGGCCCTGTTTAGTAGAGAATAATTTATTGGAGCGATTTAATCTTGGAGCAAACCTCCCTCGATCCAGCGTAGCAACAAAAAAGTCACTGTTGATTTAGTTGCTACTCTTTCAGATCGTGGGAGGCTTGTTCCAAGTTCATGCGACTCCAATAAATTGTTCTTGAAACGAAGAGGAGCTTATTCAGTTATGTTTTGACATTTTCAACATATGTTCTAACATTATCATAAGAATGCATCTTAGAGTAAAAAATACTACATCAATTACTTGTATTTATTGTATAGATAATGATGGATTTTGATTGACTTGGCAGTGTAGGTACAAATCCTCTTGCATCATGAGCAATACAACTTGTCAACCAGGGTCATGTCCAAGATATTTTTGCTTGTGCGCTTGACTAGGTTCGTAATGTCACATTTTGTAAGTTCCTTTACAGTTCATAATTCAATATTAAGCTTGTTCATGATTATTATCTAGGTTTTTTGTATGTGTTTTTTCATCTATTTGATTGTAAGCAACTCTGCATGTTTCCTGTTGTTCACTATGATTTCTCCCATTACCACTCCTAGGATGAATCTGATTTTATTGTTACATAGGTTACTTTATTGTTACTATGATTTCTCCATTTACGATTTCATAGGTTACATCATGTAAAGTTGTCAATCTCAGGTTGGTGATGAGCTTTAGTTCTCCAGATTTGGGGCTTTTCTGATATTTTCTCCCTCATGTCATTCCTGCATCACCTTTTTGTTTGAGCATGCCAATTGTCTACCACTTGTACCAATTGGCACATGTCAATCTCTGAGTGGTGCCACATTTCACCTATTTTCAGTGAGAGTTTAGGGTTTCTCTAACATAGCTTCATAAATCCGATTCAGTGCCTGCTTGAATATTGTCACATAATACTTATGGTTTGGATTGATGAGCATGTTCTGAATGGTTGGTTGATTCATAAGAACCACCCATATAGTCATCTTGAGATATTTCAGAAGGTTTCTCGAGTTTCCTTTTTCATCGTTTCTAGTGGGTGGGATGGTGTGGGCTGATCCATCAATACTGGTGCTCTTGTAGTAGGGAATTTGTTTTTGGGGATATAAAGGAGAATTTGATGTAGATATCCCATTGGATGCATTCATAGATGGGCACGAGAGGTCAAGAATTTAAATTAAAAATATGCAACCTCTAGCATGGCAACCCGAAGGCCGCGAGAGACACTGGTTAAAGATTGTTTTGTGCTGGCCTTAATATAGTCGTGATTTCTTTCTATTATCTTAATGCAAATATATAATCCGGTCTCATTAAAATGAGGATTGTGGTTGTATTTCTCTTTGGTTGTTTCTCTCTTAATGCTCCAGAAGTTGCCAAAAGTTGCGATAGTTGTTTAGTTTGCATGTTACAACTTAAAAGTGGTTTTTAGCAATGGGAGTCATGTTTTTTAAGGTTCATACTAATATGAAGATCTTGTAATTCTATATTCAGCAAAAGAGAAGATGGCCTCTCCTTTGGGCAGTATGACAATAATTTCCACATCTACCTCATTGGGTAACAATGGAAAGGGGAAGAAGTTGGGTGCAATGTTTGATAATTATGGCAGACAATTGTCTTCTCTTTCAGTTTTTCACCCATTTCCTTTAATCGCTCAAGCAGAAGAGGGACTCTGAGATTACGCGACGGAGAGAAGGTAGTTAATACAAGAGCTATGGAAAAGGAGTTGTACTTCAACAAGGATGGCTCAGTGACAAAAAAATTGCAGGTCAGAGAAAAAATTATGTTTAAAGGAAGGTCACCCGCACGTGAAACTTCACTGCGGTGGATCTTTCCTTGTCCACTTATATTCGATTTTAATGTGTTATTTTAATTTTTCATGGAGGGTTGTTTTGGCATATGGTCTGGCATTCAATTGCACACTTACCGAAAGCATTGTCAATTTGTCTTGCAGGCGGTGTGAACAAAATTGCTGATCTTGTTGGAGTCACCCTTGGGGCGAAGGGCAAAATGTTGTCTTGGAGAGAAAGCATGGTTCTCCAAAAATAGTTAATGATGGTGTGACAGTAGCTAAGGAGGTAATTTGTAGATGTGTGCTCTGGTTTTCCTTTTAACGTTGTATTAGTTCCCCCTCTTAAATGTCTTAGATTTGGTAGGCATAATTTGAAAACTCAAAGGTGAAAGGAAACATATTTGTTACCCAGTGGTCTACTTGGCCTATGGACTAGCCACATTAGAGTAATACATAAATCTTTTCACAACAATAAAAGGAAAGGGTTATGGCTGAGTCAAATTTTATTGTTATTGACAGTGTAATGAAATGTATCTCAATGCTATGGTTTTGGCCTTTTTATTGGTTGAATTAGAGGACCCAGTTGAAAATATTGGGGCCAAGTTGGTAAGGCAAGCTACGACAAAGACAAATGATTTAGCTGGGGATGGAACCACAACAATTGTTGTTCTTGCACATGTTGGAATATTGAAAAATTCCAGAACAATGAATGGAGAATAAATCTCCCTTCTTTTAACATAGAGAAAATAAAAATTTCTTTGATAGGAGACAGAGTTTCAATACTTTGAAAACAAACTTCTATTCCCTTCAATAACTCAAAAAAAAACTATTACACTACTTCCTCACTGAGAGGGATTATAAAATTATGACTGCTACAAAACGCAGTGCATAAAACCAACTCACTGTCTGTTCAAAACAAACATACTCTGTCTCTAAGACACTCTGCTGTGTTTTTCCCTTTCGCACTGCTGTGCATACACACTTAAAAAGTTACACTCATTTTTTCACTTTTTACACACTGCTATGTAATAAAAAATTTACGTACTGTCTATAAAAAAAACTACCAAGCTTTTTCGACCTTTTTATTTTTATATGCCGGAACATATAAAACATATTATAATAAACCTTCTTTTAAAAAAAATAAAATTAAAACTAAATTCTATGGCCCACCTTTCATTTCGCATATGATATATATATAACATATGTATATATTAAACTATCAAAACATTAAAGAACCCTTTCCGTCGGACTTCAAAAGTCTGAATATATTGAATTTCAAACCAAATTCGCGTTCCAAAATGGGATGCTGACGTCTGCCTAATTTTAACTCGAATTCTCAATCCAATGTGCCCTATAAAAAATTCGGGTCCGGTTTTCAGGTTTTCAGATTCCCTTCAATTTCATGCGATCCAATATTAATGCTCCACGTGTCCTCCTTTGAATTTACAAAACTGTCGGGTAAATTTCTGTTTGTTTAATTTCTGGTTGGTGAATTGAGTTAATGCTGGTTGTTGTGTTTAAATACAATCCTGTACAGAAATATGGTTGCGGTCGTCTACAAAAAAAACTTGCAGGAATTTTAAATGCTGAATTAAATTTCTGGATGGCATGCAAGCAACCTCCAAAAAAAAATGTTGCTGTTGCATCCGTCCTTCTGCTGCAGCAGTTGAAGTTAAAATTCAACAGCACAGGGTTTAATAAGTGAGGGTGTAAAGGTAAATTTTTGTCGATAGTACTGGATTAAGATCATCTATTCATTTTTGTAGGGTCTTCTAGTGTTTGGTTTTTTAGTTTTGGGTTGGGCTTATTGAGTCTAAGATAGTTTTTGAGTGAAAAAATTGCTATCAGGTATTAAAAAATTTTGGTTCTTTTGTCAAAATTTATGAGCTTGTTAGGAAATACAAAACTGACAATGGTTGTATCTTAAATTTGTGGAAAATAATTTGAAATGAAACCTTTTTTTTTAGGTTGTTGCAACAGGTGCAAACCCCATTCAAATTACTAGGGGCATTGACAAGACAATAAAGGCCCTTGTTTCAGAACTCAAAATTTTGTCAAAGGAGGTAAATGCTTGCCTTTTGAGTAGGCTGGTTTTCCTTTTTGCTGATGGTTTGGTGTATCTAATTGAATTAGTTGCCTAAGGTATTTTTGGTTGCAAACCCCTTTTCATTTTTCATACAGTATTGGCCTTGTGGAATACATTTGATTGTGTGGTCTTGTTAGATCTACAACATTTGTAGTTGTTTAGTCTTATGGCCGAGGCACACTTTTATTATGGAAATAGTTGATGCAATATTGTCATTTAATCCTTACTGCAGGGTAGCATGTTGAGAAGTTTCTTGTGAAACATTTGGTATTCAAAATGAAACTTGATCCTATACAGCATCATGCACTTGACTTCAAAATTCATATTCAAAATGTGCCAGACAATTCTTGCAAAATTTCAAATATTTATGTTGTTTTAAACCATTATCTTTTTCATGTATTGGATGCTGAAAATGAGAAAAATACTTTGGTATGAAACCAACTGGTGAATAATTTCCAGCAAAACAACCACTTCCAAGACATGATTTAGAAGTAGAAAATATGTACTTATGAAGCATAGAAAGATATCCTTGATGCATTGTCAATGTTTGGCTAGGGTTATTTTTGGAGAAAATAACTCCTTATTCCTAGAATAGTAATCTTCAATACAAGTAAATGCTAGAGAAGAGAGATCATCGTGTGACATAAACCTATTAACAAAAGTGAACAGGGAATGATTATTAATTATGGCATACTAAGTTTTCAGTGATTTTGACTATTTGTCTTTAACATGTAAAAATGTTAAATTCCAAACTTACATCATCATGGTTTGGCATCATGAGCTTGACTAATTGTCCACCATGCTCATAATTTCATTGTTGTATTCATATCTATAAACAACGTTTCAAATAATAATAAAAAATTTCTATAAGAAAAATCCAGACCTCCATGCTGCTGCTCCCTGTGAGACAAAGTCAAAATTGCATTACACAATCTGACACATAAGAATCTCCTATATCCCGGTGGTATGTATCCAAATTCTTATAATAGTGTCTTCAAGACTTATGTTGACATTGCTAATGAGATATTTAAGCAATGAAAGATGGAGCCTTCTTCATTGTTGTATATGTAACAGTCTTTTATTAATATAAAGATTGATGGTTTTGTCTTTCTGAAAATGAAATGTAAAAATAATTTATTGTGGTCAATTGAAAAGTTTTTTTTTAAAGCTTTTCATTATGGAAGGGAAACATAGATATACGCCCTTCTAATTGAAATTCGGACCTACCCTTCAAATTTGATCACTATGTGGGACCTTAACAAACAATAAAACTATTTCGCCGCGCGTTATATAAAACATATAACAAAACCTTTGTCAAAACTTCAAACGAACCCTTTAGCCGTGGGTATTTCATCACGAATTGATCATTTTACCATGTACCTTCTTCTAGAGGAATATTCTTCCACTTAATTAGGTACTTCATAATGGTTATATGTCAAAGAGATAAAGAATGTTTATCTATAACTTTTTGTGGTTCAAGAATCAACTTTCATTCTTCATCTAATTTTGGAAGTTCTATTTACATTGGCATATTTTTTCCCAAAACCTTTTTTAGGAAAGATACATGAAAAACCTTATGAATGCAAGAATAAGGAAAATATAACTTCTATACCACTTGTGCAATCCTATGAATAATTATTTAGGGCCATAACAGTTATGATTTTTGAGCTAATTCTTTATTCTTCTTTTTCTTGAATGAAGATTTCTTATAATGCTATAATCTAAAAAATACCCAATTACCCTCCTCAAATTATCTTTCACTTCAATGTTGTTCCCCTTGTTGTTTTATCATGTTTCGTGTCATTTGAAGGTTTTCCATAATAATTTTCAAAGTTTCTTTAGTATTTTCCATATGTGACTCTGTTTCCTATACTTTGGACTTATCTTGCAAAAAGTATGAGATACTAGGAGTTGGATATCCATAAATGGCCTTAAATGGGGAAATTTTAGTAGATGTGTGATAGGTAGTATGATAGTATCATATTACCATTCTTCCTTGAGGAACCCACTTCATCCATTAAGATTGCTTTTCTAAAGAGTAACATTGTAGATAACTTTAAAAACATTTGTTAACTATTTTTGTTTGACCATTTGATTGTGTTTGATATGTAGAACTCATGGCAGCTAGTGTTTCTCCACTCATATTAAATAATTATTTACAAAAGTTTCTTGTTACTATTACTTTAGGAAAACCATGAAGACTATGAATTTCTTTCACGGACACTTCTGCCACTTGGCTTGTTGTTTATGTACTTTGAGCTCTACAAAAAAAATCTACAAAATTTGTCTATATAAATGAACACAAAAATGTAATACTTACCTTTATATTTCAGTAACCCTGTAATAAAGTCTATTGATATATCTTCTAGTCTTTGAATATGTATGTGTAATGGTTGAAGTAACCCTAGAGATTTTACTATCTCTCTTTTATTTATTATGCAAACCTGACCTTCTCTTACAAAATTTTGAATATCTTTCTTCATTCCTTCCAAAATATATTTTTTGATCCTTTGAGATGTTTTAAGGAACCCTGTGTCCTACCATCAGAGAGACATGGGACTCCCTTAATATTTTTTTATTCAAATATGCTTGCGTGCATAAAAATATTCTACATTTGCACCAAAGTATATCTCTCTTTCACCCCCAATGCTCCATAGAGTTCATCCCATCCTTTATAAATTTTAGTTTTTGTTTAGTACTATTGTCATTTTTCCATTATGGCAAGCTTCTTCTAGCCACCTAGGAATAGAAAATGTAATTGGATATAAATTTGAGGCCTCTTCTATTTTAGAAAGAGCATCATGTACTAAATTTTCTTACCCTTTTTGCAGATTATTTCGAAATTAAAACTTTGCATTTTTTTCTCCTCATTTTTGTTAATCTTCTAATGAAAATCATAGCTTCAAAAAATACTTTATGCTATCATGGTATATCTTGACTTTAAAGTACCTCCCAATGATATACTATCCCCATTTTTTATTGTATGTAATATTGCTTCCATTTATTTTTCATACGTAGATTTCACCAAATATTTTCTTTGAATTCCTTGCTTTTAAAAGCCAATGATATCCCTTATTGTGTTAATGTTACATAAATTCCTTTTCCTAGTGCCTCACACTCTACTATGAATGTTTTACCAAAAGTAGGTGCAACCGATGTTGGTGTAGAAGACATGGCATCCATTAAAAGAGAGAATGCCAAAGTAGCTTCATCATTCCATATAAATGATATTTTCTTCAAGAGATATGTGAGTGGACTTGAAATGCATGCATAATTCTTAACAAATTATCAATAATATCATGTAAGTCTAAAAATCTTCTAAGAACCTTGATTTTCTTAGGAATAGGTCATTTTGTAATAGCTTGCATCTTTTGAGGCTCCAACTTCACTCCTTCCTTTAAAATAATATGAACCAAATACTCGAATTCTTATTTCCCAAAAGCACATTTGGATATTTTTACATAAAAATGATTGTTCTCAATAATTTATATAACGTTTCCACATGTTTACTAGTGTGGTATTCCCATGATTTATTATAAATATGTGTATTATCAAAGAAAACCAACACAAATTTTATAAGATGGGATCAAACAAAATTGTTCTTAAGTCGAGCCCGCCGGACTTCAAACGGTGATAAACCATAATTCAAACCAAATTCGCGTTCCAAAATAGCTTGCTGACGTCGGCCAATTTTGTGACGCGAAAACCAAATGAATTCCGCCCTAATCTTTTTCAGGTTCGAAGTTGGACTGGTGTATAGAGGGAGAGTTGTGACGCGAATTTCTTATCAAATTCGCCCTAATCTTTTTTGGGTCTGGATTTCCACTACGCGAGTGGTCCAAACAAAGATCTGCTCCAATCAATTTCTACCACGTGTCCTCAATCAGAACTTGCCCTGCTC